>OY998238.1:84232946-84832946 GCA_963922005.1 Cornus suecica | reverse complement strand
TTGGCCTGAGCTTGAGCTTTCCGGATAACCGGAGCTCACTACAGCACAATCGCTTATCTTCGCACGTCTCATCTCCTTCTCCTTTCCCTTTCAACCTCCACAAAAACAACTGGCACCAAACCTTCTCTTCCTCAGGTTTGTTACTTTCACAGTTTTCATTTTTTTTCTACTTTTGCCCTTTTCACCCGTGCAAATCAACATTCCTCCTATCATTTTCCAAAATACCAATACATATATATTTTTACATAAAAACTTTCATGTTTCTGTATGAGTATAATTTATTTTCTGATAATCTCTTTGTTTGGGCTTTTTCTCTAGTAATCTACCGGAGAGTCGTGCAAAGGCACCTCCTACATAGAACGAGAATAGACTCGAATTATGTCTCCAGTCGTGAAAATATTGAATTCATCTAATTATTAATATTTTCTTTTATATACAGATCGGAATTCGGAGACATGCAGAGTGGTGGAGGGGAGATCTTTTCTGAAAGGAATCGACGTGAATCGGCTGCCATCGACTGCGGAATGCGAGGAAGAGGGCGGCCTCTCTTCTCCGAACAGCACGATCTCGAGTTTGAGCGGGAAAAGGAGCGAGAGAGAGGCCATTGCAGACGACCACGAGCACGAGAGGGCTTGCTCTCGAGGTATCAGCGATGAAGAGGACGGCGAGAACTCGAGAAAGAAGCTCAGGCTCTCCAAGGACCAGTCGGCGGTTCTTGAAGAGAGCTTCAAAGAACACAACACTCTCAACCCTGTAAGTATCCTGCTATTACCGCATGCTGTACATGGAGGGGTATTTTGGTCATTTCGATAAATCTGCGTTCTCTTAATTTCTTTGCAGAAGCAAAAACTGGGCTTAGCTAAGCGACTTGGGCTCACACCTCGTCAGGTGGAGGTCTGGTTTCAGAATAGGAGGGCAAGGTGAGGTATTTTGCTCGTCAGGTAGTTTTGGTATTAAAGATTGAACAATGCTTTTCACCCCTTATTTGAACTAATAGAATTAAGACACTGACATATATTAATTAAAACATAGAAATGGATATTATCCATTATTTATGGGATTCAACCCGGATTTGAATTATTCTTTTTTCTCTTATTCACTTTAAAAAATAAAAATTTAATGGGCAGTTTAATGTTATATATATATGCATGTACACTTTCCTTAAACACAAATAAGAAAAAAGTCACAATCCACGAATATTATTCGATATTGTGATGGATACTTCTCCATATTTCGTAAAATCCAAAGATATATATATGAATTGGATACAAAATATTATGAACACAAATAAGAAAAAATAAAAATAAAGTGGTTGAAGTATAGAAATTTGGAGAAAAAATTCAGAAATCTCGTGTGTAAAGTGCCGTTCACCGCACCAAATTGATGATATTATAGAAATAACACAAAAAGATTTTATCATCCTTTGGATTCAATTGCAATATACATAGCATATATATATATATATATGTATCAATTTATATATAAATAAAAGTGTACACGCATATATCAATTTATATATACAAATAATTGTACACGCATATGTAGACGTTAAACTGCCTATGAGATTTTTTTTTTAAGTGAATAAGAGAAAAAAGAATAATTCAAATCCGGGTTGAATTCCATAAATAATGGGTAATATCCATTTATGTTTTTTAATTAATATATGCCACGTATTTTAATTATATTGGTTCAAATAAGGGGTGATGACCAAGTTGGTCCTCACTGGTGAGGACCCAAGCATTGTCCTTAAAGATTTATGAATTCATAATTTTGGGGGTAAAGTGCAAATAACCTCCCTCAACTATAGTCAGTTTTACAAAGAACTCCCTCAACTATAATTTGTGCAAATACCTCCTTAACTATGACATATTGATACAAATTGCCCAATTTTTTTCCATAAATGATCATAATACCTTTTTTATTAAATTATACTTATGTATTTTTCTTATTAACATACATTAGGAATAATTTATACAAATTTGATAATATATCCTCCATGAAAAATTGAATAAATTTACTCATAATCTTAGAAAAAAATATTTTTATTTTAGCATTTAAAAAATTTAAATTTAGGATGAGAAGTTATATAAATTAAATCAAACAAAATTCTAATATCAAATTTATTACTTAAAAAATCAATAATTACAACCCATGCACTTTTGTATTATTATTTTTTAGAATATATTTAATATGAATACGATTAAGGTGAATGGTAAAACTTAAAATCTCAAAAGATAAAAAAATATAGTGGTATAATCAGAAGAATGAAATTTTTTATTAAAAGGATAGGATGTCTTTTACAAGGGAATGAAGACTTATTGCACCAAATTGATAGTTCAGGGGATTAGTTGCAAAACTGAGATAGTTCAGGGGGTTTATTGCACTTTACCATAATTTTTGTTTATGAATAAATAAGTTATTTAATGTTGTGTTATACTTCTCCGTTTCAAAATAAATGTCAACATTTGAATTTTAAAATTTTTTTGGGATATTTTGTATTTTCAAAATTGTCCTTTAAAAATATGAGTATAATTTTAATTTTTAGTGAGATTTTTTTGAAATTAATGAAGAAAGATAAGTTGGGAAAGTATAAGATTATATTTATATTGAGATTCAAAATTGAACACTTATTTTTGAGATGAATGGAGTAATTGTTTTGTATTTTTCGTTGTATTGGATGTTGGACAAGAAGGAGAATTTATATGTATAATACATGTTCAATTTGATTGATATTTTGACCCCATTAATTTCTATATCAAGAGTGCAATGGCAGTATTTTGTAGATGTATTTCTAGTATCTTTTTTATATCTACAAAACATTACCTGAAAGATTTGGTTTTAATATTTCTCATTGTGCTAAATTACAAATCTACCCTTTGGAATTAGCTTAATTAACAAATCGTGCAAATTACTTGGGCAGGACCAAGTTGAAGCAAACTGAGGTGGACTATGAGTTCTTAAAGAGGTGCTGTGAGAATCTGACGGAGAGTAACAGGAGGCTACAGAAGGAAGTGCAGGAGCTGAGGGCACTGAAAATGTCCCCACATTTCTACATGCAAATGACCCCTCCCACCACCCTCACCATGTGCCCTTCATGTGAACGTGTCGGAGTCCCACCACCACCGCCGTCATCGTCGACGACGACGACGGTCACACCTATCGACTCTAGGTCCCGCCTCATGGGCCCAGCCAACCACCGGTCCATCCCCTTCAATCCGTGGGCCACCGCTCCCGTCGCAAACAGGCCGTTGGATGGTCTCCATCCACGATCGTAATTGTTGATTTGGTCGAGGAGAGAATTGTCATTTAAAATGTTGATCTTTGGCTTGAGAAAACAATAGGGAAATATCTTATTTTAATAGAGTACAGTGTTGTATCTATGAGGGGTCTAAGATATGGTAGTAGTTTGGATGTGAATCATGTGATGTAGTTTGGGGCTCAATTGGTTTTGGTTTCATTGACCCAACTTCTGTTTTTAGACTAGCAAGATAAGAACTTTTCAAGATAGGGAAGATGGATTTTCAATGTAAAAATACTTGATAATTATATGTAGGTTAAGTTTGTGTTCTTGACCTTAATTCTAGCTAAGACACATCAAATGATTAAAAGAATTTATTGTTATATATATATATATATATGTATATATATGTATATATAGCAGAAAATTACATTACAGAGGAGTAGTTATATTCGGTATTATTTTTTTTTTTATAATTTTCAGTGGTATTGTTTGTAATTTTTAGTGCAGCCGTTCTATAATTTTAGTGGAGTTTTCCTTTAGTTTCAGAATTTTATAGGTATATAATATAAAGAAATTTTTTTCTAGTGAGGGTAGTGTACAACCGCCCATATATGTATAACGTACATGAACGCATATATGAACAAATACATATGTGTAGCGAGGTAGATAAGAGGTAAAAAAAATATTTTTATATTTCGAAGAAAGATTGACGGAAAACTATTATATAATTTTTAGAAATATTATCAATAAAACTCCATGTGATTTCAAATAAATCAACTAACATCCTTTTATTTAAGAAAATTCCACTATAGTTATCAAATTTGATCAAATTATTCCTTTCTCCTTCAATTTCCGGGACATGTGTCTGTCATGTAAGCATCAAACTTTGATTTAATGACCAGAATGCCCCTGAAGGGGAGTTAGTTGATTTATTTTGAAATCACATGGGGCTCTTGATGATATTCATTTTTTTTTTGTCAAATTCAAAATTAATTATATCAAAACTACCTATTTTGTAAATAATTATTAGATTATTCATATATAAAAAGTAGAGTTTTTTTATTTCCATACATTTTTTATTTTATTAATAAACTAATATTACTCAACATTTAAAATATAAAAATTCTAAACTAAAAGTAATTATATATTCATGAACAATTATGAATATTAATAAATTATTATATTATTATTACACAAAAAGACACAAACTTCTAATTGTTATTTTTTATTCTTCATGAAGACCCTATTTTGTTATTATATATTTCTATTTTTTAATAATATAATTAATCTAGATTTAAAATATAAAAATTAGAAAAACATAATTAAATACACACTACTATAAATAATATGAATTAATAATAAGATAGTACAAAAGGACACAAACTTTTAACAATTCTTTTTTAATTTTTATATATATTTTAATTTTAAATAAAAGGTATTAAATACACATTACTATGAATATATAACACATTGAATATATATATATACATAATTACTTTTATGTTATAATTGCTATATTTTAAATGTTAAATAATATTTAATTTATTAATTTTTTTTTAAATGTATAGAAATAGAAAGGGGCTTCACACTTTTCTAATAATGTGTATATATATATATATATATATATATTATCAAAGGCTAAAATAATTAAAATATCATCATAATATGATTCAAGCTAAAAATGAAAAATAATTTCGCAAAGGGGGTAATTGTTCATATTGAAAAGTGTAGGGGGGGTTTGTCGATAGGATGAGGGTGCATGCAGGGGGTTTTTGTTGATAGGATGGGGGGATCATTTTTGTAAAGAGTTTTCTAGTAATTTAGTACTGCCCTTGACGGAGGATGATGAAAATTGGAGGGAGGAGGCAACTGATCAAATTTAATAATTGTAGGGTAATTTTTTTGAAATGAAAGGGGTTAGTTGATTTTTTTGGAAATCACAAAGGGTTTTTTGATAATATTGCTAATTTTTTCTAACTAACTTATTTTTATTTAATTTCTTTCTTGTTATCCTACAATAATTTTATGTGGCTGATATTGTATATACACACTCACATAGGCACACAGTACTGTGGGGAGTCTGGGGACTCATATCTAGCGTTTTAGGTAAGAGTGTACAAATTGTTGTTAGTGTTTGATTTTTGAAATTAAGGTAACAATGTCCCCCAAAGTTTGATATTTTAATTGATTGTGGTTCATAATTTGAGGGGACTTTCAAGTTTTGCTTATTGACTTTGAGGACACTTTGTCTTTGACGGAAAATAGCTTTGGTATGTTTCAGAAATGCAATTTCACCTAGGATTAAACCCTGAACTTTACTCACTCTTACAATAGATTCCTCCAAACTTTAAAAATACAAATACCCCCTGCATTAATATTGTGCAATAAACCCCCCTAAGCTATAACCACAAATAAAACAAAAATGATACCACATTGTTTTAAAATATTTTTAATGACTGTAATGCACTTTTTTTTTTTTTTAAATGTCATTTCTTATTGAATTATATTATACCCTTTTGTTATTAAAAAAATTATAAAATAATTGACACAAATTTAATGACATAATCTCCATTCAAATTTGTGCAAATTAACACATGCTTTTTTTTATAATTAATCAAAAAAATAATGCTTTTACGTTTTTATATACATAACATGAGAAATATTTTTTATAAATTCATTATGAATATACATTGAAATGAAAAGAAGCTTTTTATTTAGGGTAAAGAAATTTAACTAAGGATAATTAATTTGAATAATAAATTTATTAATTTAAAAATAAAGTAATTACAACATATTACTTCTTTTATTATTGAAGACACATTTTCTCTAATATAACCAAGGAGAATGGTATATTTGTCTTTTCATACCATGTATATTCATAATGAATTACAAATTACTTCAATATCAAAAATAGTTTTTCTCATGTTATGAATATAAATGGTGTGGAATAATTACTTACTCCTTTTAAACTTTACACTCAATTTTTATTTTGTACAAAAATAAAATAGGATTATTTTTTTAAAATGATTTTGAAATTATGTATTAATTTATACAAGTTTGAATGGGGAGATTATGACTTCAAATTTGCAATAATATTCCATAGTCTTTGTTAGTAACAAAAGTTTGTCAAGTATAATTCAATAAGAAATGACATTATAGTCATTGAAAAAAATTATAGGCCGGGATTTTTTTTTTTCTGGTTATAATTTAGGGAGATTAGAGCATAATAAAAGTTTAGGGGAATTATTTGCATTTTTGACCATTGTATAGAGGGTTTTCTGCGAGAGAGTAAAGTTCAAGGAGGTCTAATGCAATTTACCCTTTGATTTATGATATACGACTTTGGAGGCTTTTTGACCGAGAAAATTGCTTTTGACATGGTCCAACCTTGTCAGTTGAGCAAATGGACCATATCTAATTACATGACTTTGAAATCTGTTTATATATAAAAAAAGGAAAAAATTATACAAACTATCTCTGAATTATGACATAATTACACGCGATATTCCTTACGTTTCAATAATATCATAAATTATCCTTAAAATCATCTTCGTTGTAACACTTAGCCCCTCAACAACGGAAAATATGAATTTTGGTCAATAAAGCCTATTTTTGGAGTGAACTACCAATTTTGCCCTTATATATGCATGTTCCAATTTAACACTAACTTTTTTTACCAAATTGCCCTCACAATTTCATTTAAAAAAATATAAAAATATTTTTTTTTGTGAAAAATACATATTATGTTACAAAATATGAATTGTTTTTGCGAAAAAGTATATATTATATTCCAAAATATGAATTTTTTCCGAAAAATATTTTTTTTGCAAAAATTATATATTATGTTCCAAAATATGAATTTTTCGGAAAAAAATTTATATTTTGGAACATAATAAATATTTTTTTGCAAAAAACTATTTTCAGAAAAAAAATCATATTTTGGAACATAATATATATTTTTCGCAAAAAAATTATTTTTCAAAAAAAAAAATCATATTTTGGAACATAATATATACTTTTTTGCAAAAACAATTCATATTTTGGAACATAATATATATTTTTCACAAATAAAATATTTTCGTAAAAAAATCATATTTTGGAACATAATATATATTTTTTGCAAAAAAATTATAAAGGTGAAAAAATATATATATTTCGTAAAATATGATTTTTTCTGAAAAATAAATTTTTTGCGAAAAATATATATTATGTTCCAAAATATGATTTTTTTACGAAAAATATATATTATGTTTATGAATTTGTTTTGCAAAAAAGTATATATTATGTTCCAAAATATGAATTTTTTCCGAAAAATAATTTTTTTGCAAAAATTATATATTATGTTCCAAAATATGAATTTTTTTTTTGAAAAATAATTTTTTTGCGAAAAATATATATTATGTTCCAAAATATGATTTTTTTTCTGAAAAATAGTTTTTTGCAAAAAAATATTTATTATGTTCCAAAATATAAATTGTTTTTCCGAAAAATTCATATTTTGGAACATAATATATAATATTTGCAAAAAAATTATTTTTCGGAAAAAAATCATATTTTGGAACATAATATATACTTTTTCGCAAAACAAAAATGATATTTTGGAACATAATATGTATTTTTCATAAAAAAATTTATTTTTATATTTTTTTAAATGAAATTGTGAGGGCAATTTGGTAAAAAAAGTTAGGGTTAAATTGGAACATACATATATAAGGGCAAAATTGGAAGTTCACTCCAAAAATAGGCTTTATTGACCAAAATTTATATTTTCCGTCGTTGACTTTTAACGGAAGGGGCTAAGTGTTACAACGAAGGTGATTTTAAGAATAATTTATGATATTATTGAAACATAAGGGATACCGCATGCAATTATATCATATTTCAATGATAATTTGTGTAATTTTCCCTATAAAAAATGAACTTCTACTTTTACATTGCCAAAGTTTTAGCTTGTCAGTCAAAGAACTGAAGGATTTTTTTGTTTTTGTTTCGGGCTTAAAAGGCCAAGTTTGAAGCCCAAGCATAAGACTTGATCAGTTGATGTGGCTGGCCTGGTGGCCCAATTTGAACTAAACACTATTGTATAGCTTTATATATTTACATGCATGTACCATTGGGCTTCACTCATTTATTGGGCTGAGCTAGCTGGAATGCTGGATGTGCAATGTGATGATACTTAAAAGAGGGAGTTTAGGTAGAATTGTTTTGAGGTTCGTAAAATCGGAATTGTAAGTAAAATTTTGAACATTTCATATGGAGGGTTTAACCGTTCAATAATTATTTTAATGTAGTAGAATTCTGATAAAATCATAAAGAATCGTAGCAAAATCGTAGAATCGTAATATTTTACCAGTTGAAATCTGAATTATGACAACTATGGTTGCGAGTGTGATGGGTTGGACTTTTTTTGTGAAAAATTCTAAGTTTGTCTGGAAAAAGAAGTAGGAATAAACAATGAAATCGGTGCATAAATATTTAAAATATAATCTGATCTAGAAAAGTATTCAAATCAGTGAGATTACAAAATGTCAACAACAATCGTACTAATAGTTGAAAGATTTAAACATTCGAAGTACACCAGTATCAATCAGCGAAAAGATTTAAACATTCAAATTTCATTTCCCCTGAGGTCATTCCGGGGAACAAAATGTTTTATTTTCATTGCCTTTTTTTATAGTCATATTCATCATCAGCTACCCTTTTGTATACATTCCCTAAATTTTCTTTCCTCCAAATATATACTGCTATTTCCATGGTTGGCTATATCGGTCCCTTATCGTCCGGTTCGTAACGCTTTTGGAAAGTGTTGATACCGTTATTTAGCATCGATAGTCATCCGATACTTATTTTTAAGACCAATATTATTCGTGTCCATTACACCGGTATAAACCCGTTCACAATCACCGAACGAATTGTAACTTTTGTCATTTAACTATAACCAATATATTAGAAAAATGATAAGACAAACAATAGATATTGAAGAACCAACAAGAATGGGGAAAAATTCGGATCCTTTTCTTTATCTCTTTCAGTCTTTTTATACATGAACTTGATCTTTTCTTCATAAATGGGTATTAAAACATATTTAAAACAATATCAATATATTAAAGAGATATTTACTGTTTTTAATGGGCTGTGTTGTAAAACTGCCACAATAAAAACAATATCAGTTTTTATTGTGTATTTTGAAACGGTCAGTTGTTAGAAGTTTTTATCTTGAAATGGGCTTCTATTTTTGGGACTTGTTTTCTATTGGGCTTACTAGTGTGTGTTGATCCATTATTGTTTTGTCTGATGGGCTCTATGTAGAAAATGGGTCTACACTTTGCCCCCAATTCCCAAACCCATTTCGTGTTTTGAAATTGGGTGGGAATTCGAGGCGCCATGTAACTACCATTTTCCTTACTTCATTTCGTCTTCTCCAAAATTACCTCTTCATTTACAGGAGCAAACTTTTATTCTTTGAAGCAGGACGATTCCAACAAAAAGCTCTTGAGGTTAGTCTTACTTTTTCCATCCTTACTATTTTTTCTTTCTTAAATCAAGTATCATGAGTAGCGATAGTAGCCAAACCCCTTCTCTGGAGGTGGTTGTGGGTGATGTTCCTGTTGTTTCCTCCATTAATGTTTCCTCCAAATCAATTAGATCGAAACCACAGAAACTTTCCCGAAAACAATTGCGAAAACTTTCCCTAGCCGATAGGTGTAAGGTAGAGTTCGAAATCCCTGACGACGTTTTGATTTATGAATATTACACCGATTTGAACTTCAAATCGTAAGAAGAAGTTGATGAGAATGAAGCTTTTTTTTCTGCAAATTATTTGGCCGTACTCAGATTTCCTCTACATCTTTTCTATCATTATGTTTTATTTTCTTTAGGGCTTACGCCCTTGCAAGTGAACCCTAATTTTTTCAGGGTTCTGTCTGTAATGCTCGTTCTAAATCGCGAACGAGATTTGAATTTAAGTTTGGATGACTTCTTGCTCTGCTACAAGTTTGATCGAATCAGAAAGAACCCTGGTAGGTACCATCTGCACCCTCATTCAACTTTGAAACTTTGTGATGGGAATCCCTCTTCCGAAAAGGAATGGAAGATAGAGTGGTGAAAATTGGGGGAAATTGGAGGGTGGATGCGTCCGGCCCATACCCTCTGCCAAGGTCCTTCGGTGTTTGTAAAAAATACAAATGTGGATTCAAAAATCCTGGCAAGTGCCCTTGGCAAGTGCCCTTTTGTTTCCCTCGAATATGGCCTATTTTTTTTGAACTGCGCACTAATTTGCTTTTAATCACATGTTTGTATGTTATTTACAGCCGAACGTCTGGAATATCTGAACGAGAAGGTCTTTGCAACTCTCCCCTCCAGTAAGACTCTTTTAACTTCTCAGAATATGAAATCCATTGCTGCAAGTGCCTCAGAAGCCACCATAATGGAAATTCCAGTAACGACCTCCAAATGCGCTGTAACACAAAAATCTCCTGCCCCCATCAGCTCGTCTGCTGATAAAGGAGAAAGCAAATTTATCGATCTGACTGAAGACCCGAAGAAAACAAAGGGGCTTCTGAAGAGGACAAACACCGATGATGGCACTCCCGTTCAGAAGAAATTGTAACTTGGCCACCCTTCAGAGCATGTAAAAAAGAATGACTCTGAGAAGCATGAAAAAATACTGAGGAAGGCCAGATCTGTGAGTGGCTACACCATTCCTGACTGCTGCTTCCCTCCAAAATTTGACCCTGAAAGCAGTTGGACTCCTAAGTTAGAAAAAAGTGATGGAAGCGTTCTGAATCGCCGTTCGCTGGCTATGTCAGATCCGGATTCTCTTATAGCGCTCGCTCGTGGTATGTGACCACCAAAAGATGAGATTTTCTAACAACATGTCGATCAGAACGAACTCTTAGCTAGGGCTCCTGTTTCTATTTTGGAGGTAATATATATATATATATATAATTTGTTTTTTGAACGTAATGTTAGCGTTTCTGCTCTTTTCAGTTTGTTTTTGATGTCTTAACTCTTTGCAAAGCCGTTGAGGCGGGATAATATAAAAGGAAACGTATCGACACGGCGTACCTAAGGGCTGATAAATGTGTCATGTTAGCTGAAAAATATGAGAAGATCGTGGAGACTGAGCTGGAAAACCTAAGGAAACTCCATAGGAGCGAAGCCAATCAGAATGCTGAGCTGAAGAAGCAGGTCCACAACTTTGAGACTTTGAATGCCGTTCTGATATCCGGCCTGGAGCTTTGCCGAAGAGGGGGTATGGAAATGCACCGGAGGTATGTGAACATTTTTGATATAAAATTATGTGACAGGTTCAGATTTTGCCATGATCAAATGTCGATGGACCCATCAGTTCGTTCATACGAAGATCCGGAGGCTCATGACATTGCTTGTGGTGTCGTTCACCCGTATGTTGAGCCTGAGCCTTGTAAAAACGAGAAGGATTTCGCTCAGCTTCTTTTGCATGGAATCTTACCCACTGAACGTCCAAATCCTATTTCTGTAATCCCCTCTGGCGCAAATATCATTGGTGAAGTGTCCATTGAACCCTTCGTTCCTCCTTCAAAAAATCAACAACCAAGTGCCGAAGAAGTGACTTGGAACGATTTACCTTCGACTTCTTAATTAGAATTTTTATTTTGAACAATATTTCTGGTCTATAAACAATATATTTTTTGGTTGCTCTTATAGTGAGCATTTTTAACAAATTTTGTGATGGCACTGATGTGCTAAGTATTTTGAACAGGTTAATGTGTTTTTATAACACAATTTTTGAGGCTCATCTTCGTGTGTCTTTGTGAAGTAGGAACTTGGTTCCATCTTTTTAGATGGTCTTTTATTTTCACCTAGATGACTTATATACTTTGGCCAAGTTTTTCACTTGGGCTTTTTATAAACTTTCTTTTTGTGACTGTTGAACATAAGTATTGGAAAATATGAATGCAATACCTTTATTGATTTGATACAAATCTTATATAAATAGCATACAATCTTAGAAACAAATGTTTGAACAAAATTTAGTGCCATTTATATAAATCTTATTTAATTCTCTACTGAAAATACCTCTTTAGATGGATTACATTCCATGCCCGCTCGATCTGTTTCCCATGCTGATCGGCCAGCCTATAGGCTCCTTTGCCGATCACCTCTGTTATTGTGTACGGCCCATCCCAAATAGGATCTAACTTATTTGATCTTTTAGCCAACACTCTCAGTACTTGATCCCCCACTTAGAAAGATCTTGGCTTCACCTTTCTGTTGTAGCTCCGCTTCAATCTTTGTTGATATTCTGCTAACCTTATCGATGTCATTTCCCTTTTCTCATCCATGAAATTGCCTTCAATTTTAAGAATTTTTTCGTTCTGTTCAGGATCGAAGAGCTGTGTTTTTGTTGTGGGAACTTCCAATTCAATTGGAATTATTGCCTCGACGCTGTACGCCATAGCGAATGGAGTCAACCCGGTCGACTTTCGGGGAGTCGTTCGGTAGCTCCAGAGGACTCTTGGCAATTCCTCTAACCATCGTCCTTTTTCTTCAATACCTTCTAATTTTATTTTTATTCTGACAAAAATCGTTCTGTTCGTTATCTCGACTTGTCCGTTTACTTGAGGGTAACTGACCGATGATAAGTTCTGATTGATGTCGTACTCGTCCAGCAATTCCCGAACGTATTGATTGTTCAGGTTTTTGCCGTTGTCCATCATTATGTACTTTGACACTCCGAATTTATAGATTATATGATTTAAAATAAAATCAATCACCTGAGTGTGCGTGATTCTTACATAAGTCTTCGCCTCCACCCATTTAGTGAAATAATCTGTGGCCAGAAGCACATGTTTTTGATTTGATGTTGCCCTTGTTAGTGGTCTGACCGCATCCATTCCCCATCGTGCGAACAGAACAGGGGATGCCATTGCTGTGAGGAGCTCTGCTGGTTGATGGATTATATATGAGTGCCTTTGACACTTGTCGCATCTTTTCGCGTACTCTTCCGCATCTCGGATCATGTATGGTCAAAAATAACCTTGTGTTATTGCTCTGTGGGATAATGATCTACCCCCAATATGAACTCCATAAGTTCCATCGTGCAACTGCTTGAGTACTTCTTGTGCTTTAGGCGGGGTCAAACACCGCAGGTAAGGCCCGGACATCGATCGACGGTATAAAAAGCCATCGATCACTGAATACTTGGTAGAAGTTGATCTTACTTTCTTTGCTTCCCATCGATCTTCAGGTAAAAACCCGATCTGTAAATATTGAAGGATTGGGTCAATCTAACTCGACTCGTACGGAATCACGTACACCTCCTTCTTTTTCCCGATCGATGGAACGAATAGTTCATCAACGGGAATTATCCTGACCATATCATCCCCAGCCGAAGATGCTTGATTGGTTACATGATCAGCCCCATGATTTTCCGCCCTTGGAATTTGCTTGAAAGTTATTACCTGAAAGTTTTGTGCTTCTTCCTGAACAACCTTTTTGTACTCCAACATCCTTTCCTCATTTGTGTTGTAACTTCCTGCGATCTGATTTACGACTAATTGTGAGTCCCTGAACACTGTTAATTTTTGGACCTGGAGCTCTTTCGCCAACCTTAAACCTGCCAGAACTGCTTCGTACTCAGCCTCATTGTTCGAACTTTCAAAGCATAATTTGATTGATTGTTGCAGCTTGGTGCCTTCTGGGGATATTAATTCGATTCCCACACCTACCCCCAGGCTATTCACAGATCCATCCACATAAAGCGCCCACTTTAGATTTTCACTATTGATCTCATCTTCGGTTACTTCATACTCAATGAGAAAGTCCATCACCGCTTGACCCTTTATGGACGTTCGTTGTTCATAGGTGATATCGAACATACTCAATTCTATTGACCACTTAGTTGTTCGTCCAGAGAAGTCAGGTTTTGGTAAAATCACTTTGATCGGGAATGTGGTAGGGATCCTGATCGGATGTGATTCGAAATAGTGCCATAGCTTTCGTTTGGCCTGGACCAAAGCCAAGATTATTTTCTCCGTTTTCAAATACTTTCTCTCGGCATCAAGCAACGTCTTGGTTGCATAATAGATTGGGTACTGCCTGTTCCTTTCATCTCTCACCAACGCTGAGCTGACAACGTTCTGTGAAACTGCTAGATATAGAGTTAAAGACTCATGATCTCTGGGTGCTGTCAGGATCGGTGGTTTTGCCATATAGAGCTTCAGTTGATCGAACACTTCTTGTTGTTTTTCTCCCCAAGCCATCATTTTCTTAGACTTCATCACATCAAAGAACGACTTGCATCTATCTGACAACTTGGAAATGAACCGGCTTAGAGCTGCAAATCTTCCTGGAAGAACTTGAATTTATTTTGGGGATTCTGGTGCCTTCATCTCGATCAATGCCTGGACTTGTGCGAGACTAGCCTTGATTCCATCTTTGTTAACTATGTGCCCCAAGATCTGTCCCGAAGAGACACCAAAAGTGCATTTCTCTGGGTTCAGCTTCATTTTGTGCGACCGCAGGGATGCGAACACATCCTCTAAGTGCTTCAGGTGATCATCCTTGCGTTGGATTTTAACAACCATGTCGTATATATAAGCTTCAACTGTATCACCAATCTGATTTTTAAAAATCTTATGGATTAGCCGCTGATAAGTTGCACCTGTATTTTTAAGACCGAATGGCATGACCTTGTAACAGTAGGTCCCTCTTTCGGTTATAAATGCCGTTTTTTCTTCATCTTTTGGGTTCATTGGGATTTGATTGTATCCTGAATAAGCATCTAGGAAAGTGAGCCGTTCGAACCTGGTAGTTGCGTTGATCATGCGGTCTATCTTTGGTAAAGGAAAACTGTCCTTCGGGAAAGCTTTATTTAAGTTGGTGAAGTCCACACACATTCGGAATTTCCCATTCTTCTTTTGTACGATGACAACATTGGATAGCCAATCGGGGTAATGAACTTCTTTGATAAAGCCAGCCTCTAACAACTGGTCAACTTCTTCAGTTACAAACTTTCCTCGTTCGGTTCCGATCCTTCTAGGTCGTTGCCGTACGGGTTGTGCACCGGGATGAACACTTAAAGTGTGCATCATGGTTCCTGGGTCAATCCCAGGCATGTCGCTGTGCTCCCAAGCGAAAACATCAGCATTTGATCTTAGCATAGATATCAAATTGCTCATTTCATTTGAATTGAGGCATCTTCCAATTCAGGTGGTCTTTCCCTTGCTCCCGACGATCAGATATACTGTAATTGTATCCTCCTCCGTCTTTTCGTTATCATCAGTCTGATCAGGAATGTTCGGTAATTGCTACAAGTGGCGTTCGGCACTTTCGCTCCTTAAGCTTTTGGTGACAATGACGTAACATTCTTTTGCCACCACTTGATCTCCTTGGATGTCAACAAAACCCTTCCCTAAAGGATCAACACATCGCATCACCTGATGCAGAGTTGAAGGAACTCCCTACATTCGGTGAATCCACCCTCTTCCCATGATCAAATTGTAGGAGGGTTGTACATCCACCAATATGAAATTTTCCGTCAGAGTTCGCTTTGCCGCTGTTACAGGTAAACTCAATACTCTAATTGGGCAGATCCTCTTCCCATCAAATCCTGCCAATGGACTGGCAGTCAGCCTGATCAACTCCGTGCTGATGTCGATTTTTTCAAAGGCTGACTTGGTCAGGACATTCGTACTACTACCTGGATCAACCAATACCCTTTTAACTAAACAATTTGAAATTATGATTGAAATTACCAGTGGATCCTCATGTGGAATCTGTACGCGTCTCAAATCCTCCTGGGTAAATGATATGGTTGGGATTGGGTAGTTACGAATTACGTTCACCTCCCCAACTCTTCGTATCTTGTTCGCATTGCGCATTCGTGAACGCTGGACAGAACGGCTTTCCTCGTCCTCTTCTGGTCTTCCATGGATCGTGTCAATGATTTTCACCAGCTGTCCGCCCACAACTTTATTGGCTTTTGGGCGATCAAATTTTTTTGTTCCGTTGTCCACGTACTCCTTCAAATCTCCTTTGGCTATTATGGTCTCAACCTGCCTCCTTAAATGCCTGCATTCATTGGTCATATGACCAAAATCATTGTGGAACGCGCAGTGTTTCGAACGGTCCTGCTGTTCTGGTGGCGTTCTCAACGGAAATGGTGAACGAAAGATGCCTTTTGTCTTATTCTCATTGTACAATTTCGCTAAGGTCGTTCGAAGCAGAGTTTCAGGTCCATCATACCTTGACCTCTTTTCCTGTTGTCTATACGGAGTTGATCGTGGGCTACTCATACTATCAGCTTTCTTGATTATCCTTTCTTTCGATTTGTTTTCCACACTGACCAACACCGAACGATGTCCCCTTTCCTGTTCATCCTCTTCCAATCTCAAATATCCCTGTGCTCGTGAATTCAACTGACCCATATCAAGGGGTGTTGACTTCACCAAGGATCTATGAAAACTGGTTCCTTGTTAGATAACCACTTTGAAAGCTTCCACCGCTGCTGGTTGATCGCAGCTTGGTATCATTCTTATCTCCAAATTGAATCTGGATAGGAAATTTTTCAGAGTTTCTCCTTTCGCTTGGCTCATCGTGAATCGGTTAGAAATGGTCCTCTTCTGCTTCCGATTGCCAAAATACTGAGCTAAAAACTTTTCCATTAAAGTTTGGAAGGAATTGATCGAACCCCTAGGTAACTGTCTGAACCATAACAGGGCTGGACCTGTTAAAATCGTAGAAAAAGTTTTCCACATTAGCTCATCCTCCGCCATGTCGAGAGTCATCATCTGCTCTACATGAAAAATGTGTTCGATTGGATCCTGTGTCCCATCAAACATGATGAATTTTGGCATCCGGAACTTGTCTAACCTTCTTGCTTGTTGTATCTCAGTGCTGAACAACGATTTAATCATTTTTGCCGTCATCTCGATTGCTAAATCAGTTGGTGATTACGTTCTGAGATCTTTTACTTGCTCGTCTACGATCTTCTGAAGCCTGGTCACTATGTCGAGCGGAACTGCTCGATTATTAGCGTTTGTCTCATCTCCAATTTGTTGGGTACGAGTACGATTCGCTGAGCTGGCCTCTTGATGGTATTCCTCTTCTTCAGTATCGGGGCCATTCGTCGTCTTTCTGTTAGCGGTTCTTGACGTTCTGACTGGTCAAGCCTTTCCCTCAATTCCCGATTCTTTTTTTCAAGAGCCTCCAGGCGTTGAAGGATAGCATTTGTGTCTCTTTGCTGTGCTGTGGATTCTGCCGCCATTGATCTAATAGCTTCTGACTAGAACCTTCAGTTCCCACAGACATCGCCAAAAAGTGTAAACCCGTTCACAATCACCGAACGAATTGTAACTTTTGTAATTTATCTAGAAGCAATATATTAGAAAAATGACAAGACAAACAATAGATATTGAAGAACCAGCAAGAATGAGGAAAAATTCGGATCCTTTTCTTTATCTCTTTCAGTCTTTTTATACATGAACTTGATCTTTTCCTCATAAATGGATATTAAAACATATTTAAAACAATATCAGTATATTAAAGACAAATTTACTGTTTTTAATGAGCTGTGTTGTAAAACTGCCACAATAAAAACAATATCAGTTTTTATTGTGTATTTTGAAACAATCAACTGTTAAGAATTTTTATCCTGAAATGAGCTTCTATTTTTGGGCCTTATTTTCTATTGGGCTTACTAGTGTGTGTTGATCTAATATTGCTTTGTCTGATGGGCTCTATGTAGAAAATGAGCCTACAACTGGTAAATTCGAATACCTTGCCTTGCAGTCTCCCTCATTTACCATGCAGTACCATTACAAGTACTTGGAGTTGAGACTTAAGCAGAAGGTACTATTCAGCCACAAAATATTTTCACCAAAATTTTATCCAAATGATAACTCGATTCACATTGAAAAACCCATCTTTTTTTTTTGTTAATTGAGATTATGCAAAAGTTAAAACCATAACCAACAACATGAAGAATTAATGCCAACATAGCCCCAATGTGGTTGCTAGTTACAATGAAAGTAAAGCATGTAATAATCTATGCATGAATAAAGGAAGGAAGAAAACCTCCTAGTAACAAGTGAGTTGGAAACATGAAACAGACAGAAATCAAACTTATAACACCATATCGAATCGATGAATTCACCTAGAGTTTCTAGGAAGCTGCCCCGTCGATTTCTTGATGGAATCAATCCTCTGCAGCCTTATTTGCTCTCTGAATTTAGCAATGAACTCATCAGCCTTCTTGTTAACGTCCGACCCTCCATTGCTAGAAGGAACTTCTTCATTCTCCGAATTTCCTCCAGAGTCATCATCGGTCTCAGTCTCCGAGTCTTCATCACTTTCCACAACCACATTTTCCTCGATCACTTTTTTCTCTCGTATTCTATAAAGTGAGGAAGTCGATTTCGGCTTGACAGCAAATCTTTCGCGAATCGACTTATCAGTTGCTTCATTTTCGCTTTCGTCTGACTTGATTTCTCTAGCTTTCATGGCACCAAAAAGTGGTTCATTCGATCTAATGGTTCGAACCGATTGACCCATCAAAGAACTATCATTTTGGGCTCTTGGCCTTGGCTCTAACCCTGAATTTGTTCTGTTTAGAACTTCCTCTCTAGGACTGCCATTTAAGTCCTTTGTCACACTTCTAATGCTCCTCTTCAATTCGTTCTCAGCCAAAACCTCATCATTTCTGAGACTCGAATTCGATTTTATCGAACTATATGTATGAACAAATGGTGGAGGTGGTGGTGGAGGAGGTGGTGGAGGAGAAGACTTGTAATGAATCTTCTTCCTTACAGTGTCTTCGACACTCTTGGCCTGCAATTCCGGTGACAAAGTAGGCGAAAAAGAGGGCTTTTTCGACGATGACAGTGATGGTGAAGGAGAAGTGGAATTATTTCTAGATGACAGAGAGGTTTGTGACCTGAAAGATCGCGACTCGAGACGATTGACTTCAGATTCCTCCATTGAAGGAGGCAGAGAATACAGGGGAGGGACATCCAATTCCTCCTTCACTTCCATCCTTCCTGATCTTGACCTCCATGGAATTGGAGAAGGAAGGACAACATTATCCACTACCTTCTCCTCCAAATTCACAGCATTTGAACACCCGAATTCGCAATTTCTACTTTTAGTAAAACTATTTGAAAATCGCTTAGACCCCAAATTCGAACTAGACCTACTAACAGAACCAGTTTTACAACTAGCCTCATTGATTGATTCAACAACATCAGAGCCTGAAATCCGAGATTTCAAGCTCCTGACTGGCAAAAGCAACGGCTTTTCGCCGTTTATAGACCTAGTAGTACTCTGTTCTTCAAGAACAGAGCTTTCTTGAGCCACTACCACCACTGGTTCACCCCTATAGTACTGAGAATTCCAAGTTTGGACCTTGTTGTCATCAAACTCAGATGGGTTCTCGGCCTCGTCATCAAAAACAGACGAAACCTGAAGTAATCTCGACACACATGACTGCGCATTATCGAATTTTGAGCTATTTTCTTTCTCTGTTTCTTCGTTTCGCCTACTAAATAGGCCATAGGAAACTGCAATACCTACAAAAACAAGCTGGAGGAGCTCCCAACTTCTGGTGTGAAGTGTGTGGTTGATGAACTCAGGAGCTTGTGAAGTGAACAATGGAACAACTAGAAGAAATATAGAGACAATTGCAGCTTTGAAGAGGAAATTAGTGAAGTACTTACTTGGGTCTTTATGGTTTTGGGGTACTTGTGAGGCTATGGTTTGTGGTTTGATGAGAGGGTCTGTATCTGCCATTGGAGAACACAGAGAAGCTTTGTTTTGGATGATGTTGGTGTTGCACATGTGAAAGAAGATGAGAAGATGAAGGAGAGAAGACTTAGGGGCTAAGGAAAAGTATAGAAAAGGAGAGAGTGAAGAGGAAAGTTTTGGGGAGGAGTGAGCTGATTCCAAGCAATGCTCAACTTCCTTCCATTAAAGTATTTTAAGCAATTGACATTTGTACCCTTTCCTTTAAACTCAATTTGCACTTTTTGTATTTATTATTCATTGGAGGTTTTACAAATGCTGAATAAGTAAGCTGCTTTTTATTTATTTATTTTTAAATTTTTTTTATTTGGTTCAAAACAGAAAAAGTGTGAGAGAATAATACTGCATACAAATTTATAGTGACCTTCGTTATATCTTATCTTATACATCCTATGGAATTTCAATTCGTAGAGATAAAGGTTAGATGGTTTATTATATTCATGATTGTTTGTTGAATAATTAAATTTTAAAATTGCACCCTCTCTAATATTTTAAATTTTTAGATTAATTAATAATTAATATGGTATTAGAATAATAAGTCCTAATTACATACACTTTAGGAAATATTACGTCTTATATTCGATTTCTTTCGAGCACAAATAATCTATTGGGTCATGTTTGTGGACGAAGTTTGAACTTTACGAATTCACGTTAAAGGGATGTTTTTGCACGGACCTGAGACTAGTCGGGGCAAAACCTCGAATATCAAGTTCTAAAAAGAAAAATATTCAGGCCTTGTTTGTTATGCACTTTGTTTTTTTATGTTTTTGTTTTTAGCTAAAAACTAATGCACTATTTGAACTAAAACATGTTTGGAGCAATTTCTGTAATTCTGCACAACAACGTAAATAGTTGGAACGTTTCATGGAAAAATGAAAACACCCATTTAATGTTTTGGCACTAGTTGCTTCAATACTATAGTTAAAATATATTTGGGTCAAACTTAAAACAGATTCAAATTTACGTTAACAAAATAACAAACATAATTCAAATTTTAACTAAAAATACCCTACAGGAAAAATGTTTGATTTGTTTCGGCTAAAAACAAAACACTAGCAAACAAGCCCTCAGCGTTGCCAAACTTCACCTAACATAGAATTCATTAAGGGAATGTTTGGTTCACGTTTTTATTTTTTGTTATGTATTTTTTTTCCCATTTTTCGCAATAAAAACATGTTTGACACTAATGTTTTGTTTTATATGGTAGAAAAACATAAAGCAAATAGTGTTATTTTTAGGAAGTACCAAAATGATGTTTTTATTTTTTTATTTTTTTTTGCACTATCACAAAAACTCACTAATTTTTTTTTTTTTTTGTATTTTTTTTTGCTTTTACAAATTACACAGCAAAAACATCAATAGCAAATGTGCTTTCAGTTTAGACTCACAACACTTCACAATAAAAACATGTACTTCTGCATTATAAAATTCATAGCACAAAAGAAAAAACACGAACCAAACCAACCCTAAGGGCCCGTTTGGTAGGCAGTTTGGTTTGGTTTTATCTGGTCTAGTCTGGTCTGGTCTGGTCTTATCCTGGTGGTCTTCTAAAAGTCTGTTTGGTAAGCAGTCTGGTCTTACTATTTATTTATTATTTATTATAATATTTATTTATATATTATTTCTTTCTTTCTTTATTATTTCTTCACTTTATAATATATATTCTTATTTATTAATTTATAAATATATTCTATTTATTTATTATTTCATTATTTAATTTATTTAATTTATAAATTATTTATTCATTTTTAATTATTTAAAAATATATTTTATTAATTTAATATTATTATACTCATTTTTTATTATTATTATGAAGTATTTATTTATTTATTATTATTATTTATTTCATTTTGTTTATTATTTATTATTTTTATTATATTTTTAAATATGTTTTATGTAATTTATTATTTATTTTATTAATTTATTATTATTATTATTATTTATTTAGTCCATTTTTTATTATTATTGTATTCATTTTTTGTCCTAGCTGGTCTAAAAATATGAAATATGACCACTTGAGACTATCAAATTGGGGGTCTGATTTTAGTCCAAATTGTCCTAACTGATCCCTGTTTGGTGAGACCGTTTTTTTTGGGACCATCACTGCCAAACATGGTCCAGTCCCTAAAAAATCATTATGAGACTGGACCACATGGTACCGGACCGCCAAGGACCGCCAAACAAACATGGCCTGAGAATTTAGAAGAACATAGGGTCTTATCTGCGTCAAAATGACTTCATCAATAGTTGGTACTTGATTTTTAAGAAACAAGGAAGATTAAATTTAGCCTTTGTTACACATTTCACAAACCATGACCATTGGCCTCAAGTCACATCTAGAGATTTCAGGGGTATTTAGGGAAGAGAAAAATAATAGAGGGAGCAAATAGGTTGCGTGGTTGTGTGAGAGGATTCTTCTTTTGGACTGCGTACGCTAGCTTTCTTCTTATTATTATTTTTTGGTTGGGTTCATTAAAAAATAATTGTGTGCTTGCAACTTTGGAGGGTATGCTTTTCTTCTCCATCATCCCTCAAAATTCTTATAGTAGGGGATATATTAGATGCTCTTTAGGACCACATTGTGACTCAAATCTAGTTTAAAGCTATTTAACAATTTTAGTAAAAGGAAAAGAAGAGACTGGTCTTATCTAGACTATTTTCTTCTTCTTCTTATTCAGTGTGCTTTAGTGGTTCATCAATATAGGATTATGAATCCTAGTCAAACATTTTGTTTTTATAAATGAAAATCACTTTAGCTATGTAAAATTATAATTTAATTAAGTGGAATTCATGAATCATTCTATTCTTTCAAAAGCTATATTGCCAATTGTTGTGATGTGCATGAAATGACCCACTATTCGAGCCTGATAGATGCACAAGGCAGGCTTGATGTGTATATTTGAGAATAATTTTCTGTTTTTCAAAAATTGAAAGTTAGAAAATTATAAAAAAAGTCTGATTGGTTCAGTTTTCTTAAAATAATTTTTTGAAAATTCAGTTACAAAATGATTGTTTTCAGAAACTCATTTTTATTATTCTTAGAATTTCCAAAAATAATTTTCAGATATACAAATCAAGTAGGCCTTTTTTTAGTGTTTGTGTTGTTTGAGAAATTCAAATTAATAGATATAGGGTGCGTTTGGAAAGCCTGTTTTTTGTATTTATTTTCTATCTTCAAATATAAAAACTGTTTTTGTATTTGTCTTTGTTTTTTTCAGGAAAAAACTAAAAACAAAAAAACGTTTGGATGAAGGTGTTTTCACCACTTTTATTTGGTGAAAATTGTATTTTATGGATTTGGTGTTTTCACTGTTTTTACCACCTAAACAGTGAAAAAACTCAAAAAACAACTAAAAGTTGTATTTGGTGTTTTCACCACTTTTACACACTATTCACAGAAAACAGTGAACAGTAAACGCGTTTGCCAAACGTGTTTTTTTTTTTAGTCTTGTGAACAGTAAAAAAACAAAAACAAAAAATAGGGTATCCAAACGGACCCATAGTATTTATGAAAACTGAAGTTTAAGGCCCGTTTGAAAATGGGTGTTTTGTATTTGTTCTAGTTTTTTTCTACTGTTCATGGAACAAATCCATGGTTGATACCCAAATTGACCAAAACGTTTTTGTGAACAATAACCAAAACAAAGACAGTTTTGGGCCAAAATCTGAGAACACCTTTTTGGTTTTTTTTTTTGTATTTGTTTTTGTGAATAGTGATACCCTTCTCTCTCCACCCTCCCTCCACCACCGCCACCACAAATCTACACACACACATACACACAGATCTACACCACCAGGCACTGCCCACCACCCTGAATTAGGTGAACCCCTCCTCCACCACCACCACCACCCATAACCACCATAGATCTACACCCACACATATATATACACACACACACACAAATCTACACCACCACCACCACCCTCCACCCCTAATTGCCCTAAACCTCCATTTTGAAATAAAATACAAATTGATTCCCAAACACATATTTATTTTTATTTTTTTGAGAAAAAATACAAAGACTAATACAAAAATAATTTTTGTTCATTCATCCAAAAAACAAATACAAAAACAAAGAATTTCTAAACAAGCCCTAAATGCGAAAATTTTGAGTGATAATAAGAACTTTTTAATATAGATTTTTAATTTTGATGGTCAACTTTTAGCAAAGAAATAGAAAGTTGTCATTTCAAGTTTTATCTTACTTTTTCCTTTATACACTGTATGTAAAATTTCAAGAAATATTTAGATTAGTACTCAATAGTCATCAATTCAAGTTTCTGATTTTTGATTTTTGACCTCTTGCATTACCATAACGAAAATAAAATTCATTAAAAAAATATATCATTATACCTCCAATGATCGGACATACTATCGCTATACATGGAAAGGAACATTTGCCTATTTATATAACAGATCATATGGTTGGACACAAATTAGGAGAAATTGCACCTACTTTAAATTTTTGAGGACATGCAAAAAGCGATAATAGATCTCGTCGTTAATAAACTAAATATAAATGCTTATTGTTCATTTGTAGGGATTAGTAGGAGGAAACCGTGAGTCTTTTTTCATCATAAAAAGAAAAAGAAAAGTGAGAGTAGAGCTCCAATGCCATATATTCGCAAAGAGCCATACTGAGTAGAAATGTGCCTACCAAACCTATTGGTACTGATTTCCTACTTGAATGTTGACTGAAATCAAATATCGAATGGGTCTGGCGAAAGACACGAGAATTTTTCCCGATGCAAAAGACTACTTAGATTATGGTATTAACGAAAAGTCTGTAGGATTTATTGGGCATACCGCATTTGGCAAAAGAACAAATGGGTGGCACCTCCAAAGACAAAACACCCGAAAAAGATTAGAAGGCTTTTTGCCTGATAGAATCACCTATCGTGTACGAATAAATAGGTAATAACGTGCTGGAGGTCGAATGGATTTATGCTTTTCGAGGGTTGTTATAGAATTTTTGCAATCCCTTACTTTGATACGGAGATCTGAGAAAAAACACTTCTGTGCGGGAAAAAACCCGCGCCTAAAAGTCGCTAACTCTTGTGATAGATGAACTTAAAGATCCACTTTTCCCCTACCGAATCTTTTTGTGTGCTTGCAGTAAAAAAACCCTAGTTCCTTATAAACCCTTAATCCCTATTTCCTACAACGAAGCAAGACAACAACCATGTCTTCTGGAAGCAATCAATCCAACAATAATGAGGCTACTTAAAGAATTAGCCTAGAAGTTTTCAATAAGCTATATGTTCAAGTCGTCAAGCTAGCCGAACTTCCCAAGCCATGGTTAGTACAAGCAACACCCAATCTCCTTTTTTCTGTATTGATTGAGGAATAAGCTCTTGTCAATTCCATCGAAAAGGGAAAGGGCATTTCAACCGATGAAAACTATAGGGCGAGCGATGAGAACTCTGATTCGATCCGGGTATTCAATCTCGTCGCTGATATGCTCAGTTGACTCCTTTACCTTGATAGGATGTTGGCTTATTCAATAATTCACCCATAAGGGTAAGGAACTTTAGATGAACTAATGCGAATGGATGTAAGCCTCGTTGCTCGGAAACACCTAGTGATGACCACACTGAGAGACACGAAAGCACAGGTAAGTCTTTGACTAAGGAATAGGAGAATTCCCATTATCGTTGGCAGGCAAACCGGGCAGTGAGCGCGGTGGGAATGGGCTTCCCAAAAAGCCAACCCGGGTCGGGGTCAACATAGAATGAAGGGGACAACCCTAATGTTATGTTAGTAAAGCCAACTTCTTGGGTTGTTGGCGGAGAAAAGTGGACGTGGGGACTCGGGTCGGGGCGCAGCGTAACTAAGAGATCCATTCCATTTAGGGCGAGACAAAATGGGGGTTTCTTCATATTCAGTAGTATATCTAGTAGATTCAGATCCTTAAATAACAAATCTAGATACGAAACCCGCGAAGACAAAGATTAGTACAGAGGCATAGGAAGAAGTATCAAAGGAAACATCCTCTCTCGTTCGAAACCCAACATCAATTTACCCTAAGGAAGTGGATCCCATTGTAATTCCACAATGAAATCTCAGGTCGAGTTCCGGATCCACCCGCAACATGAATAACAAAGGTGGACCCGACTCAATGTTGAATTGAGAAATCCATTCAAGGGTCGGAACATTCTAATGCTGGAATGGGAATACTGAAAAGAGTTGTATCCACATTTTCACTGGGTTAATTGGATTTGATTCAAATGTTTTCGCCTTTGTCCTTTAGCCTAACCTCTTTATTGAAGCGCCTATCTAGTTGATGGGAATCCCCACCAACTTTGGATATTGTTAAAGGCTACTCAAGTGGAAGGGAAGAAGTAAACTCCCATATATACAACTATATGAATTCAATGATTGAATTGAAGTGGGAGAGTGGGCATAGGGTCAAGGAAGCCCGCAGAGCGGTTAAAAGATAGGGACAAGGGACGGGAAAACTTGCTTTTGTTGTTCCTATTCGTTTTGCCTATTCTATTTTTTAGGAGTGATGATTGAAAATATAGAAAATTCCTCATCTTCTAGCTCCTTTAATATTTATATTATATCATTCATATGTCTTCCGTCGATGGCTTGCTAGGTAGCTTGCTTCCATTACATACTTTTTCTTTCGATTGAAATTGATAATACACACATAAGCCTATAGCCTTGGCTTGCTTTCCTTCTAGTGGGATAATTTTTTCTTTTTTTTTTATGAATTAAAGTATTTGTCTAATATAACATTATTTATATTGATTATATATTGAATTAATCAAGGTATTGTGTATTCTGAAAAATATGTATAGTACTCTACATACGTATTCCCACTTTGTCATGTCCTATTTATTTCTTTTGTGTAATTTGACTTATCACCATATTGGTGTGGTGTTGTACCTTTATCCCACGTCGATGTCCGTGTTTCATAGTGTAGTAAATCGTGGATGGACCAATTAAGAAAATTCCAAAACAAATGCAAGGCATACCAACTTGTTCAATCAACAAATTTTATTTATTTTTTAATTTTTTATATGAGAAATTACGATAATTTTTTTTTTCTTAGTTTCATTTCCTTATAATTCCATTTTTTTTCCAAACAAACAAGAGAGTGGTATTTAATGAGATATAAATTTAATATAGCCGTAAGAGGTAAATCTTTCTTAACTGAAAACCATATGTCCAAAATTAATTCCTTCACAATTTTCTTCTTAACCAAGTGAAACCTCTAAGTGTAGGGGTTCGCCGATTTTAAGTGATGTGAAGATAGTTTCTACACAAGTTCGTCAGCCAAAACCACAGTATTGATGCTCTTATTACTTTTGACTTTCTTTTACAGAAAAAAATGAAAGAGAAATGAAGGAAAAGACCATGAGTACAAGTAATTGAAATATTTTCTCTCTCCCAGTCCCCGAAAAGTTGTCCCTCTCTCTCTCTCTATTTATAGACGCGACCGCTCAGTAATCCTCGCAGCTTGTATTGCCACCTCAGCACTAGTCTCGCGACGTGGTTCAATCATCCTCGCGGATTCCATTGCCACGTCAGCACCTGTCTCGCGACATGGTTCCTGCGTACTTAATCCGTGATATAAATACCTTGTACAGTATTATTCTACGCCCGCGATTACGCAAAACGGATTCGCGTACTCTTATGCGTAATTAATACTGCACACCATAAATACCTTTGCACAATATCATCTCGCGCACTTAACTTCGCGAAACGGATTTGCGTTATCCTATGCGCGGATTTATACAGTGCACCATAAATACCTGGCACAGTGTCATCTTGCTTTTGATTATGCGAAACGGATTTGCGTAGTCTCATGCATAGGTCATGCTGTGCGACATGCCCCGTGATCCGCGCCTATTTCATCGCGGATCTGATTTATCCTTAGCCAAGGATGCCGTTATAGCTTTGCCGGGTCATGACCAATCATGCATGTCTTGGTCATGTCCCTGAATACTATCGGCCTCTCTAGGGTACTCTTTGCTTAAGATTGTGTAAATAAGGTCGCGACCCACTATTTACTCATCCCCAGCATTTCCCCTAGATTCCGAGTAGTACTCCCTACGCGAGCAGCATATAGGGTTATGAGTTTCTGATGCGAGCTATAAAACACATCAGCCTCTCATACCTCCCTCTGTATAATGCAAGCTCTCGTGTAAAACCTATATTTGGGCTATTTCCCCAAGTAATCAATTATTTGGGCCAATCTCCCAAATGATCTTTTACTTGGGCCGGTTTCCCCAAATATACCAAACCTGGGCCATATCCCAGATAAATAAAGGTTGGGCCATATCCCAGATAAATAAAGGTTGGGCCATATCCCAGATAAATAAGGGTTGGGCCATATCCCAGATAATTTAATCCTTGGGCCATTATCCCAAATAAATAAGTCCTTGCGGATCAACCTTTTCGCGAGTTACCACCTTTACATTTTTTCCCCATTGCGCTTTGATACTTAGCCAAGTATTAAAGCGCAATAACCTGTGACCTTGCAAATGATAGTGCCATATCTTGTTGTTTGAGGGCTGTCTTTCCCCTTGCCGATTCTTCGCTCTCTATTTTTATGGGTGAAGCATGTTTTCCGTCTTTCGCGACTATTATTTTCAATCCGCGACCCTTCTTCATCTCGCGACTATCATTTCTAATCCGCGATACTTCCTTATTTGCTTTGATGTTTTCCAGTCAAACTTATGTATGTACAGATTTCGCTTTTAACCATATCCTTGCTGCTTTTTCCAATTAGTCCATTTTTTCAGATTCGCGACTCTTTTTTAAGCGCTTGGCCAGGCGACCTTTCGCCTTCCTCGCGCATTTAATGCGCCTCTTCGGTTTTCGCGCCCATCACTTATATATTTCTGTCATGTCATTTTTGTTCCCACACTTATATTTTCCTCAGAGCACTGTGTTTTCTTTCATTTTGCACCCGTTTCTCATAACCTATTCCTTCTTCGCGCATACCCCCCCTTTAGTTTCAAAGCTCATTCACAAGTTTACTCCACCATGACAAAAACTTCTACACCAAAACTTCTTGCACCTCCTTCCGGGATTGCTTCCTCTGTTCCTAATGTTTCAGAGTGGAAGAAAGCTCATTTCTTAAACTCTCAAGACATATTCTGGGATTCCGCGAGAGATTTTACTTCCCCTTCTATTTCGAGTCCGCCTCTTACCCTTGATCCTGATAATGAAGCAAAAACTGCTTTTATTCCTCCACTCTCTATTCCACGCCTTCTTGTGGAGAGGGGTGACACACCCTTTTCCTTCATTGAGTATGAGGGACATGTTGCCCCCATCAGTGACTGGAAGATGTGGTCTAGTCACATTCTTACTCAAGACCGTCATCGCGCCACCTTGGCCAAGGCTGGCATTCTTGAGTCCATAGAGCTGTTTTCGGACTTCTATGTCCGTCGTGATGTGGATGCGCTGACAACTTTGATCTCGCGCTGGAGCACATTTTCCCATACCTTTGTTGCTTCTTGGGGGGAGTTCACTCATACCATTGAAGATGTGGTGGTCCTATTTCGGCTACCTGTACTCGATTCGCGCCCTATCAAGGCGCCTCTAGTTGAGGATGAAGACAAGAAGATTCTTAATCAACTTCGCGATTGTGGAAAATATGCCTGCAAGCGAGGAAGCTGGTTTGATAAGGGCGTACTTCTTCCTGAACAAGCCATATCCAGTCGCCCGAAGTTGTCCTATGCTGCCTGGTGCCACCACTTCTTTCGCGAGTATTCTCCGCGAAAACCAGCTCCAGGAGATGATCGCGAATCAGTCCCCGGTCCTCAATTCAACGGGCCTTTGGAACTCGTGGGGTTTCTCGCCTATTGGCTAGATCGTTACATATTTCAAGGCAAGCCAGAGGACGGTCCCAGTCGCATGGTGTTCCTTCTAGCAGGCATGCTTTCGCGAGGTGTGCGAATTGCCTTGGCCCCACTTTTCCTTGGCACCCTGTATTCGCAGCTGGACACCCCTTACGAATGATTTCGCACGCTCATTAGGTAGGTATGATATCAGTACTCATATTTCAGCTACATTTCTTACCCTTTTTCTTTTCGAGCGCTTCCCAAATTATGCTCCCATTCCTTCTTCCCTTTCTCCCCACTCTTTGGAAACCACCGTACCTGTTCTTTTAAAGTCGCGGGCAACCCGCTGGACTTCTCTCTCATCTTCAAAAACCTTTTCTTTATTCATTGATATATTTTCTGAATTTTCCTGGCGTCCATACGCAACCTCTTTGGAAGGTTTCTACTCTCCTGATTTTTATCCCAGGGAAGAGATAGTATCATATGATATAGCAGTAGATGATCACCTCGTTTTTGCAGCTATTACCCACAAGTGCCACCTCCCTGTTTTCAGCGAGACCTTTGATACCGTCACACCCTATAACCCCTCCCGTGTAGCAAGACAATTAGGCTTTGATCAGGCTTTTCCCCCTCCACTTCCTCTATACCGCGAGGATAACTTTGACAGGTGCTTCATTGCCTATCGGGAGTCAATTGAGAGAAGTGTTCGTATATTTTCTACCGTTATTTTTATTCAGCCTGGCACTCGCAGAGGTGGAGTAACTGCAGCCTATCATGAATTCTGGAAGGAACAACTTGTGTTATTTCAAAGTTTTATGGCTGAAGCTCCCTCTGTTCCTATTCCCGCTTCGATCTTTATTGGAGATCCGTCTTTAAAGCTTCGCAAGGCTAGAGCCAAGATTACTCCCAAACATCATGCTCAACCCTCACAACCTCAAAAACCCAAAACAGCGACTCGCAAGCGGTCTCATCGCGAGGAGATCCTTCTCGCGGTACCACCAAATCGCAAAGAACCTATCGCGAGGCGTCTGGTAAATATCTAAGTCTCATCTCCTTTTTCAATACGTTATGTATTTTCTTATGTTGTTACTAACTCTTCTGTTCTTCTTACAGCGTTCTAGTGCCCAAGCTATACGTACTACCAGCGTCTCGACTGATTCATTGGACCAAGTTCCCTTATCGATTAGACTTAAAAATCTTTCCGATGCAGCGATACTGGACGATGTTCCCCTTGCGAAGAGAAAAAGGAAACTTACCAAGGTCTCGCAGAATGTTGCAGCGGTTGATTTTTCTAGCTCAGAGGAGGCCCCTTTGGTGCGAAAACATAAATCTTCGTCTGTCATTCCACCTCCTGGTGCTTCCGACCTTACCTCAGAAGAGGCATCCCTGGCCGAAAGGCGGCGACTTGCCTTGGAGAAGTTAAAGAACAAAAAGAAGGCTGATGCGACCTCATTGTTGCTTGACACTGTTGCTCGTGTGGTCGAGGAGATGAGGGCGGGAGATGAGGCAGAGGAGACAGAAGTCGCCAGTATACTCTCCGATTTACCCAGGACAGCGCTTTCCCAGAGTAAGCTTCAAACTTTTTCTTTAATCACTTATTTCCAGTTACTGATTCATCATTTTTAATACTTCTCTTTTATCCTTGTTTTAGGTCCTCGCGAGACCTTATCCCCGCGTGCTCCAGCCTCTCCGAGAGGTGGCCTCCATTCTGTCGCAGCATCATCTGATGATGAGGACCATCTCACCATCAACTCATTATTCGGCCAGCCTACTCTTGAAGAGGAAAAAGATGATGATACTCCCTATTCATCTCGTGATAGTGTTATATCCGCGACCTCCACTCCAGAGGTAGATCGCGAAGTATCCTCATATCGCGAGATTGAAGTGACCACAGCTTCTCGTGAGGCCTCGCCCAAGCTGCCTTCCATCCCAGTTTCCCCAAAGGTCGTTGATGATAGAGCAAAGGACCTAGATTTTGATGATAGGCATTTGCAGCCTCTTCGTGGTGATCTTGCATCTGAGGTTGCTGCAACCTTCGCAGATCATCCTAGTATTGAGAGATCCATATTTGGCACCCCTCTCCCAGAAGTTGAGGGAGGCGAGGGAGGTACCTTCGCGATTTTTTTCTTTGTTCTTCTATTTGGCTTCTTAATGTCAAATCGTGATTTCAACATGTCTTTTCTCCTTCCCCTTTTTTTTTAGGTATAAACTCTGAAGCTCAAGATATGATTGATGAGCTACTTCATGATGCTCGGGGGATTTCTGAGGGTCAGACATTGTTCCCTCCAGGTTCTCCTACTGAGACCCATATAGAGGCACCTCGATCTCCTTCTCGCAACATTGTATCAGAGCCTCGCGATCTTGCTCGCGTGATTGCCACAGATCCCCGCGATCAGGTCTCTCACGACCAAGCTTCTGCTTCTCGCGCTTTTCCCCGGGTTCCTGATTATGACACTACTTCCTTAGTGCCAGTACCTTGGCATCAGTGGTTCTGCTATCCCCGCGACATACCAGTGCTAAATCTGATAGAGGCAGCTCATCCGGAGACTTTTACTCACATGGAAGTTCATGAGCCACTCTTGCAGACAGTCCACCTCCAGCTTGTTGCAGATGTGTTCAGGACCCTTTCGGAGACTGCCATTCAGGATCTCGTCCCAGATACTCTGCCAAGATGCCATGCTCGCATAAAGGACTGGAAAAAGGTTGGGATGAATGTTTCTTGGTGGGAGACCCGTCTGACTGTCATTCAGAGACTCTATGATCATTATCTTGTCGAGCTGAGGGGACGCGAGGCTCTTCAAAGAAAACAGGCAGAAATTGCAGAGACCCGCAGACAGTTAGCACTGCTCGAGGAGGATGAGAAGAAACTACAGGATTCAGCTAAGCATCTTGAGCAGGCTGTTTCTATTTAGAGGAGCATGAAGGTTTCAAGTTATCAGATCCCATTACTCGAGATCTTTTCTAGTTCATCACTTGTATATATTCTTGTATTTTGTTATATATCCTTGTATTTTGATAGAAATATTGACATACTTTTATATACATGGGATGTTTTGTTTGATTTTCCTTGTCCTTGTTTGAAAATTTATGCTTGATACAATTTAATCCATTTTACATTCAGAGGTCCAGTCCTCTCACGTGTGACTTCATGCTCCATTCTGTAATACCCACTGCTACTTTCACTTATAATCACATACGGCCCTTCCCACTTAGCTTCAAATTTTCTTAGCCTTTGTCCCCTCATGATTGCCGGTACCACTTTCAACACTCTGTCTCCCTCCTTGAACCATCTGAACCGTACCCTTTTATTGTAGCTCCTTGCCTGTTTCTTATTGTACTCCTTCTGATTTGCAAAAGCTTCGGCCCTTATTTCATCCAATCCTTCTATCTCCAATAGCCTGTCCTCCAAACTGCTGTTGCATACCAGCCTTTTAGCAGTCAACTCCAATTCTGCAGGTAGTACAGCCTCTGCTCCGTATACCAGTGCATAAGGGGTCATGTTTGTCGCGCTTCGGTATGCGGTTCGATGTGCCCATAGTGCTATTGGAAGTTCTTCTGCCCATTTCTTCTGATTATCATGCACCATTCTGGACAAGATTCGAATCAATGCTTTATTAGAGGCTTCAGCCTGTCCATTTCCTTTTGGATAGTAAGGCGTGGACTTGTGATGAATGACTGAGTATCTCCCCAACAAATCCGCGACCTTACTATTGACAAAAGGAGTTCCGTTATCAGATAGTATCACTTTTAGTATCCCAAATCGACAGATGATGTTTTCTTTTATGAATCGCACCACATTGTCTGCTGTCGTTCTTCGTAATGGGATAACTTCTACCCATTTTGTGAATAACTCAGTTGCTACTAAAACCCATGCATGTCCCTGAGCCTGCGGCGTGATTGGTCCAATTATATCCAGCGCCCAAGTATGGAAAGGCCAGGGGGTTGCTAAGCTGTGCAATTCAGTTCCCGGAGCATGAATAAGATCCCCGTGTACCTGACAGACATGACATTTCCTGACAAAATCACTGCAGTCCCTTTCCATTGTTGGCCAATAATACCCAGATGATAGAAACTGTTGGAACATTTTTCTAGGGCCTTGGTGACCAAACAAATGAACCTGTTTCAATATTTCCCCTGCTTCTTCTTCGCTTACACACTTCATCAATTTTCCCTCAAAGCTTTTGCGAAACAATTTTTCCTCTTGTAAGACAAATCGCGAGGCCAATTTTATGAACCGCGGTTGATCTTTTTCCGGCAAAATCCCATTCTTCAAATAGTGCACATATTTGTCCCGCCAGTCTATTAAGTCTGCTATATTACCTTCACTCGCGGATGGATATGCATTACAGTTTTGACAGCTACTTTGTAACTTTACTGCCTCATCCTTCATACTTGGCCAAAATAAGCCTTCTCGCTGCAAAACTCGATAGAGACTGACGTCCGTTTGACCGCATATTTTCCTGTGAGCTTTCTGGAGCAGTTCCTTTATCTCGTCTATTGCTACACATCTAGCCAAAATTCCTCCGGCGGCCCTGTAATATAACACGCCTTTTATGAGTTGGTACTCCCGTCTCAAGGCATTGTTATCGTTCTTCAGTAGAGCATGTACTATCTGTGCCCTCCAATCATGTTCTTTATACTCCTCTGATTCCTCTCCATTACTGATCACTGAGTCAGTTCTTCGTACTACTTGTACAGAAGACTTCATTCCTTGGAAATTTATTCGCGAACCCAATGTCGCCAGTGCATCGGATCGTCGATTGCTTTCTCGCGGCTCGTGTGTAAAACTCACAGTCTCAAAGTCTTCTATCATCTGTCGAATAAGGGTTCTGTAGGACACCAGATGAGGTTCCTTGACAGCATACTCCCCTCTAATCTGCTTAATGACCAACTTGGAATCTCCTTTAACGTGAAGTATTCTTGCCCCCAACCTTTGATCCATTATCAACCCTAGCGCCAGTCCTTCATACTCAGCAATGTTATTGGTACAAGGAAAGTCAAGCTTGTAGGCCATGACTAATTCCTCCTTTGTTTCTTTATTCCTCAGTACGAAACCAGCTCCCCCTCCTTTTTCAGTGGATGAACCATCGAACTCTAAAGTGAACTCCGCGCTCTGTGCCATGCTTGCCATTCCTATCTCCTCCACCATAGGCTCAGCCCCTCCCGGAAATAATGCTAGTAAGTCTGACAAGGCTTGGCTTTTTACTGCTTTTGGTCTAGAACATGTGATCTCATATTCAGATAGCGCTAATAACCACCGAGCAGTTCTTCCACTGAGTATGGGCTTCGTGAGCAAATATCGTATGGGGTCACTTTTCATGATTAGCTCTAATGGATGTGCCAACAAATAGTGTCTAAACTTCTGGGCTGCGAATACTAAAGCGAGACAGTGCTTTTCCAATGATGAGTACCGCGACTCTGGTCCTTTGAGTACCCGACTGATATAATAAACAGGTTTTTCTTCTCCTTCATGCTCTTGGGCCAATAGAGCTCCCACGGATTTGTTGGTGGAAGTGAGATACATTATCAATGGTTTTCCTGTCTCGGGCGCTACCATTGTTTTTGGTGATGCCAAAATCTTTTTGATTTTCTCAAAAGCCTCTTGCTGTTCTTCTCCCCAGCTATATACGGATTTTTCTTTCAACAACGGCATGAGTGGGTGAGTTACCTCTGCCAGTGCTGGGATAAATCTCCTCAGGTAAGATATCTTTCCCATAAAAGTTTTCAACATTTTGCGAGTTGCAGGTGGAGCCATTTCTAATACAGCCTTAGCCTTTATCGGGTCCATATCAATGCCATGCCGATGTACGACACACCCCAAGAATTTTCCTTCTGGTACTCCAAAGGCACATTTGAGAGGATTCATCTTTAAATTATATTCGCGACATCGTTGCAGTACCTTTCGCAAATCTCCCACATGATCCTGTATGGCTCTGGATTTCACTACCAAATCATCGACATAGTCCTCCACAGTTTTATGCATTAGATCATGGAATATGGCTGTCATCGTGCGCTGATACGTGGCCCCAGCATTTTTAAGCCCAAACGGCATGACCGTATAGTGAAAATTCCCCATTGGGGTGCGAAAAGCAGTTTTCTCAGCATCTTCCGGCGCCATTTTAATCTGATTGTACCCACTGAATCCGTCCATTAATGAGAAAATCTCGTGTCCTGAGGTTGCATCCACCATGGTGTTAATGTTGGGAAGAGGGAAATCGTCTTTTGGGCAAGCCTTATTGAGATCGCGATAATCTACACATACGCGTATCTGTCCAGTCTTCTTCTTTACAGGCACAATGTTCGCGAGCCACGTAGGATGCTGAGTTGGCTTGATGAATCCTGCTTTCAGAAGTTTCTCTACTTCTGCCTTAATTTGCACCTCTAAATCGGGATGAAATACTCGTTGCTTTTGTTTCTTTGGTTCTGAAGCGGGATTCACATGAAGACGGTGGCTTACCAATCCAACATCGAGTCCCGGCATTTGATTATAGTCCCAAGCAAATACATCTCGAAACTCTTTGAGCAATTCTATCAGAGCATTCTTAGTATCTGTAGGCAACATATTGCTTATGAAGGTAGGTCGCGGATCTGTACCGTCGCCTATGTCCACTTCGCACAACCCATGCTCTGTTCGCGGATCCGCTTTCAGTACCTTAGGGTCGGCTTCAAATTTTCTTTGTATGGCTTTATCTTTCTCGGGGTCAGTGCCAACATTGCAAGCTTCTGACCCCCAATCCCGTCATAATTTATACACCACTCGTCCATCAGGCTTTTTGACCCGTGACCAGCTTACCTCTTTGAGCTTCCGTTTAATTGCACTAGTATTTTCTAGTTCATTCCATTTTGGTAACGGTGTAGAAAAAACGCCGGGCCCATTTTCCTCACTGTATTCTGAGAAGTAGACTGCATCTGCAAAATGGGCTTCTGACGCGCAGAAAGGACTTTTGGATGCTTTTACAGTCATTATTCCTTTTCCCCAATTGGCTTTCATCACTTGATGATAGGATGACGGCACTACGCCATATGCATGCAGCCACGGTCTTCCCAGCAACAATTGATATGAGGGTTCCCCTTTGATGATATGAAATTTGGTGGGCCCCCTGATCTTCCCAATTTTGAGGTCCAATGTCGCGAATCCCATAGTGACCTGCTGATCTCCATTAAAATCAGTAACTGCAATAGTATGATTCACGATCTTTTCTTCGGGAAAATTGATCATTCGCAGAGTGGCTAGTGGGATCAAATTGACTGACGCTCCCCCATCCAAGAAAGCTCGTTTCATCTCTCGACCGTTTATAATGGCTGGTACATACAGAGGCCGATTATGGGGAAAAGGTACTTGTCTGTCCTCTTCAGAAAATGTGATCTTACTGGAGGTCTTCTCATGCTGTGGAATCTCAATAGTATGATTGAGTGCGGCAACTATTTGTTCTTTCAAGAATTCCTTCACATGTTCCTGTATTGGGAGCTCATTGAAAAAGACATCTATCTTAGCATTCTCCCTTGCTTCACATACTGGCGGGCAATTACACTTGATGACATCGGCCATATCCTCAGTATGGTCTCTGGCGGTCACCACAGCTGCATGTGCAGGGAAAGGCTCATGAACTACATTCTTCGCTACTTCCAAGTCTCCTGATGCTATTTTTCGATGCACCAAACTTAGAAACGCCCAACAGCCCATCAACGAATGCCGAACACTCCTGTGAAAGGGACAGTAGTTATTCTTCATCCTTTCCTCTCTTGACGGCACCCTTTGCACTGGAGGTAGAGTTATGACATGATCTGCGACCCATTGATTTAGCAAAGCAATTGCCTCTTTTTCACTGAAAGGTAAAGGGGGTGGTTCAGATCTCCCAACGCGCTCCTCCCTGGGTTTTCCATTCTGCGTAGCTGCTACCATCGGTATCCGCCTAGTACTGATATTTGGTCGCGTCGGGGGAGCCAAAACTTATCCCAATCTTCGGGCATTATCAACAAGTGCAGAAAAAGTTTTGACTTCATGATTGACCAGATGCACTCTGTATTCCCGCAGCATCCCTTCTATACAAATTTTGATCAATTGCAGTTCGGAAATTGGTTCATGACATTGCAAAGCAGTCTCGCGAAATCTCCGGACATAAGCTGCCGCCTCCTCCCCAAAGCGTTGTCTTTGCCTTGTGAGCGAAATCATTGAGACCTCCTCATCAGCTTGAAAGAATTTGGTGTAGAATCTGAGCACCATATCCGTCCAGCTGGTCACTGAAGCCGGAGCAAGACCAGTATACCAGGTATATGCTGTTCCAGTTAAAGACTTGGAGAATTCTCTGAGTTTTAAATATTCATTGTTTCTATGGGATCCCAGAGCATCCACGAACCTGGCTATGTGCTCTTTTGCATTTCCCCTTTTTGCCGTCGAATTGATGAAAGATCGGTGCCCCATAGTTTTCCGGATATGGCAAGGCCATAATACTAGGATGGTATGGCGGGGCAATTTCCACTTCCTCTGTTTCAGATTTTTCATTCAGGATAGCTCGTAGTTGTTCCTTAGTGATGTATGACTCTTTCTCCAAGGGCTCAGCTCTTACTGTTTCACGAAGAGGCTCTTGTGTTGAGTCCTCCGGAAAAGCCTGATTATTCATCCTTGGTGACTCAATATTCGACGGTGGAACACGCGAGGCCTCCATGAAGTGAAGTATGGCTTTTTGTGTTTCCTGGATGTTGAGAAGAGTTTGCAGTAGAACTGTTGGCAATTCTGCCGAATTCTGTACTGGTTCTACCATCGGAGGGCTTTCTGCCTGATTCGCACCAATATTCGCGCGACGACATTGTCTTCGTGCCGGTTGGACTGGTTCCCCTCCTTGTGTCTGTGCTGCTGTTTCCTCTTCCATTTGTTCAGTATGCCGGGTTGATGGTCGTCCTCTCCGCCGAGGTTGACGAGGCTCCACTTGTGCAGAAGACATCTTCTCCCCAGCAGAGTCGCCTTTAATGTAGGGGTTCGCCGATTTTAAGTGATGTGAAGATAGTTTCTACACAAGTTTGTCAGCCAAAACCACAGTATTGATGCTCTTATTACTTTTGACTTTCTTTTACAGAAAAAAATGAAAGAGAAATGAAGGAAAAGACCATGAGTACAAGTAATTGAAATATTTTCTCTCTCCCAGTCCCCGAAAAGTTGTCCCTCTCTCTCTCTCTATTTATAGACGCGACTGCTCAGTAATCCTCGCAGCTTGTATTGCCACCTCAGCACTAGTCTCGCGACGTGGTTCAATCATCCTCGCGGATTCCATTGCCACGTCAGCACCTGTCTCGCGACATGGTTCCTGCGTACTTAATCCGTGATATAAATACCTTGTACAGTATTATTCTACGCCCGCGATTACGCAAAACGGATTCGCGTACTCTTATGCGTAATTAATACTGCACACCATAAATACCTTTGCACAATATCATCTCGCGCACTTAACTTCGCGAAACGGATTTGCGTTATCCTATGCGCGGATTTATACAGTGCACCATAAATACCTGGCACAGTGTCATCTTGCTTTTGATTATGCGAAACGGATTCGCGTAGTCTCATGCATAGGTCATGTTGTGCGACATGCCCCGTGATCCGCGCCTATTTCATCGCGGATCTGATTTATCCTTAGCCAAGGATGCCGTTATAGCTTTGCCGGGTCATGACCAATCATGCATGTCTTGGTCATGTCCCTGAATACTATCGGCCTCTCTAGGGTACTCTTTGCTTAAGATTGTGTAAATAAGGTCGCGACCCACTATTTACTCATCCCCAGCATTTCCCCTAGATTCCGAGTAGTACTCCCTACGCGAGCAGCATATAGGGTTATGAGTTTCTGATGCGAGCTATAAAACACATCAGCCTCTCATACCTCCCTCTGTATAATGCAAGCTCTCGCGTAAAACCTATATTTGGGATATTTCCCCAAGTAATCAATTATTTGGGCCAATCTCCCAAATGATCTTTTACTTGGGCCGGTTTCCCCAAATATACCAAACCTGGGCCATATCCCAGATAAATAAAGGTTGGGCCATATCCCAGATAAATAAGGGTTGGGCCATATCCCAGATAAATAAGGGTTGGGCCATATCCCAGATAATTTAATCCTTGGGCCATTATCCCAAATAAATAAGTCCTTGCTGATCAACCTTTTCGCGAGTTACCACCTTTACACTAAGATTTTTAAACTCTAGAATGATTTCTACGTGCATCAAATAAAAGACTAGTAAATGTATGAATAAATCTCCTTTTATATATTAGACACACAAAATAAAAATATATGTGCAGATATCATAAAAGCATAAGGATAAGCCTTGTTAAGATGAAGAGCCGGTGACGCAAGGTATGAGTGTAAGGTATCTTTACTTTTTTCTCAAGTTTATGGCCGAAAGTGCGTGGGAGACGACATAGTAACCACTGTATCTGATTCTCTTGCTTTTGAATGTTTTCAATACATAAATATATACTTGCTTGAGGGCACCCTTTGAGCCCCCAAACTACAGTAAAATATGTTGAGGTAATTCTTATATTTGCCATGTTTGGATCGGTTTTTCAAAAACTATCTATTTTGAATGGTGTTCGATAATTTTTAGAAAAAATTTTGGGCATTGCAAGAGCATTTCAAAGAAGCAATTAGGCAGCCGTCTAAAGCTCCGCCTAATAGGAAGGCCCCAAAATTTTGGGTAACTTATATATATATAATTATTTCTCTTATATTTCCTTTTTGTACAAGATTCCATCCAGTAATAAAATTAGTGTTTAAAAAAGATTTATATCATAATTCAATATTATAACTTTTTAAATATAATTATCTTTGATTTTTTTTTAAACGTATGTATTCTATATCATATTTACTTATCTTATTCTTGGTTTACAATCTCTCTTTTTCATTGAATCAATATTCAGTAAAATTATCAATTTCACTCTATCTAACTCTCTTGAATGTAGTTTGGGAGGTTTTGGACATTGTACTACGAAATCAAATTTTATTATTTTATATTTAAATTTATTTTCTATAATGCTATTGATAAATTTGTTACAAGTAATAATCAAAATATAACAAAAAATTTAAGCGAAAATTCAACAAATGAACAAATAAGGCCCATTTTATACCTTTTTCCTAAGGCCTCCAATTTCATTGAGACGACCATGCGAAGAAGGTAGGGAATATCAGCTTCTCAAAAATGTTTTCTAATTATTTTTTTCTTTTGAAGCAAAAGCTCTAGTAAATGGAGTTTTAAAAGCTAATAACAAAAGCAGTGACGGATTTAGAAATAAATATTGAGGACGGGGGAAGCTACACAAGGTATTGTTTTTTTATTTCAGGGGGAGCTTTGTGTAATTTCATAATAAATATAGAAATTTATAGCGTAAAAATAGAAAAGAAAAATAAATGAACATTCCATTCCTTACCACCAAACAGGGGCGGAGGGAGGGTGCCCCCCATTTTTTATTTATATATATTTTTTGGCAATTACCTATATATTGCATAATAAATAACCTAATTATGGTTAATTGGCCTCCCCTCTTCAGAAAAATATTTACAAGGCCTGATTGGTTCGGGCCAGACCTCGTTAGGTGTGACCCGTACTAGGCTTGGGTAATAAATAATAATAATGTATGCAATAAGTCCTTAAAGTTGACATAGTTTTCCCTATCGCAAGTGCACGAATCTATTATAGTATATTATAGATGAGATAGGGTATATCGAATCCACATAGACTATTGAATTCACAACTTCCTTATAATTATTGTAACTAAATTATGAAAGATAATTTGTTTGTTTGGTTTTCTTAAAATTATTTTGACAATAAATAAAATAACATAAAAGTAAAAATAAATTTTTGGTTTTGGTTTGAAATCAATGGAGATAAAGATCTAGGGTATTTCTAACTCCACCACTAACCGTATAATATATCATCTTAATCATTTAATTGTAAATGACAGTCCATCATATGTGAATCAGATATTGGGTCGCAAACATTGACAAAACTCTAATCCCAAAAAAGGAACAATTAATCCATCATTGACACAAGTCATCATTGAACAAGCATAACTAGTACATGCATCTACTCTAAACTACTCCTATTAACATGAATACAAAAACATGTCACTCGTTATCTTTCCTTATGCATGGTTTGTCTAAATCAAGATTGCAAATTAGTTACCATAATTGTGTAGAAAATCATGAGTTAAGCATCCGAGTTTTAGCCCATATTGAATAACCATGATTGTGCAAGATAAAACATTCATTCAAGCTAAGACAAGACATAGAATAAATGAAAAATCTTATATAAAATCAAACGTAATCACTCATCTACACAATCATCACATATGTGTCCTACAATTTCCCCTTATACAATAAAAATAAGAAATAGTCTACATTACTTGGCTAGAGCTTTGTTAAAAACCATAGATACCAATTTAGTTGTTTATGATATTGGTTGTCTGCATTGTTGATGTAGACACCCCCTTCATGGTTGATATTTTGCCCAACTCTCCAAGACAATATGTATCTCTGACCTCTAGAACTCTTCAAACGTAAGGGAGACCCCTTTCTATTATATAAAAAAGGCATTTTTATTTGGTAATCTGATTGTTTCGTCGTTAAGTCAGGAATGTGTATCTTGATATTTCTGGAAGAATGATATGAAATCTCATCAAATATGGTTAATATTGTGTTCAAGATAATCTAAAGATCATCTCATATTGATTTTAGCCTAAATGGGTCCCACAGATGTGTATACAAGTTGTTGATGTGGCTTGGCCGTTTTTGGTCTTACTCAGTACTCGGTGAGAATTCTCACCGAGTACTCGGTAGCTCCTGAGTGTTGCGCAAACGGGCGCAAGTTCGCTATAATCTTTGGCCATTTTTCCTGTTTTGCGCAAGTGCGCTCTCTTTCGTACTTGACTGAGTACTCGATGAAGGCACTACCGAGTATTCGGTAGTTCTTCACCTTGAACTTCATTTCCTTTGCTCGTTTCTCTTCTCGACTTCATTGCTCTTCATTCTTTTTGCATCATTGACTTAGTTTGGTCCTTCATAGGTCTTTTATCCATGGTTTCGGCTTTCGAACAATCTTGAGTCATTAATCCAGTTATTTTACCGAATTTAACTCGTTTTACATAACATGGCATGAAACGTCTTAAAACACGAAAATTGTATAAAAACATCAATATAATGATATATGTAGATATAACAATGTATAATTAGGAGCCTTAAATATATGATATTTGGCTCCTATCAAGGCCCAAAACAGAATCTTGATCCAATCATTTTTTTAAACAAAATAAAAAAGCTATTTTGAAGCCCAAGTTAGAAATTACCAATTAGTTGAAAAAATAAAGTCCCTAAATCATTATATTAATGGACTATTATCAGTAAACTCTCCTATGGTTTCAAAATTAATCAACTAACCCCTATTCATTTCAGAAACCCCCATAACGTTATCAAATTGTATCAACTTGCCCCATTCCCTATAATTTCGAACAAAACAACCCCAGAAACTAGAGGGGGATTTATTGATAAACAAATTTCTTTTTTTATTTATGCTGAAAAAAAAATCAATGCCAAAATAAAAAAAAATTTGGAACTACGAATTAGGATAAAATATAAAAAAATTAAGTCCGAAATACAAAAAATGTTTCCAACTACAAATGAGATTTATTTTTTCATTTTTAAATTTATTTTTTATATTTTACTATAAATGATTTTTTTTTATTTATGCCGAAATAAAAAATTAATGCATCAATATTTTTTTTAACTACCAATTAAGATAAAGTATAAAAAAAATTAAGTCCGAAATACAAAAAAAAATATTTCGTACCAAAAGTTAGATTTTTTTTTGTTTTTAATTTTTTTTTATATTTTACTATTGATTTACGCCAAAATAAAAAATTAATGCCAAAATATTTTACTTTTCAACTACCAATTCGGGTAAAATACAAAACAATTTAAGTATGAAATATAAAAAATTATTTTTAACTTACCAATTAGATTTTTTTTGGCATAATTTTTTTTTTTCGTTTTTAGTAAAAAAAATATATATATATATATATATATATATATATATATAATTAAAAACAAAAAAAAACTCTCATTTGTAGTTCGAAATACTTTTTATATTTCAGACCTAATTGTTTTTATATTTTACCTTAATTGGTAGTTTAGTTAAAAATATTGATGCATTAATTTTTTATTTTGGCATTAATTAATTTTTTTTCGTTTATAGTAAAATATAAAAAAACAAAATTAAAAATAAAAAAATAAATCTCATTTGTACTTAGAAATATTTTTTTATATTTTATCCTAATTGGTAGTTCCTAATTTATTTTTTATTTTTTGCATTGATGTTTTTCTTTGGCATAAATAAAATAAAAATGGGCTATTATTAGTAAATTCCCCTATAGTTTCAGGGACAGTTTTGTCTGAAATTGTAGGAAATGGGGCAAGTTGATACAATTTGATAATTGTTAGTCACTAAAATACCCTAGAGGGGGGTGAATAGGGTTTTAAAAATAATTTCTAACTCCTTTTTATTCTTACTAAAACATGCAACAAGGTTCAATATTAATTTACAAGGTAAAATATGCAATGAATGATTTCACTTAAATTCAACAAGCTATTTACCACAATATAAATTAAGCATGCATGAACATAAAGTAAAAAGATAGAGATAGAGATATTGACACCGTGATTTTTTACGAGGTTCGGTAACTCCTACTCCTCGGCTCAAAGAATCCCCTTCCTTGAGACTTTCCCAATCCTCACACTATGGCTCTTCCTTCAATAGGTGGAATAGCAAAACCTTTACAAAAGAGCTAACTAGCTCTTCACACAATCAAGAGAACAATCCTCCCTTGATACAATGGGCTTCACTCACCCAAGATCACAAATTTGTGTATGTAATCAATATATCACTCAAGAAACAAAAACACTCAAAACCCTAAGGTTTTTGTGGATGATAGATCAAGATAAGCTCAAGTGTTTTTAGGTGATATTTCAAGAACTCAAGATATATATATATATTCTCACAATATATTTTCAATAAGAGAATAGGCTCAAGGCTTGAGTTTAAATCTTCAAAATGATGAGAGTGAAAAGCGAGATTTTGCTATCAAAAGATTTTTCAGAAGATGCTTGAGAGAAAATTAGAGATGAACAATATTTGGAAAATTTCTCACACAAGAACCTTAGAATTGTTAATCCATATCTCTTTCTTTATATAGTGAACACTAGGGTTTGGAGAGTGTGTCTCACCCTAGACAATATGGAAAGTAGGACCTGAAAATCTGCAAGCAAAATCATTTCTTTTTGGGCAAAAATATTGTTTAGAAATATTTTTCCTTAAAATCCTGAAGCACCCAGTCGACTGCCTCCATACTTAGATTTAAAATATTTTTCCCAACGGCTAGGGTCAGTCGACTGCCTCATGAGTCAGTCGACTGCCTTGGACAGGCCAGTCGACTGCCTCAGGCAATCAAAAATGTTCGAAACTCTCTGGTCCAGTCAGTCGGCTGGGTCTTTAACTGCCAGTCGATTGGTCACAGTCAGTCGACTGCCTTGGACAGGCCAGTCGACTGCCTCATGCAGTTAGAATGTTTATAACTCACTGGTTCATCCAGTCGGCTGGGTCCTTAAGGGCCAGTCGACTGGGTCACAGTCAGTCGACTGCCTTGGACAGGCCAGTCGACTGGGTGACTCCAAAAATTGTTTTCAAGGTCCGTTTTTGATCCGTTTGAGTTCGTTTGATTAATTACTTGTGTTGGCCTTAAGATTTTAATCTAAGGATAATTCCGTAATTTTGATGATAACAAATCATTAATGATGTATTTGTACTAATGACTACAATGAGTATTTGTCCAAACTTGAAAGAACAGGAAAATCATATATGGATCATGCGGACAAAAAGATCATGGCGTTGCATTTAAAGCGAACAAACAAGAATATCAAATGCAAAAAGATTGAAGTTCAAAGATGATCAAGAGCAAAGAGATTGACGCTTAAAGTTAATCATTTCAAAGAGGATCAACCACTACTTGAAGATTGGGTAGATAGGTTGGTGAGTGTTTAGATTTTAACTGTCAAAGTAATTATTTGAATTATTTTGAAGCTCTAGAAATCTAAAATCATTATGCATAACACTATTTTTTGAAAACAAATAAATACCAAATTAATGAATTTGGATTTGAGAATTAGCATTCAAAGTTTTGCAAATTAAATACAAAATATTTAGAGACTCAGCTCACCCCATTTGCAAACTCAACTCACCCTATTCTCACAATTTTCAAATGCATAACTCAGCTCACCCCATTCAGGAACTCAGCTCACCCCAATCCCTGAATTGCTTCTCAACGGCTCTATTGCCTTTTCAAACGGCTCTATATGACTTTTTGTCATATTTTATGCCAAAAATGATGAAAATGTTTGCTATAAAAGGACTTAAAACTCTCTTTACAAACCAACTCTTGCAATCTCAATCATACACTTTCAAATACAAATTTGTATCATCATTCACATATTTTCAAGTCTAGAGCTTCAATTCTTGATTCAAATTCTTACTCTAGTCTTGTAAGCAAGAGAGCTACAATTGTACAAATCAATCTTTGAGAGATATTTTATTGTACAAGATCATTGTATTCAAAGGGTTGGTGTGACCCAATTTTAGGCTAAGAGAGAGTGTTCTCTTAGTAAGGAGAAGTGGTGTGCTTCTTGTAAATGTTTGCTCTTCACCCGTAAGGAGGAGTGGTAGGAGAAGTGGTGTGCTTCTTGTGAAGGTTTTGCTCTCCACCCGTAAGGAGAAGCCATAGTGGATTTGGGAAGTCTCAAGAGAACCTTGAGCCGAGGACGTAGGAATCAAGGGTATTCTGAACCTCGCTAAAATCGTTTGTCCAAGTATTTATATTTCTCTCTCTACTCTTATTTTGATTTATATTGCTTTGTGTTTTTATATTAAATCATCTAGCATTGCAATTACATTTATCAAATAGAAATCGAATTAAATTCCATTGTTTAGAAAAGACTCTATTCACCCCCCCCCCCCCCCTCTAGAGTCATTTATTGGGCAACAACTTGATCTTATAAGATCAATCAACGCATAAGATACCTTGTTACAATATTCTCACCCCGACCTATCTACCCCAGGTCTTGAGTCCAGCTTTTGTTCTTTCTTTGATCTTTTTGTCCTTCTTCGAGTTTGCGCTTGAGTTTCCTTATCGCTTGTTGCTTTAGCGATCTTCCCGAAACATTTACCTGTACTTGCTGAAACACTTAGCTCAAGTCCATATTAGTACCAAACACGGTTTTGAATGTTTTGTTAATATCAAAATAAGATTTATTGCTTGAAATGGAATTTCAAAGCCAACAATAATGATATGGGGTTTTCTGAAATGGAGGGGGGTTAGTTGATCAATTTTGAAACCATAGGGGTTCACAGATAATAGTCCTATATTAATACTTGTCTAGACCATGTAAAAAGTAGCTTTATTTAATGATATGGTCCGTAAAAAAATCTACATGTGTATTAAAATTTTATAAATATTTTCATAAATCTTATAACTTATTAATAATTATGGATTTGCTTAGTTTTTAAAATTTTAAAAGCATAATTATGGAAATGTTTTTAATTTTTTTAGTAACCATGTAATTTTTTTATTGAATGATATTACGTGTTGAAGAAATTTTCTATATGGTCGGAGGCAATCATTGTTCTTAAATATAACATAATAATAATAAAAAGCTTATCTGAAATCCTAATTGAGAAATAACAAATACTTAGAAAAAGCTCGTTGGGCAATACTTCAATTCTTTTATGCTACTGATTTGATTATGTAAGTGCATAACATGGAGTGTTTATTCATCATAAAAAAATAAAATATTGCGACACAGACAAATGCACAATATTATTATCGGAATAAGTACTTATTTGATTAATATCATCACGTTCCTGACACTGCGATTAATAATTTTTTAACTTTTTTGTCATGATTAGATACATGTTTTTTTTTTCTTAGAAACAAATAGCCAAAATTTAACTACTAATATTTTTTTATGAATCTAATCAATAATTAAATATTTTATATTTAAAATATAATTTTATTATATTATTAAAATAATTAATAGCTCGTCCCCCTAACTCTAAATCGTGGCTCCGCACCTGCCACTGCCCCAAACATGACATTAGTTCTGTCCCTGACTCAGTGAAGAGGAAAAACGAATGCCAGAATTCGATAGAATAGCATGTACATTCATATATTCTTGCTGGTTAATGGAATTCATCTTTCTCACCTTAAGAAGAGATGGGCCCGACTCTGAATTCAGTTATTGACGATTGGGCTCATAGAGACAAGATATTTCAGCTGGGCCGTTTGCTTGATTGGGCTTGAAGCCAACTTCCAAAACTGATCCAAATTGAACTAAATAAAGGGTAAAAGAAAAGGTTGTCACGATCGCGATATGATTATTTTGAGATCCGTAGGATCGGGATAGTAAGATCCTACTATATTGTTATAAAAATTGTTTAATTTAACTTCTTAACCAATGATATTTCTATAATATAAACAAAAATATACTCAAAACATCAAATATAAACAAAAATATTACCATAAAGGTGTATCAACATGCGAATCCTTGAATTCGCTCACATCTATTTTCTTAAAAATTTCAAAACTAATTAACAAAACAAATATAAAATTAAAATACAATTTAAAAAAATCTAAACAAATATCATTTAACAAAGTTTCAATTTTCATAAATGTATCATGTTAACCCAAAATAATAAACAAACACTCACTTGAAAACTAAAAGTTTACAACATTAGTTCATAACTTAGAAATTTTTATAAACTTTTAATTTAAATATAGAGAGAAGTAGAGTAGAAAAGCTTAATAAATTATTACATGTCCTATATATAATTTCCCCCCTAAAATTAGCAATACATATATATATATATATATATATATATATATATATTTTAAGAGTTTGTGTTTTATTAGGTTATTTTTAAATTATAAACATAGTTATATTAAACTCTATCTATAAGATTCCTACAATCTTTCTACTATTATCTTATATATCTTCATTGTTTTTAAGAGTTTTCAATTTTAAACAGTCACAAACCCTAACTCCCAATTCAATTCTCAAAACAAATAAATCAAGCAAATATGAATATAAGTGTAGAAATTTAAATCATGAGAAGACATAGATTTTTACGTGGAAAACCTTGGAAAGACTCCAAGTAAAAACCACGGATACACTCGAGTATAGATGCACTATGAATCAGAGAATTTGTACAGACTCTATTAAAACAAAACTTACAACCGCTGTAATTTGTTGTTCTTCACTCGACGTCTGAAAGTTTTGATTCACTTGTGCTCCACGAAGCTCTCGCTCCGATCTCCGTACTCTGACGGCTCTGCTTCTCAATAGATCGAATAACCATAGAGCCTCCAGCTTCGATCTCCGCACTCAGACAGCTCCGTTTTTCAATGGATCAATGCAACCACGTTGCTATAGACAGTGTGTGGATTTTTCAGCAACTAGAACATCCAATTGTGTATGAGAATTGTTGATGTAGAAGCACAATTGAATACACTCAATAAGAAGAGAGAATTTGTATATATCTAATCACTCAATAATATTCTCTCACCATATATCTCTGAAGAAGATGAAGTTGTATAAAATTTGTAAAGAATTTTTCAAGACGTACCTCCTCTTATTGTAGACTTGGGTATTTATAGATAATGATGATCAAAACCCTAAGTTTGCCATTTCTCATAATTTCACGTCCAAAACCTATATTTGGTGAATATCATGTATATACCACACACTTTGATGTATATAAGTCGTGGACAAATCATAAAACCAACTCATGGGCAAATCGGACATCGTAGCAAAATTCAGAAAAAACCTTGTCGCAGCTACGCTTGAAGCGTACTGGGCCTACGCTTCAAGCGTAAAAATGTGTTTTCCAGCCACTTTTTTAAACTGAAAGTGTAGACATTTTTGTTAAAACCACTTTTCTTCGCAACTGCGCCAAAATGACCCTCTTGAATCCACGATACTTTTTGCTTGAAGTGACGGCTTCGGAAAATATAATTTTCGTCATTCAGGAGACATTTTTCCTCAATATGCTCACTTTCGTGCTTCACTTGTATTCGTCATTACTTTAATACTTGATTTTGCATTTGACGAAGCTTATCGATGTCATTGAAACTAAACCAACCTATCTAACACTCAACATGGTTATTGTTTAGAACATGCCATAAATAACCAATACACAAAAGTGTTACATTTGTGTTTTATTAGGTTTTCAATTTTGTTATCTCGGTTATATTAGGACTATAAATTGAAATTCAAAGAGGAGTCCTACAAACTTTTATGTATTACATTAAAATAATAAAATAAAAAATTTACTTTAATTTTGATTTCATTGAATTTATACTACTATTATATCTAATCAAATTCTATTTCTATTATAATTTTGGTATTACTACATCTAATGGGACTTTGGATTATACTACATATAATTGTAATATAATTAATAAACCTTGTAGTAGAAGACTTTAACGTTAAATTAGATTTTATATTTTATTTATTACAATAAATTTTTATAACCCTAATGGTAGTACAAGACTAAAATTTTGAATTATATATTACATTTTATTAATAATAAGATACCATTTCTAAACCCATTTTACTTTTATTACCATTCAAATGTAATAAACTTAAATTAAGTTAAACTCCATCACGAATACTAATCTAATTATAAAATATTAAAAGTCTTATAACAATAGTATTTGTATTATAAATGTCAAAATCAAAACAAAATTCTATATCATCAACATATATAATTGCATTCAAACTCTTTGAAACTAATTTTAATCAAATTCTATTACTATTGCAATTATGCTATATATATGTGCACGCCAATGATTTACATAGAGTTCTTCAAATTGGGTTTTTTTCTTCCCTTTAATTCCTTTTCTTTAAATTTGTGATATTTCTATTTCACTTTGTTTTTATTTCTGCATGGACTTATTATTCTTATAAGTAATTCACACCCTATCATTAATTTGCTTGACATATTGATCAAAATTAACATATTTTGTATATATTCAAATTTGTTTTTTCTGTTATTGTTGATTTTATTCTTTATTCTTCCTTAAAATTAATAATGTGTAGGGGTTTAAAACATAACAAAAGATACTTGAAGAATTTTATTTCTTCAATTGTTGTTAGTTTATGTAAGGTCGATGCTACTAAATTAATGTTTTTAATAGTTTTCAATTATTGATTTTTCTAATGTTAGTTTATATGATTCTTGCTGGTAATTTACATTATGTCATGATGTGCAGGTTTACATATTTAATTTAAATTATGAGATGGTGAGAGCGGTGAAATGAGCAAGAGAGCAATGGGATTTATTTCAGCTAATAGAGTGGGCAAGTTTGTTTTCCTTAACCTCTATGAATAACACCATGTATTTATATATTTGTGTGTATTACATGTATGCATATCAGTTGCATATCAGTGTTAGATATATAAGAAATTTGATAATGCATGAAAAGCATAAATTACAATATGCAATATAACAATAAGGTAAACAGAAATTGATATATCTTATTTTTCTTTAGTGGTCCATATATTAAAAAAAAAAGAAAAAAGAAAAAAGATAACTGTTGGAAATCCAAGAGACTTGTGGCCAAAATTAAATATAAGCATGTGTATGAATTATTTATAACTCTTCTTTGTGCTAAAAGGGTGTCCATTATTACAATACCATTATAATAAATCGAATTTGTATTTAAAATTTAAACTCCATTACTAGAATAGTAGTACAAGATTAGGATTTTATTATTTCATATTTTATTATACTATATTATGTGGAGTGTACAATAGAAAACATAATTATATATAGATTCCGTGTGGTTGGCGGGATGAAAAAGTGGATGGAAGTGATAAATATGATGTAACTTTTTTTTATTTGGTCGAAAGAAGGAAAAAATCATCTTTTATGATAGTTTTACTAATATAGCCTTCATTATTAACCATGTCATTTATAAATAAATATTTAGGAAGGTTAAAATTCAAAATTTAAGATAATTAGTTTTTATATCTCTCCTAATCGGCCAAAATTGGATAGATAGAAAAATATAAAGGAATGAATGATGAAAGATTCCCCATAACTTCCTCTCCCTCCCTCCCTCCCACCAAACACGAACACATGGACTTATCAACCCTCTCATCCATCCCTTCCAATCCATCCCTCCAACCAAACATAATATAAAACTCAATTTTAGTTTTGATTATATTAAATTATATTAGATATAAACTAAAAAATCTAATTAAAGTGGAAGACTCTAAAGCACATGCATCCTAATTTCTATAGGCTCATTATCTTTTTTCTTTTAAATTTATTTTTGGTTAGTTATTAAATGTTTATTCACTTTTCTTTTACTTTGAATGAATACATCGTAATTTTATATTTAATATTTATTCAATAATTATACATCGCCTTCTTAATCATGTTTTCTGACTCTTTATGTATAATTAAATTTTTTTCTTATTTTAAAAACATATATCATAGTTTCTATAATTTCCTTTTTATACTATTTTTTCTTTATGTATTTGTTCACTTTTCTTTAAGTTGGTATTATAGATAATTCACCAAAGAAAATGGCTGATGTAAACGTTGATTGCCATTGACTACGCTGGAATTTCACCAGAATGAGGTATTCGTTACAACTTACGAACTATATATGATGAAAGTGTAATTATCAGAAGGAGATGGAGTGCATGTGTAATATTACAATTCTTGAGGGTTTATAGTTTATTATAGTTTTTAATATTTTTTGATATATATATATATATATATATATATTTTTCCTTACTTTTTAGTTTTTATTTTCCAGAAATTTGTCATTCTTTTTAATACTTTATGTTGGCTTTGAAATTACTTTCGGCAAACAATTCCAAAATTGATTATAACAAACCATTGAAGAGTGTTTGATACTAATGAATTATCAAGTTTATATTTTTAACAAAAGACATGTGAACAACTGAAATCAAACTCGGAAAGAAAACAACTCGAAAAGCAAGCTCGGAAAGAAAGCTTGATTTAAAGCGAAAAGCTGTGAAAGAAATTGAAGCTCAAAATGAAAAATAATTTAATTCAACGGCAAAGGCGAAAGTCGAAGACTCAAGACTCGGGGCAGATAGGTCGGGGAGCGATCATTGTAACAAGGTAATTTTATGCGTTGATTTTATCGTATAAACTCAAGTATAAAATGAACCAATCTCAAATGGAATGAAAAACGCTTTACCGAACTTAAACGGAAAGAAAAATATTTTTATTAAATGTTTTTCATGTTGTAGTCGACTAGAATGACCCTGTGTATTTCCTAGTAGTCGACTGAAACAATCAGAAGCTACACGTTTTCAACCATTTCAATGTAGTCGACTAAAGGAACCTTTGAGTCAACTAGACTACATGTTGTAGTAGACTAGACCTCAATCTAGTCGACTAGATGAAGCATTGTAGTCGACTAGAATATCAAAGTAGTCGACTAAAAGCTTCTCAAAACCTGCAGATTTTTCAGGAAACATTTTCCATGTTTTGTGGGTTGTACTCAATGGTGTTCAAACGACTCTTGTCTTTCAAATACAATACTCATTCTCCAAAACCCTAATGTATTGATATATATAGAATGATATGTGTTCATTGAAGACTAAGAGATTGAAAAAAAGAGAGAAAGAAGTGAAAGAAAAACTCTCAAAATTCTGCATAAATTTTCTCTATAAAAACCATTGAAACCAAGCTTTGAAAAGTTGATTTTCTTCAAGCTTCTTTGAAAATCAAAACCTCTAGTATCTCTTCTTATTCTCCAAATATTATTTATTGATCATATCCCTTGAGAATACATTTCTAGAGCTATTGTAAAATCACCAAAAACACTTGAGCTTATATTGATTTATCCTCCATAAAAATCTTTGGGTTTTGAGTGTTTTTGTTCTTGAGTGATTTTATTGATTACATACGAATTTGTAATCTCGGACAAATGAAGTCCACCGATTGTTCAAGAGAGGGTTGTTCTCTTGATTGAGAGACAAGCTCGAGAGGCTTGTGTTGTAAAGGTTTACCATTCCACCTGTGAAGGAAGGGCCATAGTGAAAGGATCGGGAAAAGTCTCAAGAAGAGGTTCTTGAGCCGAGGAGTAGGAGTTACCGAACCTCGAAAAAATCACGGTGTCAATCTCTCTATCTCTTTCTCTTTACTTGATTAACTTGCATGCTATAATCACTTGAATATCTTGTATGCTATAATTTGTCTTGAAATTAATTGTTAGAGAATTGTAATTGAATCATCCACTTGTCCATTGAGAAATTGTTTTTTGGTTATAGCGTGTTCCAATTACGAAAAGAGTTAGAAATATTTTTGAACACTCTATTCACCCCCCTCTAGGGTTAATTAGTGACTAACAATTGGTATCAGAGCCTAATCTCTATTTATTTTAGACTTAACCGTCTTAGAGAACGATCATATCATCGAATTTAGTCACTCATGTTGAAGGACAATCGAATAATAGGCCCCCATGGTTTGATGGATCAAATTATAGCTATTGGAAAACTAGAATGATAGATTTTCTTCAAGCTATCGATTACCAAATTTAGCAAGTAGTTCTTGAAGAACCATTTGTATTGACCAAAATTGTTGATGGAAAAACCGTTCCCAAATTACCCAATGAATGGGATAATGATGACCGTAAACTCATATCGTACAATGCTAAAGCCAAAGTAAATTTAAATTGCGCTTTAAGTCCATATGAATTTAATCGTGTATCTACTTGTTCAACGACAAAAGAAATATGGAATAAACTTGAGGTAACCTATGAAGGTACATCTCAAGTACGAGAATCTAAAATTGACATACTCATGCATGAATATGAATTATTTGCTATGAAAGATGATGAAAATATGAATTCTATGATGTCTCGTTTTACAAATATTTTTAATGGACTAAAACATCTTGGTAGAATTGTTCCTAGATCCGATGCGTCACGAAAAGTGCTTAGAAGTCTCCCGGCAAAATGGGATGCAAAAGTAACGGCTATCAAAGAAGCTCATGACCTCAACACCATGAGTCTCGATGAAATTTTCGGCTCTCTACTCACTTGGGAAATAACATTAAAAGCTCATGAAGACGACATCAAGCCAAGAAAGGGGATAGCTTTGCAAGCCTTCACCAAAAATGAAAACAATGAGCCGAGTGAAGAAAAAAAGGATGAGGACCTTGCCTTGTTCACCCAAAAATTAAAGAGACATCTTCAAAGAAAGAAAACAAATGGTGGAAGATTCGTGAAGAGAATCGAACCAAGAGGCGAGCCCATCAAAAGAGAACCCCCAACGTGTTTCAATTGCGGAAAGCCGGGACATTACAAAAACGACTGCTTCAAGCTCAAAAAGGAAAACGACAAAAGACCTAGCAAGATGGCAATGAATGTCACATGGGAGGACTATGACTCATGCGACTCGGATGAGGAGAAAAGTAGCGAGGAAATGACAAACATTTGCCTCATGGCAAATGATGAAGAGGTGTCCTTGAAGTCCGCATCAAAAGAAAAATGGTTTCTTGATAGCGGATGCTCAAGGCATATGACATGAGATAAATCACAGTTTATTTCACTAAAACCATATGAAGGAGGAAACATAACTTTTGAAGATAACTCTAAAGGCAAAATTATAGGAATTGACTCAATCGGTATTTCCTATTCTCTCTCTATTGATGATGTGCTATTAGTAGATGGTTTGAAGCATAATTTATTTAGCATTAGTCAATTGTGTGACAAGGGCTATGATGTTATATTTAGGACAAATGCATGTATAATCAAGAAATATGGGAATCAAATGTTCAATGCCAAAAGAAATGGGAACTTGTATACTTTGTTGCTATGTGAATTACATGATCAAGATGTTAAATGTTTTGTCACATCTAGCGAAAATAGTTGGTTATGGCATAGACGTCTAGGACATGCTAGTATGGACCTCATTCATCGTTTATCCAAAAATGATTTAGTCAAAGGCCTCCCAAAGACTAATTTCTCGAAAGATAGAATATGTAGCGCATGTCAAGTAGGCAAGCAAGTAAAGTCTTCTTTCAAGAGAAAGAAAGACATTACCACTTCTAGACCTTTAGAGTTATTTCACATGGATCTTTTTGTTCCGGAGAGAACGGCTAGCTTAGCCGGGAAACTCTATGTACTTGTTATAGTTGATGACTACTCTAGATATACTTGGGTTCACTTTATTGCTCATAAAAATGAAACTCACTCCATTCTTGAAAGATTTTATAGAGTCATTCAAAATGAAAAAGATTTGAAAATCAAGAAAATTAGAAGTGATAGAGGTAGGGAATTTGATAATCAAGACTTAGAGAAATTATGTGATGACCTTGGTGTTTCTCATGATCTCTCGGCCCCTAGAAACCCTCAACAAAATTGTGTAGTTGAAAGAAAGAATCGATATCTACAAGAGATGGCTAGAACCATGTTAAATGAGCACAACCTTTCCCGAAGCCTTTGGGCGGAAGCCGTAAACACCGCTTGCCATATAATTAATCGTGTTATTATTCGGATGAAGTTGGGGAAGACGCCTTATGAGTTGTGGAATGGTCGAAAGCCCAATATTGGGTATTTCAAAGTTTTCGGGTGCAAATGTTTTGTGTTAAATGATAAGGATAACCTTGGAAAATTCGACTCCAAATCGGATGAAACAATTTTTCTAGGATATTCTACAAGGAGTAAAGCCTTTCGTGTTTTTAATAAACGGACTTTGACTATGGTTGAATCTATTCATGTTGTCTTTGATGAATCACCCTCATTACCATCACCTAAAATTGACCTAGAATACGATGAGGTTGTTGGGATTGAGGATAATTTAAATACTCTCAATATCTCCAATTCATCAAGTTGCCAAAAGGAAATGAGGGAAGTTGAGCATCAATCAAATGATGACTTGACCAACTCAATGCCTAAAGCATGGAGGATTGTTCACAATTATCCTCTTGATCAAGTCATAGGTAATCCATCAAAAGGGGTTAGTACTAGAGCTCAACTTAAAGATTTTTGCAACCACATGGCTTTTGTATCGCAAATCGAACCCAAGAACTTCCATGAAGCTCAATGTGATGATTCTTGGATCGTAGCAATGCAAGAGGAACTAAATCAATTTGAACGCAATCAAGTTTGGCGTTTAGTTCCTAGACCCGAAAATCAAACTATAATTGGCACAAAATGGGTTTTTCAAAACAAAAAGGATGAGAATGGAATAATTATTCGAAATAAAGCAAGATTGGTAGCTCAAGGATATAATCAAGAGGAGGGCATCGACTACGATGAGACCTTTGCACCGGTAGCTAGATTAAAAACAATTAGAATGCTTCTTGCATTTGCATCATATAGAAATTTCACTATTTATCAAATGGATGTCAAAAGTTCTTTTTTAAATGGGGTCATAGAAAAAGAAGTTTTTGTGAAGCAACCACCCGGTTTTGAAAATAATCTTTTTCCAAATCATGTTTTCAAATCAGCTAAAGCTCTATATGGTTTAAAGCAAGCTCCTCGAGCTTGGTATGAGAGACTTAGCGGATTTTTGACTAAAAATGGTTTTACAAGAGGAAGAGTTGACAACACACTTTTTTTAAAAAAACATTAAGAATAATTTGTTGATTGTCCAAATTTATATTGACGACATTATATTCGGATCAACAAATAATTCTTTATGTAGAGATTTTGCTACAAACATGCAAAATGAATTTGAAATGAGCATGATGGGTGAGTTGAATTTCTTCTTAGGGTTGCAAATCAAGCAAAGCTCGGATGGCTTATTCATTAGCCAATCCAAGTACACTAAAGATTTGCTAAAGCGATTTGGTATGGAGGCTACCAAACATGCCATAACTCCTATGAGTTCCTCTATTAAGATTGATAAAGATGAAAATGGAAAATGTGTTGATATTACTAATTATAGAGGCATGATCGGTAGTTTGCTTTATTTAACCGCTAGTAGACCGGATATAATCTTTAGTGTATGCTTATGTGCCCGGTTTCAATCATGGCCTAAGGAATCTCATTTGCTTGCGGTCAAACGCATTTTTCGCTATCTAAGTGGTACAATAAACTTAGGACTTTGGTATCCACGTGGAACTTCAATTGATCTTATTAGTTATTCGGATGCTAATTTTGCGGGATGTAGAATTGATCGAAAAAGCACTAGCGGCACTTGTCACTTTCTAGGACATTCACTAGTATCTTGGTCAAGTAAAAAGAAAAATTTCGTTGCATTGTCTACGGCCGAAGACGAATATGTGGCTGCCGGTAGTAGATGTGCTCAAACTCTTTATATTAAGCAACAACTACTTGATTTCGGACTTACTTTCTCTCACGTGCCTATTAAATGCGATAATACGAGTGCAATTTGTATTTCAAAGAATCCTATTCATCACTCACGCACCAAGCATATAGAGATTATGTATCATTTTTTTACGTGATCATGTTGCTAAGGGTGACGTTGAATTGGTTTTTATCGATACTAAAAATCAATTGGCGGATATTTTTACAAAACCACTTGCGGACGGATCATTTTCTAAAATTCGTCGAGAAATCGGAATGGCTATGGATTTTGATGTTTTATCTTAATTTCTGTCATAATCTTTATTTTTCATATTTTTGCTATTTTTTTGTATTTATTTCTTGATTTTTGTTTTATTATTTTTATCATTTTCCCTTCTAGTTGACTCATCCTGTGAGTTCAAACCATTCTAGTCGACTACTTTGGTCAGTAGCTTCACCATTGCATGTTCTTCACCTTCTAGTCGACTACATTAACCCTTTAGTCGACTCATTTGCCATTCTAGTCGACTCAAACATTGTTTTAGTTGACTACTTGGTCTTCCTAGTCGACTCAACCCAATCCTAGTCGACTCAAACCCTACTCTAACCTACTCAACCCTAGTCCTAGTCGACTCAACCCCTTTATAACCTAAACCTCTTCTCTTTCTCTCCATCCGCCTCCCTCCATCTTCACACACCTTCAATTCATCCCATCTCAATACCTCTCATATTCCCATTTCTACCTTCAAATCTTCATAAATCCTTCATTTATTTTACATTTCTACCATCATTCACCCATTTCCTTCACTTATTTTCATCACTTTCATCATCTTCATCACATTCATATATACACATTCATATATCTATATATATACACCATCATGTATCTATATATACACCATCTTTTTTACATTTTTGTGTATTATCAACCACAATGCCACAAAAGACTCGAGGTCTTTTTCGGAAACGTTCTCGCAATGATGGAAGTCAAAGCTCCACCAATCCTAGCATTCCTATGGCTGTTGACAAAGAGGAGTCGAATGAACCTCTTCTTCTTGAGGTACTTCTTCTTGACGATGACAAAAAGGGGGAGAAATTATGCTATCGTACTATCATGTATTTCATTATCCGACAATAGCAATTTCTGTTTTGTGTGCCTTGTTATGTTTTTATTTGTGACTTGTTTGTTATTTCCTTGTGACGTGTTTGTTATTTTCGTATTTTCATAAGCTTAAACAACTTGTATTAAATTGAACCATCTATGAAATGCTGTTTCTTTTATTATCTCAAATGTGCATCTATTTATTTATTGTATCCAAATGCCCATTGAATTGCAAATTTCATTTACCAAGGGGGAGCATTCGAACAAAATATTATGCACATGTTGAGGGGGAGCATCACTTGATGTTTCACCAATTACCAAGCAAACACAAAATGTTTTGTCATCATCAAGGGGGAGATTGTTGGCTTTGAAATTTATTTTCGGCAAACAATTCCAAAATTGATGATAACAATCCATTGAAGAGTGTTTGATACTAATGAATTATCAAGTTTATATTTTCAACAAAAGACAAGTGAACGACTAAAATCAAACTCGGAAAGAAAACAAATCGAAAAGCAAGCTCGGAAAGAAAACTTGATTTAAAGCGAAAAGCTGTGAAAGAAATTGAAGCTCAAAATGAAAAATCATTTAATTCAACGGCAAAGGCGAAAGTCGAAGACTCAAGACTCGGGGCAGATAGGTCGGGGAGCGATCATTGTAACAAGGTAATTTTATGCGTTGATTTTATCGTATAAACTCAAGTATAAAATGAACCAATCTCAAATGGAATGAAAAACGCTTTACCGAACTTAAACGGAAAGAAAAATATTTTTATTAAATGTTTTTCATGTTGTAGTCGACTAGAATGACCCTGTGTATTTCCTAGTAGTCGACTGAAACAATCAGAAGCTACACGTTTTCAACCATTTCAATGTAGTCGACTAAAGGAACCTTTGAGTCAACTAGACTACATGTTGTAGTAGACTAGACCTCAATCTAGTCGACTAGATGAAGCATTGTAGTCGACTAGAATATCAAAGTAGTCGACTAAAAGCTTCTCAAAACCTGCAGATTTTTCAGGAAACATTTTCCATGTTTTGTGGGTTGTACTCAATGGTGTTCAAACGACTCTTGTCTTTCAAATACAATACTCATTCTCCAAAACCCTAATGTATTGATATATATAGAATGATATGTGTTCATTGAAGACTAAGAGATTGAAAAAAAAAAGAGAAAGAAGTGAAAGAAAAACTCTCAAAATTCTGCAGAAATTTTCTCTATAAAAACCATTGAAACCAAGCTTTGAAAAGTTGATTTTCTTCAAGCTTCTTTGAAAATCAAAACCTCTAGTATCTCTTCTTATTCTCCAAATATTATTTATTGATCATATCCTTTGAGAATACATTTCTAGAGCTATTGTAAAATCACCAAAAACACTTGAGCTTATATTGATTTATCCTCCATAAAAATCTTTGGGTTTTGAGTGTTTTTGTTCTTGAGTGATTTTATTGATTACATACGAATTTGTAATCTCGGACAAGTGAAATCCACCGATTGTTCAAGAGAGGGTTGTTCTCTTGATTGAGAGACAAGCTCGAGAGGCTTGTGTTGTAGAGGTTTGCCATTCCACCTGTGAAGGAAGTGCCATAGTGAAAGGATCGGGAAAAGTCTCAAGAAGGGGTTCTTGAGCCGAGGAGTAGGAGTTACCGAACCTCGAAAAAATCACGGTGTCAATCTCTCTATCTCTTTCTCTTTACTTGATTAACTTGCATGCTATAATCACTTGAATATCTTGTATGCTATAATTTGTCTTGAAATTAATTGTTAGAGAATTGTAATTGAATCATCCACTTGTCCATTGAGAAATTGTTTTTTGGTTATAGCGTGTTCCAATTTCGAAAAGAGTTAGAAATATTTTTGAACACCTTGTTCACCCCCCCTAGGGTTAATTAGTGACTAACACTTTATTATAAACTAATTTTGCTTTAAATTAATTTTCTTTATACTTATGTTTTTATTAGGTTTAATAAGATTTAATCTGTTTATTTATAATGTCTCAACTATATTAATTTTGTCAAAGAAATATATATTCATTTTTGTGGAGGTATCATTGTATTTAATATTTATATTTTGACTCTTTCCTTTTTGTTTTGTTAGTTGTGTTATGGTTAGTTCTAAAATTTATATTAACTTTTATTTTCTACATCTAAAACTATTATGATAAAATTATTTCGATTAATTTATGACTTTATGATAAATTAAATTTTACTAACTTGCAAAACACGTTCTTTTTACTAGTATATGTATGTGTATCTTCAAATCTTCTTCTACCTGTTGCAGAAACTAATTTACAATGGAGCCAAAGCTCTGGAGGAATTCGTAGAAACAAAATAGTACAAAAATCTTAATTGCGTTGACAATCAATTGAAATTACATGATATTATATATATAAGTGGAGGAATGGAACTAGGGTTTACAGACACACATATATGTATATAAATAATATTCGAAAAATAAAAAATCCAATGGTCCCACTAGCAAATTCATTATAATTAATTTAGTTCAGGATTACTTCTCAGGTCAAATAAAAGATGAAACGTTATTGCACCATACTGGTTAGAGAAGGTACTGGGAAGGAAAGATGGGAGCTAAAGTTTATTTTTTTTTAATATTTTTCATTGGGCTTGAGCTTGAGTATTTATTTGTTTTCTTACAAATTTTGGCCCTTCTACATGGACAGTGCAACTCAATTTTTCACCCAAAAAGATCAAATTAATAGAATCGTATAATTCTACAGATCCTACCGATCCTACAACTATGAACGATTTCCTTACTATGTGAATCATTTTTTCCCGTGGGATGGTACGATCCTCGGTAGTTAATAATTTGAGGAAAAGACTATTATAGTGTCCCACCACCACTGTGAGTTGAGGTCTATTATTGTTCACAACCAGTCAAGAACCACCACTGTGAGATGAGGTCTATTAGTGCCTGTTTGGTAGATGGAGTTAGTGCCAAAAATTTGGTGTGGAATGTGAATTACAACCTAAACCATGTTTGGTTGGTGTGGGATGGTTGAATGGTACCAAAATATGGTGTGCCAAATTGGTACCAAATGGCATGTTTTTCACACCATCTCTAGACATGGTTTTGGGATGGTGTGGTATTGTTCAAGCAAATCAACTACAATTCTCCAAACCAACTTCAATGCTCAAGCCCCACGTGTTGGTACCTTGGTGTGTGTTTTGTGTGTTGTGTGATATATATATATATATATATATATATATATATATATATGTAACACCCCATGTTATTTTCCCAATTTTCTAGAATTATTTTTGATTTATTTTCGGTTGTGATGTCATTTGTTCATGAAGTTATGGTTATTCTTGGTGTTTTACATGTAAATTTTTCACGTTTAACGTTTGAAGCTGACTGGGCGGTTGGACGATTGTCTCCTTGAGGACTTTGTGGACTGTCGTTGGTGATTACGTGACTTGACTTGATGTAATGGTAGTGTTTCATACTTAGTGAAATGTTGACGTGAATTCTTATTGTCGACTAAGTGGATTCGTTTCGACGCTCGACTTTTAGTGCTTCGATTGGGTGACAGTATGTTTTGTTAACCGACGTTAAAGGTTTCGAATCAGCTGTGCGAGTTCGATATTTAGTGCGTTAGGGGTTCGACGTTTTGTTTTTCCCTAGTAATGGAATTAGTTTGTATTTCATTTGATTGACGTGCCTTGTTTTGCTGGTGTGCTTAAGAGTATTTGTATTATCCTTTCTCGTTTTCTGTGTTTGTATTTACGCGATATAGTTGGGACGTTATCACTTAGTATCTTGTTAGGCTTAGAATGTGCTAGGTGACGTAAGAAGTCGCAATTTTATTTCGTATTTGTTTTAGTACATGCCTTGTCTGACTGATGTACTTTGTGTTTGTATGTGGGTGCCCCTATGTATTATTTGACTGGTGTGCTTTAAGGTATTTGGGTTAGCTTGTTTGTTTATATCGTATTTTTTCCGTGCCTTATTGCTTGTGGTTATTCGGTGGGTTTTGTACGTACCCGGTGTTCCGGTAGTTGGATTTTGTATCTCGAATTATTTATCGTGCGACCCGTAGATTTTCCGAGTACGCGTGTCATCGTTTAGGAATTTTTCAATAACATTCCATATATTATTTTTTAATAAATTGAGGTTAAATGGCTATCTTTTTCGTTCCGCACTCGACGCGGATGATTTTAGACCGTTTCTTCGCGGTGGTTATCCGGTGACGGTGTAACGGGCCATCGGGCCGGGAATTTTCTTGCTATATTTTATAATTAATTATTTTAAAGTGGGTGATAAATTTTGGGTTATTATTATTACATAACTAAAATGTGTAATAATAATTATTGGCATATATATATATATAAATGGAAATTATATATATGTATATTGGATATTATGTGCGTGGTTGGTATAGAGATGACTCACGCACATCAAACCTCTTTTCTCTCCCCTCTCCGCGACTTCAGTTTCTTCTCTTCTCCTCCTTGTCGGTAGCCTCATCTTCTTCCTCCTTGCTGGTTCACGACCAGAGAAAGAGAGAGACGGGTCAACCAGAGAAAGAGAGAGATGGCGAGGATTGTTGGTGGTCGCCAACCCAAAAGCAGCGGAAACTGCGGGGGTGATGGAGTTGTTGGGCATTACGGGCCCCACATATCTCAACAATGGTATGATATTGTCCGCTTTGGGCCTAGCCCGCACGGATTTGCTCTTGGGCTTCCCCAAAAGGCCTCACACCAATTGAGATATGTACATCCTTTTATATACCCATGATCCTTCCCACTTTTAACCCATGTGGGACTTTGGTCGCATACTTAACAATCCTCCCCTCGAACAAAGGACCACATCTTATGGTCCGAGCCTCCCCTCAAACGATCATCCATCCGACCATCGTGAGTTAATCTGAGGGCTCACCTTCCGTTCGACATTTTGAGGATTCTCCACATGGCTACCAGTCCACTCTCGCTAGTTGATACGATGCCACCACATACGACTTGACCATCACCGGCCTCCGCCGCACATACGACTTGGCCATTCTCGGCCTCCGCCGCCACAGCTGGTCGATACAACACTAGCCCACTCCGACTGGTTAACACCACGAATCGCAACCTGGGCTCTAATACCAATTGTTGGGCATTATGGGCCCCACATATCTCAACAATGGTGTGATATTGTCCGCTTTGAGCCTAGCCCGCACGGATTTGCTCTTGGGCTTCCCCAAAAGGCCTCACACCAATTGAGATATGTACATCCTTTTATATACCCATGATCCTTCCCACTTTTAACCCATGTGGGACTTTGGTCGCATACTTAACAGGAGTGAGCTAGAGGAGGCTATTTAGGGGCGGCAAGGTGGTGGTTCGCACAGTAGCGTGACATCGCGGCAGGGAGAGAGACGACGTTGTGGTTAGGGTTTTGTCGCCGATTTGTGGTCGTCCGACAGAGGAGGGCGACGACGATGTCGTGGTGTCACGAGCAGATGCGCGACAATGTGGTGGTGGTGGTGGTTCGCGTTGGGGTGGCACGAGATGACCAGTGGTGACCAATGATGAATCTGGCCAGACCGAGTTGGGTCAACTCGGTACCGATTCGGGCTTCGTTTGGCGTGAAATTTTGAGGATAGCTTGCTCTCGATGTTGTACACGATATATCTAATTTTGGTGTAAAACCGTTGAGCGGTTTGCAGGAAATTTCAGATTAGAGGTACGATTTCTCGGTTTGGTTTTCGTTAGATTTATTCAAAATTATTAACCAATTGCTAATGAGTTTCGTATATATAGTATAGGTCGTCAAGACGGACGTTTCGGTATATTCGAAATAATTTTTGGGAAACTTTGGTCGGCGGGCTCTATATTCGGGTGCCGACACTGTTCACGGTGGGATAGTCCGGGACTGTTTGTAAACGAATAAAATAGATGGGAATTTACATATATATTCTTATATATATGCATATTTGACACTCACTAATAGTGCGTAGAAAATGTTAAAAAATCTTCGTTGCATGTTTATGGGTAAATAAAAACGTTTAATTAAATTACTAGTGATAAACATAAATCTAGGGATTTTATAAAATTTACGGATTACCCATAAATGAATTAAATGATGTCGGAGTTGGAAATTCATTTGGAGAAATTAAATAAATTAGTTCCCTAGAGAAATTAAATAAATTATTTCTCGAAAAAGTTAAAATAATTATAAACCTATTTAAATTAAATAGATATAGGCGGTTTAGTACTCCCTTGATCTCGAAATAGGTTTATAGAAATTGTATGTGGACGTAAATCCGGTTAGTAAATTTTCCCCTGTTATTTATATTTTATTGAAATTAAAAATAAGTTAGGGGATTCACGAGAACGAAGGACGTTAAAACTTAGACACGGTTTTAGTTCCCTTTTTATTTTAATTTTTTCTCGTAAAATATAATGAAGTTATATTGCGAATTAAATTGTCCCTGAGGTGGACTAATTTGAAAACAATTACTGAAAATTAAATGAAAAGCATGCGAGTTTATAAGAATTTATTAATATCGGGAAATTGAGAACCCGGATGATCTTGAGATAAATTGACGTGATTTGCTGCTATAATTGAATTATAAAGCATGCTTTTAAAAATGAAAATGATTATATATTGTGATTTGGTTGTATAAAAATGGATTGTGAGACATATATTTGTCAATTGATAATGTTATATTTCGATTATTGACTCACTGTTGAGGCATGATAGACATATTTCATACACCATGAGCATTGATATTGCATTGGGTGTGGTTTCATGTCTCATTCATATACCATTAGTGTGAGTAAGTCTTTCGGGTCGTCGCAACAACTGGTCAGGCGGTGTCTCTCGCTACCGACGGACTAGTAATCCGGGAATCAGGGAGGCGTGGGAGGATATGATCCGAACACGGAATGTTTTTCACGAGTCGATAAATTTCTCGTGCTTGTGCTACTTTGGCGACGTCATACCCGGGTGTCCCTAGTTAGATAGGGTTCGATTGACATTGACATTGCATAACATTCACATTGAACATCCATCCATTTATATGATCATTTATGGATCTTTTATACTGTTGATATTTGTTGTTATTGAGCAGATGGTATCTGTATTGTAATAAAATTTATGCTTTTCCTTGGGAGCTATGGATGAGTGGCTGTGATCGGGATGGTATTTGTAAATTCATTAAAAATGGTGAAAATTAACCCAATGTGAATAAAAGTTAAAGATTTTAAAATTTAAAAGAAAAAAATGTAGCAATGTTAAAACTTGGATTAGTGGAGCCACGATTGGCATGTGTTCCAGGTAGTTACGTGAACATAAATGGAAATAAGCTTTGGGGTGAAACTGTTCCCCTTGAGTTGGGCTCTAGTTGAGCTGGTTAACGGTGTACTGAAACTTAATTGAGTTGAGTGTGTATACAAATGAAAAGAGGTTTTGGTAAATAACTGCCCCTCCCCCAAGTTGGGTGTCTAGTTGCTTTGGTTAACGCTTTACATGGACTTAGTTGAGTTTGTAATGTTCGGCCATATAGGCCTTCGTGGTTGGTGAGTGGTACTACCACGGGTTGATTGTTAGACCACTTCGGTGGTGTGAGGATGTCACGCCCCAAATTCCTAGGACTCCGAAACCCGAGCCTAAGAGCTAAGGGAGTGAATGCGGAAGTAAAAAAAAACGAAAAACAAATGAAAACCAATGACTGAAGGTCATCAAACACCCACAAAAGGGTAAAATGCTCTAATACCATGCTGACACGTCCCTAAATTCCTAAGACTCCCAAACTGGGATATCCAAGGGATCCAGGATGTGATCATTATGATGAGCAACCAACTAAGATATCATTAGCCATGAAAACGTATGGAATAATGATGGAACGGTATATTTCATACCCAAATGAATAATAAACAAAGCAGCGGAATCTAACGAAAATCCGGCAGAATTCCGTTTGTAAATGGAACATCCGGACAACCAACCACAACACAATAACCTGCCAATAGCAATTCGATAATAACAATGGCTTCCAAGCCCCACATTCATCAATCCTACTAGGGCCGAGGTAGTGGAAAGAAACCAAAACCTCTCCAAACCCTCTAACATCAATAGAGCCACAAATGCTCGAATAAGAATACAGAAGAATGTCTAGCTGTACAGAATAGATACAATAACATCCTGAAAGAATAAATACAGGAAATAAATGATACACCGATAGGGATATGCCAACAGACTGGCTCCCAAAAGAGATAAATGACAATCCCACAAAACATGGGTAAGGAAGCTAACAGAAGACGACTACCGTCCCCAACACCAGTCGTGCTGCATCCGTAACCGCATCACCCAACGCAACTCCAAAACCTGTAACAAGAAACTAAAGAAAACTGCCGTTGCACTGCATCCTGCTTCATAGTCGTATGTTTCCTGCAACCTGGCGTGGAATACCAGGAGGCAAATGAAATTCCCCTGTGAGCAAATAAGCTCAGTGGGAAAAGATACTCTAACTACCACATCCTTTGGCAGCTTAGGTAATGCTAAACCACCCAGTGAGATACATAGCCCACAACATAACCCAGCTACGAAAACCCAAGGTACGTACTCACATGCTACCGTAAATGAATACATATATATATCAGGGATAAATATATATGTATATATATATAAATACACAACACGGGCTTATAAGATACGACTAAGACTCGTACTCCAAGCACCACACCAGTAGTCTACACTACTCTCACCAACGTATGCTAGGTACACGACCCTAAGGTCCAATCTAACAAATCATCAAGCGCCTACAACGCTAACCAGAAACTCCAAACAGAGGGAATCACACTCACCTCTAATATCCACAAGGATCAAAATCCACCACTTGGCATCCATGCCCCTAACATGTGTAACCACTCAAATCACCTAGGTGGTGACATCAACAACCCAGAGAAAAGGAAATGGCAACACTATAGGTGTGCCCTGAACAACACTAAGCCTCATACCCGAGACTTAGAAATGATATGAAACAAAGGTGAAACAATGGAACACCTTTCAAAATTCTACAGGTCGAGATCTTGAGAAAGAAGTCTCGGAATCTCAGAATCTCGAGGAAATAATAAAATAGTTTTCTTTAAGAAACCATACAATAAAAATGACCGTCTTGCCCCCGGTCTCCGTTGTTGCCTGTCCTGACTACGGGGGTAGGCGAAAACGGGTTTTTCCTGTTAAATACTATGAGTTTGTTTTCAAAACTCCGTTTCCGACAGACAACCAGATAAGAGTGACAAAAATAAATCCATAACCTCAAATCTCCAAAGAGGTCACACAACTAATCACCATCACAAAACTATTAACCCCGCCTTCTCGAATGTATCAACTCAAAAATCAACTATGCAGTCCATCCCTAACCACAAAGGTCACTACACAAATATACTTAGCCTCCCCCAAGGGTACAAAAGTATATAAAATCACAAGTATAAAATATACATTTCTTTATACTTTATTACTTTATTAATTACAACAGGTAATCATTTTCCTTCACATTAATCACTATCAGTTGAGCATTTAATAAAATACATAATTAACATGCTCCACAATCCACAGGTAATAATAACACATATAAACATGTTCCAACATCACATGTAACAATATCATATATACATATCAAATGAAATCACATAATGCTATACAAGGCAATATGACTCATAAACCTCATGACAGAAACCCCATGAAACCTTCTTTGCCCCAATTCGGGGTTAACGAACACGCACTCACTCATACTATGAGTAACGAGCACCGCACCGACTCTTCCCAAGTGATTTTGAAACTTCTCACTTCAACAAGGAAGACGGTCGTATGAGAGCCCCCACAGGCGACTTCCATGCTACGAAGATCCGAGAGTGGCGCGTACCACCACGATGGGGCAGCAACCAACCCTATATCCCCAATTCCCAGATTACTAGTCCGGAGGTGGGAGACACCTATACCTGGCCAGTTGTTGCGACGGTTCGACACAAAGACATCCATACATAATTACACCCCACATATATCAACTCAATATGCATCCAGGGCCTCAATAATAATCGTGCCTCAACATAAATATGTCTTGCACCACATTTATGAAAATATCCACATGGTAATATCAACATAAATCTCAAAATCACTTTGCATGCTTTAAAATACAATAAAACATTTAAATCATATGAAAACAAATTCATATACAATTCATGTTTTCACAAATATATTTTCTTTAATTCCTTAGAAAATATTTCAATTTCTCTTGACATGCCTTTAAAATAATTTAAACAGATAATCCACGTATAATGAGAGGAACCTAGCATAGCGTCTAAGTTTCACGTCTCTCACGTTCACATAATCCTCTAGCTCATTTAATTCTCAAGGGAATTTCTAAGCCGCCTATTCCTATTCAATTCAATTAGGAATATATTTAATCTCGTAGGTAATAATTTAATTAATTTTCTTAAATTAATCCCAAGTCCTACATCGCTTCTAAGCCAATTATAGATATTTAAATTAACCATTTAATATATCTATATTAAATTAACTAAGGGTTTGCACACCCTAAACTACTTCAATAATGCGGAGTGAGAAATAAAATTTCCCACCTGAAATTTCGCTTACAGAACAGCCGTTTCGGGCCCACCGTGAACAGTACCGGCACCCGAATATAACGCCCACCGACCAAAGTCTTCCGAAAAATATTTTTAACATGTCGAAACGACCGCCTTACCGCCCTATTCAATATAATTAAAATTCATTAGCAATCGATAATTAATTCGGAACAAATCTACAATTATCGAAACCGAAATTCATACCGAAGAATCTGAAATTCCCGGCAAACCGCTCAACGGTTTCGCACCAATTTCGGATATGACGTACATGGCACCAAGGCCGAGCTTCCCTCAAAGTTTCGTGCCAAACAAGGCCCGACTCGGCACTGAGTCAGCCCGACTCAGTCTGACTCGCTACTGTTCATCGTCACTACCAACGATCTGCTCCACCGCTGGCCGTCACTACCAGCTCCGGCGAGCTCGCTGCTGCACGCCGCTTCTGCCTCCAGCTCGCCGTTACTCTGGCGAGCTAACCCGCACCTGGGTCGCCACGTCCGGCGACCTCCAAGTCACCAGGTCGCGTAGTCCGACGCACGGCTCCATGCGTCCTCCATCACAGCCTTCTCTCTCTCTCTCTCTCACACACTCTCAATCGGTGACTAGAAAAGGATGAAGAAGCTAGTGCTGTGGTTCGTCAAAGAAAAGGAATAAGAGCTCTGGATCAGACACCCACAATCGTTCACATGTATATATATTTAGGCCAATTACAAAACCAACTCTCATACTTAGCATAATTACACAAGTGACTATCTCATTTTTCATAATTACTAAAATAACTCTCCAATTCCCATATTTACATGTGTGACTCTCATGTCTTGCCAATTCACACTTTAACCCCAAGACATATATTACATCTCTCTCTATATATATATATTTCCCCCAATTAATAATATATATGTATAATAAATCCCGAAAATGTATCGGGAACCCCGAAATAATATAACACGTGCCCGAAAATTTAAACGAAACGCCCAAATAAATAATATAGCTAAAATAAATAATTTAGGGTATGAAACCCATATATATATAATCATAATCAAATTCATATAAATAAAATAAGTCCCGTAAAATATACCGGGGACTCCCAAATAATTCCACGTGAGCCCATAAAATTCTCCGGACTCCAAAAAAATAATATATACCCAAATAAAAGCTCTGGGGCACAAAATTTATCCACCGATTAAATCACCGAAAACCCCACGGTACTCCGAATAACTAATAAAGTCTGAAATAAATAATTCGGCTATATAGTCGGATATAAACTAAAATGAATCCCGAATCGGCTCGCAATGTATATCACGCGAACTCGAAAAATAAACGGGATACCCCATAATTCCAAAATATATATTGGGACTCTCCAAATAATATCGCGCGACCCCGAAAGTCCACGGGACGCCAAATAACTAAAATAGTCCAAAATAATTACACCGGGGTAGGAACCTAAATGTCTAAACACTTAATGTCGAACGACAGAACGTGTCGCCACCCAATCGAATCACTAATGCCAAATGTCGAAATGAAACCGCGTAGTCGAGAATAAGAATTCGCGTAACGTAGTCCCTCCAAGTCCGAAACGTAAAACTCGAAAAATTTACACTCGAAATATCAAGAATAACATGAACGTCATGAACAAGTGACGTCATAACTGAAATTAAATCGGAAATAATTTTTGGAAAAAGGAAAATAACACGGGGTGTTACAGAGGAGTTTAGAAATTCAAAGGTTGCTCTAGACTCATAAATCTTGTCGTCTCTCTCTTTCGATTGTTGATATTTATGGGCTTGTTATTCTTTCCTACCATTTGTGGGAAAATTTTTGAGTATTGAACTGTGGTTATTCCGGTAATTTAAAATCTGGGTCATGGGTTGGATCTTTGGGATCAAACCAGGGTTTTCTCAAAGTTTTGAAAACTTAAAGTTTTTGAATTTTTATAAATCGTGTTCTTTAATTACCCTGGTGCCCGTTAACTATTTTTGAAAGTCAGAAATCAAAAACTTGTTTTGTAAAATATATTTAAATTCTTAGGACCAGGAGTACCGAATGCAAATTCGCTTTTGAAAGAAATTTCTGAAAATATCATTTGAAATTGTTTTGTAAAATCGGTGAATTAGGGCATGGGTTGCCCCTGTTCTAGAAATCTCGATGTTATTTTCGAGATCTCGGCATCGTTAGAGGTCGATAAATCCAGGTTCCTCCTAGCTTGTTGTCTGGGATTCCTTCCTGTGCCCGGTTTTGTTTGGGCACTCTTACGAGATTATTTTTATAAAATTTTAAATAAATGTTAAAGATCTTAGGACCATATTTGAAAGAGGTTTAAAAGTGATTTTAAAATGGTTATCGGTTTGAACTCTAGTAGTTCTTCCTTCTAGTATAGTTATTCCTTAGGTTTGAGCCCGAACTTGTGATGTTGAGTTACGCACACCTAGTGTGATTCATGTTGTTTCGGTTGGGTTCGGAGACGTTGGAACCAAATAAGATTTGACTGGGTCCTAAATTTTTCTTAAAAACCGGTTGAATCCTTCAGGATTTAACATTTTTCTTTAAAAACTCGAGGACCATGGCATCTGTTTGGGACTAAATGACTCAAATAAACCTTTCTAGTGCCTAGATAGACAGTGTGAGTTAGAGATAGTTCGGTTGGTTACCGAATCCGGTGTGGGGATAGTATTTTACCTTTTTATGTTTCTTCGAGTGAACGGGTTGGTTCACTGGTTATTGTAAGTAGAAAAACTGAATTAAAGATAAAAAATGTGAGAACGACTTTCTCTCTAGGAATGATTTAATAGCGATGCTAGTTATGAGCGATGATCGAGTTGTGGGCATGGTTATAATGATTCACTTTCGGTAGTCCTAGTGAGTGATCGATTTACCTCCTAGGAACCTTGAGCAATGTGCTAGGTGCATGATATGGTAGATAGTTAGTCCTTGTTGTATCTCTAGATGAGAGTGGAGTTCAGATTGGTTGTCTATAGGCCTAAGTGACATGCTTAGTTATTTACAGAATGTTATATATATATATATATATATATATATATATATATATATATACGTATACATGTGTTGTTTATATTTTCGTTGATCTGTAGCTCTTTTGATATCTGTAGTGTACTTGAGGTTAGTGATGAGGTTATTGATGGGGTCTCGGATTAGCGGGGTGCCATGTGAGACGATTGACTGGCATAGGATAGATACATGTACACGGGATGGTTAACGTTTTCTAGACGGCTATGAGTGTGATGTTTTGATATTATGGTGAGTGCGTGGTTTTGCTCACCCCCACAACAGGTTGCTGGTTTGCAGGTGGATGCAACACAACTTATTCAGTGGCGACGATACGGGTGATTTGGGACGGTAGTTTTGTTTCTCCTTCCGTAGTCATACTTGTGTATTCTTTCATTCTCTCGGGAGCCAGAGTGTTGGCAGATTCCCTTTTGTTGTATATTCAGTCCATGTATTTATTATTTTGGGGTGCCATTGTATCTGTTCGGCACTACCATTAAGTTTTATGTATTCTTATTTGAGCTTGGTGGCTCAGTCGGCTTTAGAAAGGGTTGTGTAGAGGTAGCGGTGGTTTTCTTTCCACTATCTCGGCCTTAGTAGGTTCCTGGAATGTTGGGTTGCATGCCATTGTTTCTATTTCTGTTGTTATGGGCAGGTTATTCTGTTATGTTATTTTTGGATTGTCCGGATGTTCCATTTACAAACAGAACCCTGCCGGATTTTTGTTAGAATTTATTATTGAGTTTCTATCACTCAGGTGACATGGGATACCTTATTTTCATTCTTATTCCATGTGTGTCGTTGTTGTTATTGATTTTAGTTGTCATTCTCCATGACGTCATATCTCGGGATTCGCTGATTCTTCAAATTGGAGTCTCAGGAATAACGAGGCGTGACAATATATATATATAAGTATATACACAAACACAAGCACAACCATATACATATATATTTATTGAATTAAAAAAATTATTTAATTAAATTAAATAACTAAATAAAAGTTATCAAATAATATAATATAATTAATAATAAATAAAATTGAGTAATAAATATTTAAAAATAATAAATAAAGTAAACAAAATAAATAAATATTAATTTGAATATCAATTTTAAAACATGGATGATTATAATTTACATTTGTATGCCCTTAGACACCATATTTATGATTGTTTGGCTAAAAGATAAAGGATACCAAAATCAAATATTGTTTACTCAAGTATTATTGTACAATTAGGGCAAATTAGGGCAAACTTTCGAAACAAATATATAAAAGTCGAAAAGAATATATAAAATTCGAAAACAATATATATTTAAAATTTTATATATTTTTTCGAATTATATATATTTGAAATTTTATATATTTTTTCAAATGTTATATATATTTCAAAATATATATTTTTGAATTATATATATATATTTCAAATTATATATATATATTTGAAATTTAATTTTTTTGAAATTTATATATTTTTTAATTATATATATATTTTTTAAATGTATTTTTATCTATATATTTTATTTTTTAAAACATATAAATTTACAAAAATTTATTATAAATAAATAAAATGTCAAACCATTCCAAGTTATCAAACATGATTTGGTTTCAGAATTTCAGTCCATACCAACTCTATCAAATATGATTTGATTTTTCAGCTTTACTTTTTCTTACACCAAAACTATTTGCACCAAATATAATTTCAGTTCAGAATAAAACCACAACAAATACAACCCAACCCAATGTAAACCAAAACAAAAAACCAACACTGTACCGCAGTTGCCAAACAAACACTTATTGTTCACAATCAGTCAAGAACCATCACAAATGGAGTATGTGGCTGGAGGCTTGGAGCTTTGTTGATTCCCATTTTGTCATAGGAATGTGGTCTACAGACCCCATCTGGGTGGACCTTTTAGAGAAGGAAATATATTTGGCAAATTTTTGTGGGGGTGTCTTTCAAATACGAGTATGGTCATTAATCATAATTTCAAAGATAAAGGGGCATATCATTAATATCCATTTTCAGTTGGTGTGAACGGCAAATATTTAGACTCTCATAAACTCTATACAAGAAATCCTGAAAACAGGTTATGATGACTCTTTTTCCACAACTCATGATAAACATGTAGATAACAACTTGTAGCCAGGGGGAGCCAAGAATAAGTTTTTTTGGGAGAGGGGGGACATGCAATTTTGTATGAGTGTATATATAAAATAAATATTTTTTTGAGCTTTTGAAAGAATTTTAATTTTTTTTTGGAAGGCCATATGCAATTTTTTAGGTTTTATCCATAAAAATATATTATTGTAGCCAACTAAAGGGGTCACCATTAACAAAGATCTTGAAAAATTCGATTAGTTAATGTAGACGGCAAAAGTATGAAGTTAATTTAATGGTGATTACGCTATTTTCTTTCCCTTAATATGACGATAATATTCTGACCAACGGAGCCATCTAGCGAGAGGAATTCGGTGAGGGGTAATTCTACCCCCTTCCCCTCCCGGCCGGCTCTGCTCGAGGGAGCTACTTGGAGAGAAGGGTCCGAGAGGTAGTGTTGTTCCCCTCCCTTCTCGGCTCCACTAAGAAAGCCCTACTCAAAGCTTGCTCTTATGTAGTCGGATGGGAGAGTTTTGGATGGTGTAAGTGTCAAAAATTCACTCACATAAAAAAAGATCCTTTATTTAGGCTCAAATGACCATATTTATACTCCTTACTCCCATAATGTCTTTCCTATTTAATAGGATCATGTTCTCATTACATGGGATCATGACCCACTTTGACTAGTAACTACCCACTATCTTTTGGTAGTGGGTCATTACTTCTTGCTTGTTTAAGGCAAAGTGGGCTATTTAAATTACATGGGTTTGAAATTATGGGCATTTTAATCATTTACATACATGGGCCTACATAAACCAGATGGTTTTGAGCCCATTAAATTTCTGCTGTCTTCATTAGCCCCATTCGGGTCGGGCATATGAGCTCATGGGCTTGACCCGAATTGAACTGATATTACTGCTTTACAGCTGTAGGATGACGTCATCACCATGATTGCGAAGAGACGTGATTTTTGAATCCAGAGAGGCGACTTCCTGTTCCCCTTTCTCCGCATTTGAGGCATTGGGAACCGGTGTGCCTCCTCAGCCATTTAATGGCGACTGTTGGTATGTTTGAGTGTATAAACCTCTTTCTGGGCTTCATTTCTGATTCTTCTTTTTCAATTATTGTGTGTGATTTACAAGTAGTGTTCAAGCTTCCTCCGCCGTTCATATTTTGGCCGCCGGAGCTTCTTCTACCTCCCCGCCGATACATTTTGTGTAAGTTATCATCTCCTTTCATTATGTCTGGTGACGACACTTCAAGGTCGACCGAATGAACAATTCCTCATGAGTATGGAGGATCTGATGCACCGAGCCCCCCTTCTACAAACCCATTTTCTTCATCCTCTCCTTCTTTGCCCATACCCAATCACCTGAACCTACCCGGGTTAGGAGTTTCTGTGCCGGACCAACAAGTGGGAGTTTCCGTTTATGACCCGCATGAGGGAGCAGGCGCATCAACTAGTCTGCCTATTGGAGCCCCTATCCCTGCTTCTTTGGTAAGGGTTGAGGCATCTGAAGTCATACCTGTTGGGATCTCCACTGAATCGACATTGTTTGTGGCCGAACCTCTCGAGGCCCATAAGAGGAAATCCGTGAACATTAAGAGTTTGAGGAGGGATTGCAAGATCCAAAAGGAAGTGATCTTGAAGGAGTATGACCCTTCCTATGATTTTAGGACGGGAGATGGAGTGGGTCCGGATGAGGTGTTGTTGTCCGCTCTTCAAATAAAGGCGCTTCAATTCCCTCTTCACCCTCTATTTCACTTCATTTTATTTACCTTAGGAATAGCCCCTCTGCAAGTCAACCCAAACTTCCTCAGAATAATTTCAATGTTGATCTTGATAAACAGAGACAAAAAGCTGTCCTTGGGTCTGGCAGATCTTCTACTTTGTTATAAAATTGTGGACTTGAAGGATTGTGAGGGGATGTACAACCTTTACCCCTATAAGGGTCGGGTGATCTGCCATAGGACTGAAAAAATGGAGAAGTATTGGAAGGAGAAGATTGTTTTAGTAAAGGGGGCTTGGTTTTATCCATATTCTAGAAAATGGCCGATCCCTAGTGTTTTAAGCGTCTAGCTCTTCTTCCATTCTCTTTTATCCATAAGGAGTCGTGCCTCTACTCCGGATGTGATCAGCTCAGAGCGGATTTTGTGTATAAGTTTTTAGGTTATGATGATACTTAAATTGTGGCTCAGGATGTAGAGGCCCGTTTTTCTTTGCTGAAGTCTAAGGTCTGGTCGGACCGTAAATCATGCGCTGACCTGCTTATTCCTGCCAATTTGCAGGGTATATCAAGGTTAGGAGCCAACTTCAAGATCATGATGGATCCGATCAGACTGGTAATCGAGGATGATGAGGATGAGGTGGAGGAAATAGCTGCGCCACCAGCAACAAGAACAAGTGCCTCTGGATTCTGATCCTCAGGCTGTGATTGTTGTTGTGGCGGGCGATGCTTCTGGGTCTGCACTTGTGCAGACCTCTATCCCTGAATTGCTCCACCCTTCTTCTGCCCGAACCAGACCATTGGGGGAAGAGAGGCCCACTAAGAGAAGAAAACATAAGGGCAAGGACAATGGCTCTACTTCCTCTGACCAACCTGCTCCCAGCCTTTCTTCAATGGCTTCCATGATAGCTCTGACAAAGAACCTCTGGACGCCTGAGGAACTTGCCGTGCAGAGAGAGGCGGACCCTGACATCGTTGTTAATCGTACTCCAGGCTTGATAATGGGGGTACGTGTCTGTTTGATTTTATGTCTTTCTTTGCTATATTTTTAATGCTGATCTACTTTGCTTTAAAAATTTTCCTTTTGGGCCCTATTCAGCGTGAATGCCCTGTGTCTTCTCCACGAGGCCAATGCTATGGAAGTCGAACACCTTAGAACCGACTTGGCTGATAGGGATGACAAGGAGAAAGAGTTGAAGGCTCAGTTGGGGGATCTTCCTTCTAAGGTTGCTCAGCTGGAGGAAGAACTCGCAGATGCAAAAGAGGTGAATGTTAAGCTGTCCAGTGAGAAGGAGAAGCTTGCATTTGACCATGAGGCTCTTCAACACCTGTTTGACATCTCCCAGTCTGCCCTGGAGATGTTTAAGAAAGGCGGGCTTGACATGCACCAGCACTATTCAAGGATGAACAGGATAGTGGCTGGTGAATTATGGCGGAAGGGCTTCATTGTTGGAGAGAATGATCTAGCAAGGAGGAAGATCATGGACCCTGATGCCATGGATGAGGTGTTAGGGGTACTGAAACCATATGCCAGCCCCGAGCCTAGTCATGCTCAAAACCTTTTCACGGAATTCCTCAAAGGGTATCTTCCCGCTGACCCCCTTAACCCCTCTATAGAATTCTTCCCCCCCGACCAAACATGTAGATTCCTTAGGGAAGGACTTCAGCGGTCCAAGCCATACTTAGGCTTGTCTATATTTATTTTGTAATGTTATACTTTGTACTATGTCCTTCGGGCAATTTTTGTAATACAAGACAACGATTTTGGTTATTAATAGGACATGCATTTTTATTTGTTTCTGTCATTTAATGTTTATTCTTCTGTTGATGTGAATCAGGCTAATTTGCCTATACTCTAATATTTTATTCTTTTGTAAGTGTGAGTCAGGCTTATAAGCCTCTGTCATCTCACTACTTAGGAATTATTTTCAATTTCATTCCTCTAGAAGTGAGTTAGGCTTATAAGCCTTTGTCATTACTTAGGAATTATTTTAAATTTCATTCCTCTGGAAATGAGTCAGGCTTATTAGCCTCTATCATCTCACTACTTAGGAATTATTTTAAATTTCATTCCCCTGGAAGTGAGTCAGGCTTATAAGCCTATGTCACTACTTAGGAATTATTTTAAATTTCATTCCTCTGGAAGTGAGTCAGGCTTATTAGCCTCTGTCATCTCACTACATAGGAATTATTTTAAATTTCATTCCTCTGGAAGTGAGTCAGACTTATAAGCCTCTGTCACTACTTAGGAATTATTTTAAATTTCATTCCTCTGGAAGTGAGTCAGGCTTATTAGCCTCTGTCATCTCACTACTTAGGAATTATTTTAAATTTCATTCCTCTGGAAGTGAGTCAAGCTTATAAGCCTCTGTCACTACTTAGAAATTATTTTAAATTTCATTCCTCTGGAAGTGAGTCAGGCTTATTAGCCTCTGTCATCTCATTACTTAGGAATTATTTTATTAATGATGTTTATGAATCAGGCTATTTGATTGCAAGAAGGATGACCATCTCTTATTATAATCTAGAAATTACAAAGATAACAACATCTGACTGAGTCAGAATAACAAACTTGGAAATTTAAAAACATATCAGTAAAGCTGGGCTTAGATACCTCTGCTTACTTATTCTGAAAATGAAATGAATGTCAAGGATAGTACCTCTTCAGTCGTGAGGCATTCTGTGAATTGGGTTCCATATTGCCGTCATTATTCCTGAGGCGATAAGCCCCACGTCCTATGACCTCTGTGACCGTGTATCCCAATTTTCCCTTAGCTTTCCAACTAACCCGATCTTATGTCTTAATACCGTATCGCCCACCTAGAACTCTCGTCTTCTGACTTTTTTATTGAAGGCGTTTCTGACCCTTTGATGGTAGGTTGCTAGCTTGATGGCGGCTGAATCTCTTTTCTCTCCGAGCAGATCCAGTCCATCAATGAGCTATTGATTGTTCAGTTCCTCCTGATACAACTCTGTTCTGGTTGTTGGCACTATCTGCTCTATTGGAATGACTGCTTTTGTCCCATAAGCCATCGAAAATGGTGTTTCTCCCGTAGGGATTCTTGATGTTGTTCTGTAAGACCATAGTACCTCTGGGAGTTTGTCTGGCTCAATTCCATTATGGTCTTCCAACATCTTCTTCAGGGTATTCAGTATTGTTCTATTGGATCTTTCGGCTTGGCCATTTCCTTGAGGGTATGTGACTGATGATGTTCTCAACTGAATCCCATGTTTATTACAGAACTGTCTGGTCCACTGATTATCCAGATTTATTCCATTGTCGATCACTATTACCCTTGGCACTCCGAATCTACAGATGGTATTGGTCCATATGAACTTGATTACATGCCTATGAGTGATGGTGGAGTAAGATTCTGCCTCAACCCACTTTGTGAAATAATCAGTTGCTATCATTGCTTTATTTACTGATCTGAGAGCCATGGGAAGTGGTCCAACTGCATCGATCCCCCATTGCACAAATGGGTGCGGGCTGAAGATGGGGTTCAACAGTTCTGGTGGCGGGTGGATGAAGTCTCCATAAAACTGACAGTTCTTGTATCTTCTAACATAAGCTTCAGTATCCTGAGAAAGCTAAGGCCAAAAGTATCCTTGGCTTAGGACTTTGTGGGCCAACGCTCGTCCCCCCGAGTGATTTCCGCACGATCCTTCATGGATTTCCTTCATTATGGCTTATGCCTCTGAAGACGTGAGGCATCAAAGGTATGGACCCCAAAAAGATATTCTATAAAGCTGGCCATGTAGCAAGGCATATATGGCTGACTTCATGCGAATTTTTCGAGCCTCTGCTTTATCATCAGGAAGGGTACCATTCCTGAGGTACTCTGTTATGGGATTCATCCAACTCGGCTCCCAAGGTATTGCGCACACGACATCTGGCTAATGGATGCTCGGGACGTCAAGGTAGTCGATCGGGGAGACTCTGGTCAAATCTTGATCATTGACTGATGCCATGTTGGCCAACCGATCCGTATTTTCATTTTCTTCCCTGGGGATCTGACTGAGGGTGTACTGCTCCAATCTGTCCAACTCCATCTGAGCCAGTCTCTTATAGGGCTGCAGCTTTTCCCCTGCGTCATACTCGCCTTGAACTTGCTTGACCACCAATTATGAGTCACTAAATATACGGAGCCTTCTAATGCAGAGGCTCTGAGCTAGTTGTAGTTCAGCTAGGAGTGCCTCGTATTCGGCTTCATTATTAGTAGCAGAAAACTCTAGACGGATTGACTGCTGGATCCGGGTTCCGTCTGGTGTTATAATTTCTACTCCAATTCCTGAACCTGCTGAACCAACCGATCCATTTACATAGAGCATCCACTCGGGTTCATCTGGGTCCTGTAGGATTGACTCTGGCTCTGTTTCTAGGAGAAAATCAGCTAAGGCTTGACCTTTGATGGCTGTTCTTGGCACATATGTGATGTCGAATGTCCCGAGTTCCAACGCCCATTTGGTTATTCTTCCATTTAGATCAGGTTTAGACTTGATGGCTCTTATCGACATGGTGGTTGGTACCACGATTGGATGGGTTTCAAAATAGTGCCTCAGTCGCCTCTTCGCATTGATTAGAGAAAGAACGGCTCGCTCCGCCATAATGTATCTGGTTTCTGGATCAGATAGGGACTTGCTGCTGAAGAAGATTGGGTTTTGGCACTTTTTGTCATCCTTTACAAGTGCTGCACTGGTTGAGGCTGCCGATATGGCAAGGTACAGATGCAGTGGCTCTCCTGGATTTGGTGAGGCGAGGATTGGTGGATTCTGGAGATACTACTTAAATTTTTGAAGGGCCTCGGTTTGTTATAGTCCCCATATGCTTCTTTTTCCGCCTCTAATTGCCTGAAAAAATGGTCTGCATCGATCTGTCAATCGGGATACGAACCTGCTCAGTGCAGCTACTTTTCCTATTAGAATCTGGACCTCCTTTTGCGTTTTTGGCTCTTCACAGCTTATCAGAGCCTTGACTTGTGATGGGCTAGCTTCAATTCCTGTTCGGTTGATGATATGCCCGAGGAATTGTCCGGATGAGACTCCGAATGAGCACTTAGCTGGATTGAGTTTCATTCCGTATTTTCAGAGTGCATCGAACACTTCTTCCAGGTGCTTGAGATGGTCGTCTTTCCTTATGTTTTTTACCACTGTGTCATCTATGTAGGCTTCAACCGTTTTCCCCATCTGACTTTTGAATATCCTTCTGACAAGCCTTTGGTAAGTGGCACCTGCATTTTTAAGTCCAAAAGGCATTACTCTGTAGTAGTATGTACTTTCCCCTGTAATGAAGGATGTTTTCTCCTCATCAGCCTGATTTATCGGGATTTGGTTGTAGCCGGAGTATGCATCAAGAAAAGAGTCTTTCATATCCTGATGTGGCATCCACCATTTGATCAATATTTGGCAGAGGAAAACAAACCTTCGGGCAGGCCTTGTTTAAGTTGGTGAAGTCCACGCAGACCCTCCATTTCCCGTTCTTCTTTCTGACTACCACCACGTTTGATATCCATGATGGGTACTTCACTTCCCTTATGAATCCAGCTTCTAGCAGTTTTCCCACCTCCTCGGATATGATCTGGTTCCTTTCTACCCCGAACCTCCTCTGCTTCTACCTCACCGGTTTGACTCTGGATCAATGTTTAGGTTATGCTGAGCAACAGAGGGATCTATGCCTGGCATATCAAGATGAGACCAGGCGAACACGTCTGAGTTTAGATGGAGGAAGTTGATCAGCTTGTTCTTTTCTTCTTTCTGGAGGTATGAACCGATAAATGTGACTTTGGTGTGGTCCATCTGACTAACATTTACCTCTTCTAGGGGATCCGTGGTTGCCTGAGTGTCCTGACCCTCAGAGGAAGGGTCTGACTGTAATTGCTATTTCTCGTTGTATAGGGCCTTATCTGACGTTTCCATGGCTTGTTTGTTCTTTAGATTTAGTTCCTTCAGGGATACTGAATAACACTCCTTTGTTGTTATCTGGTCCCCAGGGATATCTGTCACGTCCACTCCATTCGGATTAAGACATCGCATGACCTGATGAAGAGTCGAAGGAACTCCTTGCATCTGGTGGATCCATCCTCGTCCCATCAGAAGATTGTATGATGGCTTGATGTCCACCACAACAAAGGCTTCTTTCAAGGTACGGCGTGCAGCCGATACTGATAAGTGGACTACCCCTATTGGATCAACGTGTCATCCGTCAAATCCGGCCAGAGGTGTTCGAGTCGGGCATAGCTGCGATACATCAATTCCAATCTTGTCGAAGGCCCACTTCGTCATGATGTTGGTACTGCTTCCTGGATCAATCTTTACACGTTTGATCAGATAATTAGTAACCAGAAGAGTGATTACCAGAGGATCTTCATGGGGTGTCTGAATGTTCTGCATATCAGCCTTTGAAAACGTAATTCTTGATTATTCTTGGATGAGGGTTGTTTGACAAACTTCGCTGATTCGTCTGAGTTTGTGTGTTTTTCTTAGCTTTGACCTTATGCTTCCTTCGGCCTCCAATACCTCTTCACCTCCTTGGACCATGTGGATGACCCTCACTGGTTGTCCTGTTGTGGAATTATTCGGCTGTGTCCTGTGTAGTTTGTTTGGTCTTGGCTGATCCTTCATTATGTAGTCTATAAGTTCCCCTTTGGCGATCATTGCCTCGACCTGCCTTCGGAGGTTCCTGCCGTCATTTGTATGATGACCATACTCATTATGAAAGGCACAGTGCTTGGTCATGTCCCTCAACTCCATCGGTTATCTGATCGGCGAAGGTGGTCTGAAAATCCCCTTGCTTTTGTTTTCTTGGAAGAGTTTTCCAAGGCTAGTTTTGAGCGGAGTGGTTATTTCTTCCGTCCGTTGACGCTTGTTTGAAAATCTGGATGATGAGGTTTTTCGGGATGGCTCGAGTCGTTGAGGCCTCTGATCCTTCATCCTTTCTTTGGATTTTACCTCTACCGTTACCAATGAAGCTCTTCTCTGCCTAACTGCTTCCTCTTCTTCTATTCTGAGATACCCTTGTGCTCTGGAGTTGAGCTCACTGATGTTGACAGGGGGTCATTTTACCAGTAAATAGTGGAATTTTGTGCCAGGGATGATCGCCATACGAAATGCTTCCACTACTGATAATTGGTCGCAGTCATCAATAGAAGACATTTCCATATTGAATCCGGATAAAAAAACTCTTGAGGCTCTTTCCCTTTTCCTGGGTCATGGTGAAAAGGCTTGATATCGTTTTTCTCTACCTCCGGTTGCTGAAGTACTGACCGATGAAGCGCTTGCGGAGGTCATTCCAGCTACTGATGGATCCGGGGGACTGCTTCCTGAACCACAGAAGTGGTGCCTCTGTCAAACTGGTTAAAAAGACTTTGCACAGAAGTGTTTGGTTCCTCACATAAACGGTCATTTTGGTCTCCACCTGGTAGATATGATCGAGCGGATCCTTCGTACCATCATAGAGTGTGAAAGTTGGTAGTACAAACTTCCTCGGGAATTCTGCTGCCTCAATTTCTTCTGTGAATGGAGATTGGGTCATATCTGTCATTGCATGGATGTCCAGATCATTAGGGGTCTGCAATTTTAAATCCTTCATCACGTCTCTCTGGATTTTGGCAGCCATTTCGTACAGGTCGCTTTGGGTCGGGACACGTATTGCCGGTATTCCCCTTATTATGGGATGAGAGGATTCTTCCTCTTCCCTCGGCAACTTGTCCCTTTAGGTAGCTGATACGTTTCGCTCATGATGGGAGTTGGAGGGCTCTGGCTCGTCATTCCTTGGTTGATCTGTACCATCTACTAGATTGGAATTTTGGAGAGGAAAAGGGCCCTGAGCCACTCGATGGAGTAGCTCAACATTCTGTTGCTCGAGGGCGGCGTTTCTTTGCTCTACAGCTTCTAATCGCATTATGACTTCTTCGAACCCGACTTCATTGTTTGTTGATCGAGTAGACATCATGTTTTACCAATAAAAAATGGAAGTGTTGGGAGTGGAAAAATATTTCGAGATTCCCACAGACGGCGCCAAAAGTAAGTGTAAAAAATTCACTCACATCATAAAAGATCCTTTATTTAGGCTCAAATGGCCATATTTATACTCCTTACTCCCATATTGCCTTTCCTATTTAATAGGATCATGTTCCCATTACACGGGATCATGACCCATTTTGACTAGTAACTACCCACTATCTTTTGGTAGTGGGTCGTTACTTCTTGTTTGTTTAAGGCAAAGTGGGTTATTTAAAGTACATGGGTTTGAAATTATGGGCCTTTTAATCATTTACATACATGGGCCTACATAAACTAGACGGTTTTGAGCCTATTAAATTTATGTTGTCTTCAGATGGGCAACCTTGGAATGGTACCAACGCTTGGTAATGCGCGCACATTCTGATCAAAACGTCTAAGGAAAAGAATGTGAGAAGAGAAAGGTCGTGCCGGCCAGAGCGAGGGATGCATGCTTTGGGCGCTGGTCCCTATCTTCTTCTTCTTGGCTTCTCTCAACAGGACCTTGAGTATCAAGCGGATTGGGGGCTGAGATTAGTTAGTGTAGCTCGAGGAGAGGGAAGATATCTTCTCGGAGAGCCTAATGCAAGAGGAGAAAGTGCGGTCTGTCGGATATGGAATGACTTCGAGGGACCACATTAATTAGAATGATTGATAGGACTAACATTTAATGCTTTACGGGCTTCCCCGCGAAGTTGGTGGGAGCGACCCATAGAACCGCCAGTCCGAAGGGTCACTCTCGCCTAGGAATCAGGGAACGCCCGATGGGCATTTGCGAGTAATATCAAGAGACCAATATGCATTTGACCCCTTCCTAAACTAGTATAAATAGGTGACTAATGCTTCATTGAACACACACAACGACCTCCTGAAACCTGAAATAAAGGAGAACTAAGAACATATAATGAATGACTTAGAAGGACTCTCAAAGTGGAACATCGGAACACTTTGACTCCTTTTTTTTTTATAATTTGAACTGAAGATTATTTTCTTGCATTAGCCTTAATCTCCACTCTTTTCTGTTTATTCTCAAAGACCTAAGCTTGCGAAACATAATCCTCATTGTATTACGAATGAGGCATCAACAGTTGCTATAGCCACTCATATCAGTCATATAGTTTTTGTAGGCATGTTTTAGTGTCTTTTAAGTTAACCTCTATGGTCATCTCAAGGTTCAATTTAGGATTACTATTTATTTATGTGTGTAAATATTTGCCCTGTGATTGTTTGCACGTCAGTCATCGGGCAAAACTATCATCTAGAGTGTAGACGTATCGTACCTTTATTGTATTTCGTATAAGAACTGTAAATGTACGATTAGTGAATTCTGGATTTACATGTATGTAAGACATTATATGTATTATTTAATATTTTAAATTATTAGGTGTGGTTAACATCCAAACACAATTATGTCCGGTTACTTTCCCATTCAGATCTGAAAAATTATAAAGACGTAAATTTGGATGGTATAACCTAACTAGGTGGGAAAATAAATGTCATGTTAGTTTGAGTGGGAAAAAAAAATAAAAATGCCCAGAGTAAAGAAACCCTTGTAATTAGTAAATACTCCATTGAATCCCAAACTTACTCACTCAGGCACACGGACCTATGTACAAGGTAGTGGGGGTGATTACCCCACTAAATTTTTTTTTTAGCCTAATTGCCCTAAATTTTGTCCAATTGAGTCTCTCGTGAAAAACTCTTAGAGGCCTAACTGAATTTTTCTTTTCAACTTTATCTACCCCTAATGTTTGAATAAGCCAATTACTCACTATTGTTTCGCTCGTGTCACCAACTTTAGTCGCAACTTGTTTTCGCTTTTTCTCAAGTTTCTCCAACATTGTTTTAGACTTGTTTAGCTCTCCTTCTCGGGTCTTCACCTCTGCATAAGCCACAACAATCTCCTTATCTATATCATCAAGGATAGAGGTTAAAATTACTTCGTTGATGCTTGCTTTTATTTCCTCATAGATTAACATCTCCGCCATCGGACCCCATGCTCGCTGACGCCAGACAGAATAGAGATTATTTTGCAGGCTAGTGCAATAGGTAATTTGCAAGGAAAAAACAGGAGAATTCGACCCAAAAATTTCAGATAACACTCTGGAATTCAATAAAATTGTTTATAATCAAGAATTACAAAAAACAACCCACAAGCCGGGTTAAAATAGCTAAAAATCGACCCCTAATGGGATTTTTACCAAAAATAGCAAAACCCTAAAAGTCTTACCAAAATGAAATACGGAAAGAAATCAAAAGATTGCCAAAAATCTAGCCCAAATCGGGTTCAGAATCATCTCCTAATCGACAAATAAAATATTACCATAAATAGCAAAAAATAACAAAAAATAAAGATTTGAAAAGGAAAACAGCGGATTTGGGGCTCGAAACGATGTGCACCGAGCGTAGGTGGGTGGCCACGACATGCGTGCCAAGATTAGCTTTCCAAATTGGGGTCACGGGCGCGAATCGGACACTTGTAGCTTCAGTTATGGCCAAAAAACCGACACGTGCACGGAAACTGCCCTAATCAGGCTAGATCATGATTTTTTGTCATCCTTGCGCTGATCCTCCCGCTCCAGGTAATCCAGCGCCATCAATGAACAATCTGACAGCTCGGCATCGTCTGACTCGGATCCCCCTGCATCAGTTACCCCGGGTTGGAAAGAACACGTCCTCGAGTTCATGGCAGCATCAGCAGAATCCACAAAATAAGGAGTCAGGTGTTTCACATTAAAGACATCAGAAGTCTTTAAGTGACTAGGGAGACGCAACCTGTATGCGTTGTCATTAATCTTCTGCAATATCTCACATGGTCCAATCTTCCGCTCCTTAAGCTTATTATACTCGCCAACAGGGAAATGATCACGAGTTAATACAACCCAAACAAAATCACCAACATCAAAAAGTACCTGACAACGATGACTGTTCGCTCGAGCTTTGTACTTGGTATTGCTCTTGTGAATGGCCAGTTTCACCTGCTCATGGATGCCTCGAAGATGTTGGGCCAACTCATCTGCCCTAGGATGCAACCGACCCACACGTGGAATGGACTCTAAGTCCAGTACTCCAGATGGATTCTAACCATAGACGATCTCAAAAGGGCTCATTCCTGTGGTCCTGCTCGTTGACCTGTTGTAGGCAAATTCTGCTTGAGGTAATGCCAGATCGCACTGCTTGGGTTTAATGTCTACTAAACACCTCAACAGATTGCCTAGACTCCGATTCACCACTTCGGTCTGACCATCCGTCTGGGGGTGATAAGCGCTGCTGAAATTCAGATTCGTGCCTAAATTTCCCCATAAGCTCCTCCAAAAATTACTGCTGAACTTGGTGTCTCGATCTAAAGTGATGGATTGAGGAACACCATGGAGACGCACAATCTCCCTGAAGTAAAGATGGGCTATCCGGGCAGCATCCATGGTTTTCCTGCAAGCTACAAATTGGGCCATCTTGGAAAACCTCTCAACCACAACTAAAATAGAATCACAGGCCCGTTGGGTTCGAGGTAAGCCCAACAAGAAGTCCATACTAACATCGAACCAAGGAGCTTCGGGAACCGGTAAGGGGGTGTAAAGGCCTGTATTGGTGAGGACACCTTTGGACCTTTGGCATACATAACAACGCTCCACAAAGTGAGCCACGTCACTGGTCAATTTGGGCCAATAATAATCATAAGCAATAAGGGCCAATGTCTTGTCTCGCCCGAAGTGACCCTCATTATGAAGTTCACTAATAATCTGTTGCCTTAGCGAACAATTTGGAATGAACAATTGTAGCCCACGAAATAAATAACCATTTTGCAAAAGGAAATCATGACGATGACCAGATGTTACCTCCTGAATGATCTTTCCAAAGGAAGGATCTGTGGCATACAAATTAGTGAAAGTTTCAAATCCTGTGACTCGGGTACTCATGGTGGTGAGGAGTAAAGTGCGACGACTAAGGGCATCTACAACACGGTTCAGGTTCCCTGATAGGTGCCTCAGGGAAAAAGTGAACTCTTGTAAGTACGCCACCCTTTTGGCATGTCGTCTGCTCAGCTTGTGTTGACCATTGATGTACTTCAGGGCCTCATGATCAGTAAGAAGGATGAATTCCTTATGCACAAGGTAGTGACGCCAATGACTCAAGGACTGAACGATGGCGTAGAACTCTAGGTCGTAGGTGGAGTAATTCTTCTTGGATCCCGACAGTTTCTCACTGAAAAAAGCTATGGGTCGCCCTTCCTGACTTAGAACACCACCAATGCCAACTCCAGATGCATCACAATTCAGATCAAACACTTTATCAAAATCAGGGAGTGCTAACACCAGTGCCTCCGTCATATTCTGCTTGACCAGTTGAAAGCTGGCTTCTGCCTCCTTAGACCAGTGGAAATCACGTCCCTTGAGGCACTCTGTGATAGGAGCAATCAGGGTGCTGAAATTCCTGATGAAGCGACGGTAGAAAGATGTCAACCCATGGAAACTCCTGACATCATGCAAGATTTTTGGCTGGGGCCACTCCAAGACTGCATCTATCTTTGACTGATCTGCATGAACACCATCAATAGACACAACAAAACCCAGAAAAGTTACAAAAGTAGTGAAGAAAGAACATTTCTTCTGATTAACAAACAGGCGCTCCTTCCTGAGCATATCAAAAACTGCATGGAGGTGATCAAAGTGTGAGGCCCATGTAGGGCTATAAATAAGGATATCGTCGAAGTAGACTACCACGAATTTCCCCATGAAAGGCCGTGAAACCTGATGCATAAATCTCATGAATGTGTTGGGCGCATTGGATAGTCCAAATGGCATGACCATCCACTCATACAACCCATGTTGCGTCTTAAACGTCGTCTTCCACTCGTCTCTAGGCCTTATTCGGATTTGGTGGTATTCGCTTTTAAGGTCAATTTTGGAGAAGACCTTATAACCAGACAGTTGATCTAGCATGTCATCCAGGCGGGGAATGGGAAATCTGTACTTCACCGTAATTCTGTTGATGGCTCTGCTGTCTACACACATGCGCCAGGAACCATATTTCTTTGGCACCAGCAAGACAGGAACGGCACATGGGCTCATACTCTCACGGATGTAGCCCATCTCTAGCAACTCTACTACCTGTCGCTGTAACTCTTCAGCTTCCTTTGGGCTGAGGCGGTATGCTGGTCTATTGGGCAAACTCGAGCCTGGGATTAGGTCGATCTGATGTTGAATATCTCTCATTGGCGGCAGTCCAGGAGGAAGGTCTTCTGGCATCAAATCAGAGAATTCCGAAAGCAGCTGTTGGACCTCCGTGGGTAAATCTGGAACCTCACCTGCTGCACTATTTCCACAAGGCAGTAAAGCATAAACTACATGTTCATGCTCAACTTCAACCAAAAACCTGGACATAGAAAATAGATTGTTACTATTGACAACCGGGGTGGGATTGGGTCCTTCCCGACGAGGTGCCAACACAATCTTTTTCCCTTTGATGCTAAGGGAATATGTATTCTTCCGTCCGTCATGTACCACACTTCGATCATTGATAAGTGCTTAATTCATACACGATTAACCTCCAAAAATATATTTTTTAGTCATTTATTTTAACTTATTTTAATTAATATGTGTGTTTTTATATTTTTATAGGTTATTGGTGATTTCTGGTACAAATGGGTTAAATCCATCTAAATAAACCCAAAATCTGTTTAGACCACGTCTTAGTATTTGGACCATATATTTCAGCCCGTTTTTTGGATTGGTGTGAGCCCACTGTTCCTAGAAAGCTGATTCAATTTAAAGAATATTGGTATTTAACATAGAAACCCTAATTCTGAAGTTTAGAGGGCGAAAAAGATATTTTAAATCTGGAATACTATTTTGTGCGAAAATCAACATCAGCTTGGTAATATAATCACAGATTTTGAAGGAACGATCAGAATGGAGTGAAATCAAGGGCTGTGGGAAGAGGACTTGATTAACAAGAAAATAGTATCTCACCAATATCTTCCAAATTTACTCTCCAAATTGATCAAAAGTGGGCTGCAAGATATCACCAATTAGGAAAAGAAATATGGGAATATTGTATTCTCTTATTTACTTTCCTAGATGAAACCATGAGGAACCCTATAAATAGGGCATATGTGGATGCAAAAAGGATGGACGGCCAAGAAACAGAAGGGGAAGACCTGTGCGATCAACGAAGAAATCCAAGATGTCTTCCACTTATGATTTCGGGTTTGGTCGTTCTTGTTTTATTTTTCTTGTATAGTTAATTCGCTCGGCCAAGGCCGAGAGGAAACCCTAGTCATGCTCAATATTATAGTTTTCAATTGTAGACATTATTGAATATTTTGGTTAATGAGTTCTTCTTCTTATTATTATATATATGTTAATGCTTTCGATTTTATGTGCTTTAACTAAGACTAAAATTGAACGTATTTCATTCATAGCATATAGGTTACTTGTGTCTGACCACGAACAAGTAATTTACTTGGCAATTTAAGAAGAAGATAATAAATTATAATTGTTTATGCCTGACCATGGATAGATAATTGTGATTTATATTTTCCTTCAATGATTTATTTATTATTTTTGGCCAATATAATAAAATATCGAGTTGAACCTATACCCTAACCCGGATAGACTATCTATGAACGTAATAATAATTATTATTTAGATGTGTGGAAATTAATTGGATATTTAATGAGTTTACAATTGAAAATCGGATTTGTGATGATTAGTGGTGGAATCAAAGCTTTGGTATTCCTTTTGTATTATTGTATTTATATTATTTTTTCACAATCATCAATAATTTGTTGAATTAGTTAGATAGTAGTTTTTAGATTTAATTTGTCTTAATTAATCCTCGTGGGAATGACCTCGCAATACTTGTACTCTTTACTACTATGATTCGTATACTTACGAGTAAAATTTGATTTGGGTTAATCTATCTTTTGGGTTACTCTAAATTTCACAACAATCATATTGCCAAGGTCTGCCTAACAGTATATGACATGCATCCATGGACACTACATCACACTAAGCATTATCGAAATATTTTTTGCCAACAGAAAAAGACACTAAGCATCGTCTATCTACTGTTACCTCACTGCCTTTATTCAGCCATAACAGTTTGTATGGCTTGGGGTGACGATCTGTCTTCAACTGCAATTTCTGGACAACGTCTTCAGAGACTACGTTCTCGCAACTGCCACTGTCAATAATCATCTTGCAAACTTTGTCAGCTACGGTGCAGGTTGTGTGGAAAATATTGGTTCTCAACCAATCATCTTCGGAATTGCCTCTGGGAGTCAGGAGGCTTTTACAAATGACTAGAGTTTCATGGCCGTCTCCATGCAACAAATCCTCATCTCCTTCTTCGTCATACACTGGCTCTCCAACCTCCTCAGTCTCGTCTTCCACGCCTTCCTCAAGCAGTAGATTTTTGCCCGTCTGACTGTCAGGCTTCTTGCAATGGGTTGCTATATGCCCCTGTTCACCACATCGAAAACACTTAATAGTGGGGTTAGGATTACCCTTTGGTTGTTGCTGGGGAGGACGGGATTCTTGAGGGCAAGATGGCCTATTGCTTTGGTCGTTTCTGATGATGGGTCTTCTATTCTGCTGTTTCTCTACAGCAAGGGCAGGCTGGTAGGCTTCAGAAACTGTCCACAGCGAGTGAAGGCTGAGGGCATCCTGCAGAGGTTGTCGTAAACCCCCAAATATCGTGCCACCATCTGTTCTTCTATCTCAGTCAGATCATTCCGAGCGATCAACTGATAGAACTCCTCCGTATAATCTTCCACTGATCTCATCCCTTGCCTCAACGAATGAAGTCGTTGAAACAGGGTTTGAGTATAGCCAAAGGGAAGGAAGTGGCTCTTTATCTTCTTCTTCATCTTCTCTCAATCAGTGATATTGGCCTTGCCCTGCCAGTCTCTTGAACGTTTCAACTGCTCCCACCACGCAGATGCTCTACCCTTGAGTTTGATGGCCACCAATTTCACTTTGACACGATATGGGACCTTTTGATAATCAAAAATTTGTTCTACTTCATTCAACCAATCAATGGCAATCGGCTTGTAACGTACTAGAAAACTCGGGCAGGTCTACTCTAAAGCCGAGATCTCCATGATGGTTCTCTCGACCACGGTGCTCCTGGAATCGATTGTGATACAGATTTTCGAAGATGGAATTGTCGGTATCAGAATCTTCCACATCATGATTACCGACTTCCTGCGCCGCCAGGCGCTGGGTTAACTCTTCCACTTGCCTCTGCAAATCCTCAATCATAACATCCTAAACGTTACGATCACGGTGAGGGACTTCCTCAATCGGAACCTGCCCATGACGACCACCACGACCACCAGCCATTGAAAACTGATGAAAATATCGCCTCAGGAAGATGCTGAGCTCTGATACCAATTGACGCCGGACATAATAGACATTATTCTGCAGGCTAGTGCAATAGGTAATTTGCAAGGAAAAAATAGGAGAATTCGACCCAAAAATTTCAGAGAACACTCTGGAATTCAATAAAATTGTTTATAATCAAGAATCACAAAAAACAACCCACAAGCCGGGTTAAAATAGCTGAAAATCGACCCCTAATGGGATTTTTACCAAAAATAGCAAAACCCTAAAAGTCTTACCAAAATGAAATATGGAAAGAAATCAAAAGATTGCCAAAAATCTGGCCCAAATCAGGTTCAGAATCATCTTCTAATCGAAAAATAAAAGATTACCATAAATAGCAAAAAATAACTAAAAATAAAGATTTGAAAAGGAAAATAGCGGATTTGAGGCTCGAAACAATGTGCACCGAGCGTAGCTGGGTGGCCACAACGTGCGCGCCGAGATTAGCTTTCCGAATTGGGGTCATGGGCGTGAATCGGACACTTGTAATCCTTGCGCTGATCCTCCCGCTCTAGGTAATCCAGCGCCATCAATGAGCAATCTGACAGCTCAGCATCGTCTTACTCGGATCCCCCTGCATCACTCGCAAGCTAAACGCCATTCTTCCTCCATCATATGTATAATCTAATAACAACCCACACAAGAAATGTTATTACCCAAAAAAAAAAAACAAAGGACCTAAAAAAACCCCACAAGAAAGGTTAAAACTTGTTAAACATTACAAGAATGCTAAAACCTTAAATCTTTTCCAATAGAAGCAATCCTAAAGCAAGTTTTTTTTTTTTTTTTCAGGTGTCAATCCGTTTTAAATTGTTAATACAACAGTTATGTTACATTGGTTGTGCAACATGCATGGAATGTTATTTATTATTTTTATTGTTGTTTATTTTTCTTATAATATCTTCCACAAGCATTCCCTTCTAGATCTAAATGAAGAATTTACCTGAGAGATGAAACTTTCGCAATCAACATGAGCAACAAAGGGGCATTCGTCACAAGAATAAGAGGGTAGCTTTAGGTTTCTTCTTTCCTCGCAGGCGCTACAGTATGACTCTGCATCCTCGTCTTGATCGGGATAGTCTCTGACAATAGAATGGGTGAGAGTGAGGCTATGTAGGTGAATTTCTTCAAATTTAATTGTCTGTGGCACCGATGGATTGCAATGAAAATGGATATAGTAACGACATCCTCCGCAAGAAAGGAAAGTAGACTTGCTACAACCACGGCAATCCAACTTAGTACCTGGCTTCTTCTTGATGAAAGGAATTAGAGGGTGATCATCATGAAGTTTCGATTTCACAGTGGGCTTTAGCAAAGCGCAGTGAGGACACAAATAGAAATTGCAACCAATCCTAGTTTTGGTTTCACATAGGTAGGTAAAATTAAAACTGTCGAAACCACATATCCAGCATATTTTAATTTCACGATCATAAAATCTCGGTGTGAGTTTGATGGTGAGAGGATGTTGTGGGTGATAGGGGTGTCTAATAGGTGCCAATTCAGCACAAGATTTGTGCGGAAAAACTTTGCATTCAAGACAAACATAGATCAGGGAATCCCCAAAAGGTTCCCAGCAGGCGTAGCAGTAACGCCAAGAATTCTTAATAATGTCACAGCAAATCAAGGGGTGTTTTTCGCCCTCATACTGAATCTGGTGCCACTGACCATCCTCTTCTTCTTCTATGGGTTTCAAAGTGGCGCAATTCAAGTTGAGGCGAAAGTTGCATTCGAAACAACCGTAGCATGCGTCCGGAATTCTGATTCCGCATACATCGCAAGGAACACAACCAACACCAATTGTTTTGAGGGTGAGAGGATGTTCTTTGTGGAGTGGGTGTTTAAGCTTAAGCTCCAAGGACATAGAAGCACAATTCAAGTGAAGGTCAAAGTCACATTCGGAACAACGGTAGAATGAGCTATCAACGTGGAGTCTACAGGCATTACAAAAATTATAATAGTGTTGCGGGTGGAGTGGGTGTTGGATCTCGTATGCCATTGAAGCACAATTCAAGTGAAGGTTAAAGTCACATTCGGAACAACGGTAGCATGAGCCATCAAGTTTGAATCTACAGGCATCACAAATTCTAGTAGTGTCAATAGGTTGAAGGGTGGTAAAGTGTTGCGGGTGGAGTGGGTGTTGGATCTCGTATGCCATAGAAGCACAATCTAAGTGGAAGTCAAAGTAATTACATTGGGAAACAATGGTAGCCAAGGCCATCAGTTTTTAATCCACAGGAATAGCAATTTTTTGCAAAACCATAAATCATTGCATCAGTTTCAAGGGTGAGAAGGTGGTGTGGGTGAAGTGGGTGTTTTATCTGAGATGCCATACTTTAATTGAAGGAGTGAGCTGATTCCAAGCTATGCTCAAGTTCCTTCCATCTTATATAGCCTATGATATTAAAGGTTTAGATGAATTATTATTTTCAATATTATTTGCCAAAATAATTTCATAAAAAAATTTAAAAAGGATATAAATGAAAAAAAAAAGGTAGGATAGGTTGTTAAAGAAAAGTTTACATAAATGTGAATGTAGTGAAAATTTTAAGGGATAATTACATTCGAATTAACAGCACTAGTGTCAATAGGTTGAAGGGTGAGAGAGTGTTGCGGGTGGAGTGGGTGTTGGATCTCGTATGCCATAGAAGCACAATCCCAGGAACAAAATTCTTCTCTTGGGGCCTCTCCAATTAGCATCGTATGGCCCAAATTTTGCCACACATCCTGTGGGCCCAATGATCAAAAGTCAAGATGATATGATTGTTTTTACCATTTCCTACTAAAAAACTTACCATTTCATTTATTATATACATAACTCAATATATATATATATATATATATATATATATATTTACACACATATAGTACAAAATTTTTGTTTCCCCAAAATTTGATCTCCGAAACCAAGCCGAAAGTTATATTTTTTTCCCCACAAAGAGTTGTCCTTAGTCCTTAGGATATCTATTCTCAAAATTTTAAAATTATATTTAAATATCAAATATAATTATAATGACACTTTACCTCTATCATATTAATCTCTTATTTAACTACACTCTTATTTGGAATTAAACTATTTTATAATATTTTATCAATTTATCTATCATATTATTATCTATTTTAATCAACCTCATCTCTTTTATTTAATTTTAATTAGACTCAAACTCTGAAAAATCTATCCTGAAATTAGTAATTTAGTATTTAATTAAAAACCCAATTATAATTAAACTATTTAAGAATCATGTAATTTATTTTTGATATTTACATAAATAAATAATTCTACTACGTATATAAACTACACACGTCACTACTCTAATATTATATAATTGTTTTTTCTTTTTTAGATGATATTATTTAACTTAATTCAATAAGGTAAAAGTTGTATTAGAACCAAGCTTCTAACAATCTATCCTATTTAGTTATTAAAAATAAAGTTTGTCTCCATCATATACCCATGTTAATAGTTTTGTAATCTTTTTAATCTTTCACCCACACTTCATCATCATTCCTAACATAAACTAACTCTTGGGGAAATTACATATAGAGACCAAACCTAAACAAAATTGATCATGAAGGAACCACAAAATAAATAAATAAAATACATAGTTACCAATTTAGGAACTTAATTGCGATTAAGTGACCATTATAGGATAATTTAGTCAAATATTTTTTTCTCTCAATCAAGCATTGTAAATCTTAGATTTTGGTATTTACAATTAGAATTAATGTCTCAATAAATTAAATTAACATGATACAAGATTATAATTTTCCCTGAACTCTTTTTTTAAGTAATTACATATTCTATTGTCAATTCTTCTTTAAACAAGAACTCTTCCCCAATCCATCCCAACCCCCGTTTTCCCTTTGCATTCTCTGTTAAAATGGCATATCAAAGACATATTACATCCACGTGTCCTTGGATTTACCTATAATGGAAAATACATGTATTATCTCAACTTTATTGTAATAGAATTTCATCATCTTTTTAATAAGAAACACAATTCACCATAATAGAGTTTTATCATTTGTGTAATAAGAAATACAATACAATAATAAAAAACGCAACATTGGATTTTCCATAAATATGGATGCAATAGAAAACACATATATCATCCCTCCAATTTGATTTTTGTAGTAATAAACACACACAAAAAAAGTATAACTCTTGGATTTATCATCAAAATGAGTAGAATAAGAAATACATATATGACTTCAACTTCACCGTAATAGAATTTTCTCAATTTTATAAGAAGAAACACAATTGACTGTAATAGAGATCCATCATTTTTGTAATAAGAAACACAATACGTAATATGAAAAGTACTATAATAAAAAATACAACTCTTGGATTGCCACCAAATGGGTATAATATAAAACACATATATCATCACTTCAACTTCATTTTTTTTAGTAAGAAACACAATAAAAAGTATAACCCCTGGATTTAGGATTAAAATGAGTATTGCTGAAAATACATATATCACTTCAACTTCACTATAATAAATTTTTATCATTTTTGTACTAAGAAACATAATTCACTATAATAGAGTTCAATCATTTTTGTAATAAGAAACACAATACGTAGTATGAAAAGTACAATAATAAAAAATGCAACTTATTGCGCGTCAATCGGGGTTAAAAATAGTGCTTAAGAACGGACCCTTATGACGACAAGATTTACTTATCACAAGCGCACGAATCGTATTGTAGTACAGTTCAGCTTGAGAAAGGGAATATCAATCCCACAAAGACTTGGATTATTCACTCTAGCAATCTAAAAATATTGAATTATAGTTTTGAAAAAGGTTTTGATTTGTTTGAGATCTATAACTAACTAACTAAAAATAGTATTTAAATTGTGTTTGTGATTCCGAGTAGAGAAAAACAAGAGTTTTCATACTTCACAACTAACTGCGTAATATAGCTATTTACTTGTTCAATTGCAAGAGAGCGATCCATCACCGTGAATCAGATCGTACCGTAAATAGTCGAATACGTACCAAAAATGATATCATCCACCGGATTCGCTATAACTCATCTTCGGACAGAGTGTGACTAGTACATGCCATCTACTTTACTCTAATATACTCCTATAGCCTGAATTTAAACTAATCATGTCTATATCACCTCGCTGAGGCATGACTTGTGTAAATCTAGGATTTCAGGTGTTAAGCACCATTGTGTAGAAAATCATGATATGTTGGAGAACACCAGATACATATGATTGATTGAGATAATGTATTCATTCAATCTAAGACAAGAATAGAATAAATATAAAATCACTTACCATAAATAACTACGGTATTAGATCTACACAATCATCACATGCGTGGTCTTCAATTTCCCCTCGTTACAATTGAATAAAATAAATAACTACTTTACATAGCTAGGATTTTGCTAGAAAATCCTAAATACCGGTTTAGTTGCTTATGGTAGAAGACATCAACATCGTTGATGTAAAAACGCTTTCTAAGATCTTCTGCTCCGGATCTCTAGGTCTTGAATGACTCTCTTCTTCAAAATATGTAAATCTCCAGAGATAGTGCTCTGAAAATTTTGTAATTCGAAGCTCCTTAGGTTTGATTCAGACCTTGGTATTTATAGAAGTGATTGAGAAGAGTCTTGATTGTATTAAACCTGTTCCTCTTGGAGTATAATTCTTCTTTGATGTGTTTATTCTCAATTATGAGCCAAACCCTTCAATATGATGTAAATTATACCTTATACACATGCTTAGAGGTGTTGAAGTTGGAGATAAGTCAAAGGAAGTCGAATCGGATCGGGACTCAAAAACCCAGTAGCTTCCTACGCATAGCCCTACGCTTGAGCGTAGCCCCATGCATAAGGTCATTTTCCCTGTGTGTAGCTCATGCGTAGAGTTGATGATTGTAGCCACTTTTTGCCTACTGCCTGCATAACTCATGCGTAGATAAAAACATGGAAATCACTTTTTCCAATTCTTCTTCTGTTAGAACTCCTCGATTCCGTTGGTATGTTTCCCGAAGTATAAGTCTTAAATTTATCATCAAAATGAGTATATTGAAAAATACATATATCACTTCAACTTCACTATAATAGAATTTTATTATTTTTGTAATAAGAAATACATGTACTTGGTAATGTTCCCACCGAATATTAGGTGGAACAAAAAACAAACAACTCTCAACATGATTTTTTATCGGAATAATGTCATTATATAAATAAATATTGTTACAAAACTAATATCAAAAGAGGAAAAACAAAAGCCAGAATGTGATTGGATAGTGTGTTTGGTTTGAAGTTCCATGGAAACTATATAGTATATATAGTTTGCTTTGAAGTTCCATGGAAGCTATCAACATGATTTGTTTTTTTTTTTTGACAAAAAAAGAATTTCTCCCGTTGAGAGGTTTGCACCAACCCCGAGTAGAAATGAGAAGCTTTCAGCAAACAAGATAAGCTCTGTCATTTTAGTTTTCGAATTTGTTATCATAAAGTTGCAAGAAATTATTTTATCGCACTAAGAGGTTGAGGAGAATCACAAACTCGACACATAAGCAATTATGTCGATAATGTGATACATGTTGAGCTATAATTGTGTAGGGCCATGCAATAATGTCTTAGAAATTGAGAATATGACAATAATAACAATGGTCGATTAAATTATTGTGCACTAAAAGCTACTCAATTAAATTATTGTGCACCAGAAGCTAAATTGAGCTTTTAATGTTCAAAGCATTTGTTTGTATGACGGTAATGTTCGGACCAGCTTATGCGTAATTCTATTAATTTACAGGATTCGTGCAAAACGACTAATTTATGAATAGTAAAAATGACAATTCATGTACTTAAAAGTGGAATTCTTTTTCAACCTTTTAAAATGACTAATTATTTATAAAATGCAAACTTTGCATATGCATGTAATATAAGCAAACTCAAGGATGTCACTAGAATTAATCCTATTTATTTTATTTGCGCTTGTCTACATGATAATGTCCACCGATCTGCAAGATTGTAATTGGGAGATAATAATAAGAGTGTAAATTACACTTTCATCTCTCTTATTTGACAAAAATATCTTTTCATGAATTAATGTGTAATATAGTTATTTTTTTCTCAAAAAATAAGATCACATCATCTTTGACCATTCGTTGAATGTTCCGAAGTAAGGGAAAAAATTATAACTAGAGATCATCAAACTGTAATTGTTTAAACTAGAAAGGGTTAAATTATAATTTGTTCAAACACAAGGGGTGAAAGTGTAATTTAACGTACAAGTTGACTTCATGAAACTAAACCGGAGGTATTTGTGTCTTGTATATACATTTCAGATTCAGAGCTTTGCATATGTTGTGCGGATAACCAATTCTAAACACAAATACACACACACATAACACAAGATATTATAGTGGTTCCCCAAAAAATACGGGTACGTCCACTTTAAGAGTTGTTTCAATAATTTTGGTTTGAAAAATAAGGTGTACGGGAGGACGATACGACAATCGGTATCGACCTGACTCAACTGCACACACTCTCACTCATACAGAAACTCACAAGGTTTCTAACACTTCTATCTTGAGTGTTTTCTCTCAACTCACGTGTATATCTCTCGTGTATACTACAACATATATTACGACCTTCTCTGTTTTTCTACCACATCATATCTCACATACAGAAGCTCATATATATATATAGAGCTGTGAGAGAGAACAAACTTAAATTGACAACCTCTATGAGCTGGCAAAGGAGTAACAAATTTGTTCACGTATGAAGCCATCTTTCTTGACTTCATTGATGGTGATGGTTGATGAAGATAACACCAACTGAGAGTTGCATGCAGTGCATGCATGTGTATGGAATGTAACTTTCAATTCTCCCCCTTCCATTCCAATTGGAGAACGATTCCCGATGCGCTTCAGTTGATGTCCACCGGGCTATGTCTCTGCATAGCTCCAACTTATCTCGAGTAACAACTTTAGTCAACATATCAGCAGGGTTTTTGTCTGTATGGATCTTAACAATCTTCAGTAATTGTTGTTCCATCACTTCGCATATCCAGTGATAGCGAATGTCAATATGCTTCGTACGGGAATGGTACATTGCATTCTTGCTCAAGTCTAGAGCACTCTGACTGTCACAATGTACTTTGTATTCTTTCTGAATAATACCCAGTTCTTGGAGAAACCGCTTCATCCACAACATTTCCTTTCCAGCTTCCGCTGCAGCAATGTATTCTGCTTTTGTTGTAGATAAGGCAACACACTTCTGCAATTTGGATTGCCATGACACGGCTCCCCCTGCAAAAGTAAAGAGAAATCCCGATGTAGATTTCCTGCTGTCAATGTCGCCGGCCATATCTGAATCTGTATAGCCTTCCAAGATTGGTTCTGCTCCCCCATAGCACAAGCATAGTTTTGATGTACTCTTCAGGTACCTCAGAATCCACTTGACTGCTTCCCAATGGTCTTTGCCTGGATTCGAGAGAAATCTGCTCACAACGCCTACAGCGTGAGCTATATCCGGTCTGGTGCACACCATTGCATACATCAAGCTTCCAACTACTGAAGAGTAAGGTATTGATTCCATCTCTTCCTTTTCTTTCGTAGAAGAGGGACACGATCTCTTGCTCAGGTTGAAGTGATTAGCCAGCGGAGTACTGACTGACTTGGCATTTCCCATGTTGAAATTTACAATCACCTGTTCAACGTAGTTCTCTTGTGACAACCACAGTTTCTTGGCTTTCCTGTCACGAACAATCTTCATGCCCAATATCTGTTGAGATGGGCCTAGGTCCTTCATATCAAAGGACTTGGATAAATCTTGCTTCAGCATGCTAATCATATTAGCATCCTGTCCAACTATCAACATGTCATCAACATACAGCAATAGAATAACGAAATTACCATCCGGAAATTTTTGAATGTAGACGCATTGATCTGCAGAAGTTCTCTTGTACCCATGACCCACCATGAATGAGTCGAACTTGATGTACCATTGCCTCGGAGCTTGCTTGAGGCCGTAGAGACTCTTATTCAGTTTGCAAACCATATGTTTTTTCCCTGTAACATGAAAACCTTCTGCTTGGTCCATGTAAATTTCCTCCTGTAGATCTCCATGGAAGAATGTTGTCTTGACGTCCATTTGTTCAACCTCTAGATTCAGACTAGATGTCAATCCGAGTATCACTCGAATTGAAGTCATTTTCACAACTGGTGAAAAAATCTCGTCAAAGTCAATGCCTTTCTTTTGTTGGAATCCTTTGACGACCAATCGGGCTTTATGCTTTATGGCCTTTCCGTTGGAGTCTTTCTTTAGCTTGAACACCCATATGTTCTTCAATGCTTTCTTGCCTTTCGAAAGTCTCACCAAATCATAAGTTTGGTTCTTCTGCAAGGAACTCATCTCTTCTTGGATAGCTTCTACCCATTTACCTTTGTCTGTATGGGTAGTTACTTCCTGAAAGCATTCTGGCTCTCCTTCATTAGTAAGCAAAATGTAGTCTGACTCCGAATATCTCATCGACGGAATCAGAGGTCGGCCTCTTTCAGATCTCCTTGTCTGAGGCCCTGGAGGAACTACTTTTGGTTCTTTAGCTTCTGGTGGAGGGGTTAGTGGCTCCCCCTGTTCAATACCTCCAGGTTCCTCCTCTACTTCTGGAATTTCATCCTGCAGTTCTTCATTGTCGGGGATGAACTGTACTGGTACAGGATCTGGGATGATACCTGTAACACTGGAATTCGCACCACTGGACTCTGTGGTTTCTTCAGTGTCTTTGTATGTCTGGTTTTCTTGGAACACAACATCCCTGTTTCTGATGACTTTCTTCGCTTCTGGATCCCATAGTCTGTATCCGAATTCTTCGTCTCCATATCCAATGAAGATGCATGGAGTTGATTTCAGATCAAGCTTCTGTCTTTGCTCCTTGGATAAATGTGCAAATGCTTTGCACCCAAATACTCTCAGGTAAGAATATGAGGGATCTCTTCCAGTCCATACCTTTTCTGGTACTTCGAACTGGAGTGGTACTGATGGTGATCTGTTGATTAGGTAAACAGTGGCTCTAATGGCTTCACCCCAGAATGGCTTTGACAACTTAGCCATACTGATCATGCTTCTGGCTCTGTCCATAATGGTCCGATTCATTCTTTCGGCTACACCATTATGTTGCGGGGTACGTGGGACCGTCTTCTCATGTCGGATACCGCGTTCAAAGCAGTATACTCGGAACTCATTGGAAGTGTACTCGCCTCCATTGTCTGATCGGAGGCACTTCAGCTTCTTTCCAGTTTCCCGCTCAACCATGGCGTGAAATGCTTTGAAGTAATCGAGTACCTGATCTTTTGTTTTCAGAAAATATACCCACACCTTTCGTGAAGCATCATCAATGAAGGTGAGAAAATATTTTCTACCGCCTAAAGTATCAACTTCTAAAGGACCACACACATCAGTGTGAATCAAACTCAACAACTCTGATCTTCTGTTGGCAGTTGAGTTGAAAGAGACTCTATGTTGCTTTCCAAATAAACAGTGATCACAAAGGTTTAATTGAATACCTTTTGATACTGTGATTATCTTTTTCCAAGCTAATGTAAGCAACCCTTTCTCTCCCATGTGACCGAGTCTTTTGTGCCACAAATTTGGTGAAGTCGCATCTTCAACTGCATTGAGACTGTCTGAAATCACCTTCACATGGGTAGTGTATAAAGTGTTGTGTATCTTTCCTCAGGCAACAATCATGACTCCTTTTGTCAGCTTTCAGATGTCATTGCTGAAGTAGTTGTCGTAGCCTTCCCGCTCTAAAGTTGTACCGGAAATAAGATTGAGACGCAGATCTGACACATGTCTCACATCTTTTAAGACCATACTGCAGCCAATACAGGTCATGATCTGGATATCGCCGATACCCACGATCTTCGAGAAACTTGTATTTCCCATTCTCACTGTACCAAAGTCTCCTGCTTTGTACGTGGTGAAGAAATCACTGTGGGGAGTGGCGTGATAAGATGTTGCTGTGTCAATCACCCACTCGGCTTCATTGCTTCCAGCGTGAAGGCATACCTCTTCATCAACTGAGCATATAGTGATATCTCCTGCAATAGTGACCAGTGTGTTGCCATATTCATTTTGTGGCTGATGGCTGTTTTGACCTTGCTCCCTTTGGAGTTTGCGGAAATTCTTTTTCAAATGTCCTGCAATACCACAATGATAACAAACATAGTTATTCTTTTGTGGATTTTTGTCGTTGCTGGGTCGGCCGCGGTTTTGGGACCTTCCTCTACTTCTGCCTCTACTTTCACCTCTACCATTTCCGTAAGATCGTCCGTGACCTTCGGTGACAAACGCATGTCTTTGATTCATGCCGGTTTCCTTTCTTCGGGCTTCTTCACTGAATATGGCATCCTTGACTATTGCCATAGAGAGTTTGGGAGCTGAGTTACCGAGGGAAACCACCTGTGTGTCCCAATTGGGAGGTAAGGAACTGAGCAGAAGTAGTGCCTGAGTTTCATCGCCAATATCTAACTCTACAGATGCAAACTGGTTCACCAGGCTCTAAAACTCACTGGTATGTTCGGCTGCAGAAGCTCCGTTCTTTAGCTTCAAATTGACAAGTCGCATCATAAGAAACGCTTTGTTTTGAGTTGTCTTGGCCTGATACATATCCTCGAGCTTCTTCCAGAGCTCGTAGGCGTTGGTCTCTTGAGCAACATGGTGAAAGACACTGTGATCAATCCACTGTCTGATTTGGCCAATCGTCTTTCTGTGCATCTTGGTCCAATCTCTTACCGTGATTGACAGTGATTTTTCGCCTTCATTTTCTAATGGGTCTGCCAAATCCTTGCAATTTAGCAGATCCTCCATACGGGGTTTCCATATGGAGTAGTTCGACGCCGATAATTTATTCATGGCACCGGATCCTGAATCTTCCATCGAACCAAATCAAATTTAGGCTCTCCTTGGCTTGTTTGATATGTTCATAGTAGAATTACGCAAAACGGAGTGTACCGTTGCGTCCAGAATGGTCGAAAAACCTTAAGATCGCCTCTGACTGCACTCAAATCCGAGTTCGGATGAGTCCGGAACAGTCGAAACACTGGCGAGGGGTAAAATTGTAATTTTGCAAAGCTGAGGGGCAAAACTGTAATTTTGCAAAGATGTGGTGCAAAACTGTAATTTTTCAAAGTTGTGGGGCAAAAATGTAATTTGGCAAAGCTGAGGGGCCAAATTGTAATTTTTGCAAATCTTGCGCGTGAAACGCGTGCTGTGCGTGGGATTCACGCGCGTTGTAGGGTGGCGGCGCGTGGGACTCACGCGCGCTGGAGGTTGATGACGCGTGAGGCGCGTGACACCGTGAACTTCCACGCGCGGAGTTTCAGGCGGCGCGTGCGGTGGCGCGTGAGGCTGTTCTCGACGGGGTTAGCTTCCTTCGGAGATGGTCAGCCGAATATATAGGTGGTGTGATGATTTGCGTAGAATTGAGCTTCGAAATAGAGGATAAACAATCGACTCTGTTGTTCGTAAAACAGCTCTAATACCACTTTGTTGTGCGGATAACTAATTCTAAACACAAATACACACACACATAACACAAGATATTATAGTGGTTCCCCAAAAAATACGGGTACGTCCACTTTAAGAGTTGTTTCAATAATTTTGGTTTGAAAAATAAGGTGTTCGAGAGGAGTGTACGACAACCGGTATCGACTCGACTCAACCGCACACACTCTCACTCACACAGAAACTCACAAGGTTTCTAACACTTCTATCTTGAGTGTTTTCTGTCAACTCACGTGTATATCTCTCGTGTATACTACAACATATATTACAACCTTCTCTGTTTTTCTACCACATCATATCTCACATACAGAAGCTCATATATATATATAGAGCTGTGAGAGAGAACAAACTCAAATTGACAACCTCTATGAGCTGGCAAAGGAGTAACAAATTAGTTCACGTATGAAGCCATATTTCTTGACTTCGTTGATGGTGATGGTTGATGAAGATAACACTAGCATGCATGTGTATGGAATGTAACTGTCAGCATCTCTATCCTATACACCAACCCAACTTGTAATACCAATATAAATGTTTGTTATTTATATAAATTTATTTGGTAGTGGAAACCCCCTATATTTTAATTGTCTGATCTCATACATACACTGTGCTGTTAATTTAGGTAATGTCCATCTGTTTTCTTCATTTTCGTATGTATCAATCAAATGGATATAACTGGACAATCAATTTTGTTGCAAGTTTTAACCCATTTGTAACTTTGGTTTGTGCATAGAATTAATTTAGAAATCTGGTAAGAAGTTCAAAACTAATCTGGTGAATTGAATCGTTTCCTGAGCATTTCGTTTATGTACAAAGACACTGCTGGTCTTCAAAATTAGAGAAGTAGGTTGTGAAGTCCTGTTGATGAGAGTGCATGGTTGCCTTAATTTTCGGAATAGGGTAGGCAACAGAAGCATAAGATGAAAACCATGAATAAGTTCTTTTTTTATAATTCCTGTTTAATGTACATAGTAATCCATAGACACATAATGAGGCATGCATTTTAGGTATTAATTCTCTTTTTGCTGCTCTAGTACCGCACTTTGTTGGTTTAATTGATGGTTAATTTTAATTTTTACTGATAAGAGAACGAGTAATAGAACACAACGATTAGGAGAGAAAATGAGCATAACGAAATCTGAAGTATTGTTAACTTTTTCTTTTTTATCTTACAAAAATGTTGTTACTATGTGGACATGTGACAGCTCAAAGAGAGAACATTGATGTTTACTGATGATAAATCGTTTTATTTTTATTTTATTTTTTTAGTTTTTGGAATATAAGAAACATGCCAAAAACTAGGAAAGATTAACACTGGGATCAATTCATGGTTGGGTAATAATTGAATTCTAAGAATCTAAGGGCATTATATCCAGTGGGGGGCCTAAGTGACCGCCGTACTGCGTTAAATAAGAGGCAGCCTGACAATATGTTCTTGTGCTATGAAGCTCTCCAAAATGCTGCCTACAAATGGATGCTGCTTTCTATTTGGTCCTCTTTTCTTTTCTCTTTTTCTATTACTCTGCTCTTGATAGATGCCACATTGGCCCCTTTTAGTATCCGAGCCCTATTAAGAGGGGGGAAAGGTAACCACAGTTTCAAGCAATTCTATAGAACTACTATAAAGGTAATTAACAATCTTTCATCTCATTTGCACATACACCACTGTTACCGTTATAGGTTTATTGTACTGTTTCTTGATGCTTTTAGAAATTCCATTTTTTCCAGCTCTCAACATGTTATGAACTTCGGTCGTAGGTTCAAATCCTATTTGGGGAGATTTGACTTTAATCAGAATCCTTTAGATATCTTAGACCAAATAATCCTGACTTTTTGTCTGATTTGTTTACGGTTATAGACTTGTTGTCAGCATATGATGAGTCAGCAAACCGGTGTTAGTTCAAATCAACCTAATTTAGACTCCTCCTTAAATGTAAGAATTCACAACATTGCTCCTACCAACCTTTTAGCCAAAAGAGTTGACAAACACCATTTCGGTTTCTTACGCATTACTGTGCGCTCAATGGTTTTAATATCAAATTCCGATTAGGTTGATATGGTTGGTTTGAATTTTAGGCCCCATTTCAGTTCTAGTCTTGTTGTCCTATGAATTAGGATATGCAAACACAAAAAAACTAGGAGTATCCATGTTGGACAAGATTTGAGATGGCTATACTTCATAGGAGGTGAAAACAAGACTACCCACAAAGAGAAATATAGAAGTTTCAAATGTCGCTTTCTTGGCTTGTCCTTCTTTACGTAGACATTTCAAATGAGTTTGGATACTCATGTCAAATGTGAAATAAAGGTTTTTTGCTTTTCTTCATATATTCTTAGTTGAATGAGGACGAAATTTCCAAGACAATAATTGTCCAAATATTAAGATATGTAGAAACATCATGTTCGTATGATCTCCGTTTCATATTGGTCCTCCTAAAACAATGTCATGAATGGCGGTGCATCTGTTTTAAGAGGAGATCTGTTACAGGAGGCACTAGGGAGAAAAACCTTTACAGATCGGTTCTGGGCAGGGTAGGAGCAAATCAATTGTTGGCGCAAGGGGGGCTAACTAACATGCCTAAAATGTTCTATTGAAAGTTCAAGTTGATAGATGACGCAACTTAAGCAAATCCACCATAGGAAGAAATGATTTTATTTTATTTTATTTTGTGGAAAATCTCAACCTGAAAAAGGGCCAGTTACACTAACAATTCCATTATGAAAATCAGGTTGCAATTTAGCTTACTGATTATACATACTCAACCCCATTAGTCAGTAGCAGTTGCTCTTGCCATAGTACATGGTGTTCTCAATTGATGGGATCAATTTAAATCCTCGAAGTCTTGATTGTTACTTCTCATATGCTTGAATCCAACATTTTTTCTCCAGTAAATAAGCTTCAATTGAATCTTAATCTGCTCAGCTGTAACGTTCATTAGTATTCACCCCAGACGTCACCCAGAAATTGATTGAAAGTTTCTTTGATGTTCATCTTGTTTACAATTCCTTCCTTGTTAACTATTTTATTCAAATTCTTGCATCAGCAATGGCCCTCAGTTCAGTGGCACAGCGTGAAGATACAATCATTATACTGTTGAAGAATAATAAAGTCAAAGCAGTTGTTCTTGTTGGGGAATCAGGGATTGGAAAAACATGGACTGCCAGAGAGATTGGTAAACGTGCAATTAGGGAAGGCTTAGTCGAGATAGTCCGATGGGTATTTCTTTACAGAGAATATGGCGGAGATGATCTTTTAAAAGAAATTGCTCGTCAGTTGTGTGTACTGCCCATTGATGAGGAGTGGGATGGTGATGATGGCGACTTACGGAAAGAAAGAAAGAGAAAGAAGACGAGGAGACAAAGGAGAACATGCATAACTTGCAACAGAAGATATCTCAAACACTTGAAGGAAAACGTTTTCTTCTAATTTTGGATGATTTGGGAAACAAAATGGATGAACAAATGATGTCCATATTGGAAACCTTTCTAACATTTATCCCACAAAATGGATTCAAGTTTCTACTAATTAGTAAAGGGAGCATCATTTGCCCTGATTCTATGATAGAGTCACTAATAGAGGTGCAGGTACATCCCTTATCTCTGACCGAGTCAATGTGCTTGTTGCAGAAAAAAACTGGAATGATGATTTACGAGGTTCCAGGTATTAAAGCTTTGGCTGAAGCTTTTAATAAAAAGACTAAAAGGTTGCCTGCCGCAGTAGTAACAATGGCAAAAGCCTTAAGTCGCCTTGCACGACGTGAGCATAAGGAGCTGTTGCAGGAATGTGATTTTGGGGAAGCATTTTCTGGTTATGAAAGCAATGACATAACACGGTTACTTCGCACTGCGTTTAGCATGCTGCCACTTGGTGTTCTAATGGACTGTTGTTGGAGTGGCAGCCATTTCTTTCGCAGCCGTGGAAGCATGCATTTCAATGAGTTGATTGCTTACTGGATGCTAGAAGGATATCTTGGTAGAGTTGACTGTATTGAGAAGGCTTATGAGAAGGGACATCATGTCCTGATGGAGCTAATTGATTGTCATATGCTGAAAAAGGTGGAAACTAGTTATGTTACCTTAGAAGGATCAAGAATGAACTTGGAAGATTGTCACCATTCTGGATATGTTGGGACAGCCTGTCTGGGATTGGCAACTGTGTTTGGCAATAAGTGGGAAGGCCTTGGGAGAATCACACAGGCGGCCGGTATGATGCAAACGCTGCGCACTGTTCTGAAGGGGCATAAAGTCCGGACATTGCTGCTTGATGGAAACTGTCTTGGCAGGGAAGTTCCAGATGATTTCTTTCTCAACAAGAAGGATCTCAAAGTTCTTGCCGTGTTCAATCCGACTTTCAAATCACTTCCAAGTTTGGTCTATTGCATGGACAAGCTTCTTGTGCTTGTGCTTAGAGGTTGCGAGTTTTTGGCGGAAATTGACCACCCCCTGACACTTCAAAGTTTAACTGTTCTTGAGATATCTGGTGCTAGCTCCTTCAAAAACCCAGAAAGTAAACCAGAATTTTTCAATGATCTTTTTAAGCATATGCCCTGCCTTCAAAGCCTCAATCTATCTGCACTTCCAATTGATTCATTACCTTCATCTCTGTATGACCTTAGTGAACTATGCTCCCTCATCCTTAGAGGGTGTTCTCGGTTGACTGAACTGGCGAGTCTCAGCAAACTTAACAAGGATTCCAAGCATTATCTCACTGGCCAGTCTCCAAACTCTTGATCTCTCAGGTGCGAAAAATTTCCTTGAATTCCATCGACTAACTAACCCCGTTGGCATTACACTCCTTGATCTATCTGAAACTGCTGTTGTATCTCTACCACCCCAAATTACCAATCTGCGGCATCTAATTATGAAACGTTGCTCTAAGCTAAAATTATTGTCATGCACTGAAGCACTCAAGGATCTTGAGGAACTTGATCTTTCAGGTACCAGTACTCTAGAGAATATTATATCTGTTGAACACCTGAGTTCCCTGCAAATTTCCAAAGTGGAGGAACTTCCACAGCTTGAATCTCTTTCAAAACTCGAGGAGTTAAACTTAAGTTGTATTCCCGTATTGATGAAAGATGGAGCTAAATTCTTGGAGCATATGCCAGACCTTCGGATTCTTGACCTCTCGGAAACCATGCTTGAAGAGTTACCATCCATGTCAAACCTCAAAAACCTTCAACAACTTATTCTGAGGGGTTGTTCGGTCTTAACGACGATGCCAGATTTGGATGTGCTGACGAAGCTTGAGGTTCTGGATCTTTCTGGAACAGCAGTTGATTCTCTACCATCCCTTGCCAAGTTCAGCAATCTCAGCCGGCTCATGCTTAAGGACTGCTCGAATTTGGAAGAGTTCCAGCATCTAGAGTTGCTTCATCTGCTGTTGGAGGGAACTGTAAAAGTACTTCCGTATGGAATCTCAAAATTGGTTCATCTTGATCTGCCAAACGTGAAGGTCACCGTTGAAGGAGATGGGGCGGGAACACAATGTGCCCACAAAAGGACCAGAATAGGTGTGACTGTATCATCTCCAGTTTGTCAGCTAAAAAACCCATGGATGATTACAAACCGCCACTATCAGTTAGTGGTTCTCAATTTCTTCAGGTTTTGGAAAGAAAGCAATCGTTGTGGGACACAGATTTTACACGGTTCCGTTTCTGTGTGAGTCCTATGGTAAACGAAAAGGTGGAACTTCCCGTAAATAACATGGGTGTTTTGGAATACATCTACAGAAATGAAAATATCTTTGGCGATGTCCACTTCCAGACTAAGGAATTTCTTCCATTTAAAGACCAAAGGACGTTGAAGCTTTCTGGATTCAAGCAATTTCCAAAGCTTATTGAGGATGTTCTCGGTCATGCTGAGTGTTTATTCTTAACCGATAACATGTTTGAAAAATGGTTATCTAGTTTAGTTGCTTCAAACCTCAAGGTAATGAAGGCCTGTTGGATCGAGAGATGCACAAAAATGGAGAATGTTTTCCATGCAGAAGAGGCAGAACATGCTGCGAAAGTGGGGGGAAATTTGGAGATTCTGGGGGTGTCGGGTGCTTTTAGTTTGAAGAGCATATGCAGTGAGAGCATGCACTGCGAGGTCTTTCAAAACCTCACATGTCTGTATCTGGATTGTTGTCCGGTGCTTTCAACTGTGTTTTCGTCAGCTCAGACGCCAGTTAAACTGAAAGTTCTTCAGATTAAATTTTGTGATAATTTGAAAAGTGTGTTTTGCAGAAAAGTCAACAGAGTGTGTACTGCCAAATTTAGAAACACTGCATTTATGGGAACTGCCGGAATTGGAGAGCATTGGATTCAAGTTGCCACAGCTACAAGATCTAAAAGTATGGGCATGTCCGAAACTGGAGGAGCCGAAAGAAAATGTTAGTCAAGCAGGACTTTAGCACATCCCAGTGGTCATTTGAAGAGTACATATGGTGCGAATTTAGAACTGCTCAGACTGTCAAGCAGGGATGGCAGGTTTGTTTCCCGAGGGCAGCCACATTGTACAAATAGTGCCAATGCATCGTTCTGTTGGGCAGATTCATGTTCAACTGTATGGATTTGAAGTCTTGAAATTCGAATTTTAGAGAAAAAATTTAGTGCAGACCTGCACTAACATTTTCTTTTATCATCAAAAGATTTTCCTCACAATTTCGTGATAAATCATACTAGGTACCGTAGTGTCAAAACCTGAAAAGGGAAAACTTTTTCCAGGAAATTTCTTAGAACACCACTGTCAAACAGAAGATGAAGTGGAAGAGATCAATTTACAGGCATTATGGATGCAATTTTTTGGGGGCAACAATCTACTTTCTGTAGTTTCTGGTGATCTGCAATTTCACTACATCCGCGGTAACCATCATTACAACAAAATTGACCAAGAACTAGGGATGGCAATTTAGCCCAACCCCGCCGGGTTCCAATCCGAATGGGGCGGGTTTGGTAAGCTCTTAAACGGATTTGGTATTAAAAATCAAAACCCGAAGCGAATTTGGGTTGGGTTCGGGTTTTTTGTAAAACCTCCGCACCCGCACCTAACTCATTTATTTACTCTTTTTTTTCCTTAAAGAAAATGTATAAATGGCCATTCATCTCCATTTGTAATTACTTTAATCTTATAATTTGATATACTCTTATTATATTTTAAATGTAGTTGTTTGAGACTTTCCATTTAATGATAATACTATTTAATTGTTGATGTTATTTTTTTTTTAAATTGTATAAATGTATAGAAATATTATATAAGTCTTACACTTTTATAATAATATAGATATAGATATTTGGAACAATGTTTTATATTTCTAATATAGTCTCTTTCATGATTTGCTATTAATTTTAAAAAATAATTGACTTAGTGCTTTAGTGGGTGTTTCTTTGTCATGTTGTTTTATTAGAAAATTTTAGGTTTATAATTTGGTAGAAATAATTTAAGAAAATCGATGGTAACCTGATAAAACCCGTTTAATCCGACGGGGTGGTAACGGTATTACCGATTACAATCCGTTACGGGTTTGAGATGGATTTGGTATTGATAATTTTTAAATGGGGTGATAATGATATTAGATAAACTCGTCTCAAACCCGATCCGTTGTGATCCCTAATGAGGAATGCTATCCATCCACTTCAACCAAAGGCCTAGATGGTCATGAATCATGATTACCCCAATATAGCACATCTACACCATAACTGTTTCTTGATTATCTGCGATCTAATAGACAACAATTTTAGTAGATCATGCCATGGGTGCAGGCTAACCATTACCAATGAATGTTCGGTCTACGTTTGCCTTGAATGCGAGTGTCTACATTCATGTGGCGAATTGCCTTCGGAGCATTCACATCCCTTCCACCACCGCCCCATACAAGACGATTATATTGATTTTACAAGTGTGTATAGGTTATACAAAAGTTTGGTTGTTTATTTAGAACGTGGAAGAGAAAACAATTTCAATCTCTAATATTGACGGGACAATGAAACATTCACTGGAAATTTAGCTGGAACCCCAAGAAGCAATCCAGTGCACTTGCACTAAACAGAAAAGCATAAACAACACTCCAACAAGCTCAGCTATTTGCAACAAATGGTTCAGCTCAGCACTCTAATTGATTTCTACTCATCACCTTTAGTAGATTGATCCAAATTGTTTTCAAGTGCATAAAGTTTAGCACGTTTGGCCTCAAGTTTCTCTAACTTGGTCTCTAGTGCCATTACTTTCCGCAACCGCGATTCAATCTTTTCTCAACTATCTCCACCTTATTTTTCGCTTCGGTATAAGCATTCCAGGCCGGATTACGACTATATACCTGTAGGCTCTCCAGTTTCGCCCCTCCATTTCTGAAACGTTGTTAGCCACTTCATCACCAATATTTTCTTTGATCACTATTTCCATTTCTGTATATACTTTTGTATCGCCAACTGGTTTGGATGCCAAGGCCCTCTCTTCCTCTTGTACTTGCACAACCTAATATGCACCCAACACAACAAGTTAATCACAAACACATACACAATTAACATTACTACGACTATATACCTGTAAGCTGTATCACCAACCTGAAAAAGTGTTGTGAATGCAAAGTTTCATATCTAATAATACCAAGAAAATATAATAATTGCTCTACTTAGTTAATCAGCTGCATTGTTTCTAGTACACACACCTCTTGGAGCACACAATCGAATTGAGCAACAAATTCACAATCAACGCAAGAGTAGGTGTTGTCGAGTGGATTTCTTGGTTGCTCGCAGCTATCGCAGTACGCAACTTCATCTTCATCAAGATGGTATTTACCCTTGGTGAAGGCTAGGGGATGTATGTGATATTCATGTTTGATGGTGTAGGGCAATGTTGGATTGCAATGGAGATGGAGATCAAAATCGCATTCAACACATCGAAAGAAAGTTGTTGTGGTGGAGATGAGATTCTCACAAGCACTACACCATCTATATTCATAGTTGTTGACCAAGAAAGAAAGAGGGTGAAGCTCGTAAAGTTGAGACCATATTGTCACGGGCTTAATGTTTTGGCAATACTTCGGCCACACCCGTGCGGCACCAAGTCGTTGTTACTCCTCTTGCAAGGGCTTGATCAACCTACTACCTCGCTTGCTCTTGGCAACACACTCCTCTTATGCACACTTTGTGGTGTAGTGGCACTCACTCACTCTCGGTTACTCACCCCGCCCACACACAAACACACTTAGTTGGCAAGAATGCAAGATACTTCTATTATTATAAAGAATGTGTGTACAAACTAGCTCTCTACAAAGCTCTCAAGATCTCATTCTTGGCCTTCATCTCAAGTTCCTCTCTAGGACTTGATTCTCAAGTTCCTCTTTAGGGCTTGATGATTACAAATGAGGGACTCCTCCCTATTTATAGGAATCTCCATCCCTAATGGATGGCTAAGATGCATTTAATCCAATGGTGGAAATTTTACTTCTAGAATCTTCCACAGTACTCTACACACTTCTATATAATTCTTCAAAGTATTACAACATTCTACTACATTCTAGAATATTCTAAATTACAATACACAACTCTGGAACACTCCTTGCCATAGAACTTCCACCTCTACGCACACGTGGCGCCTGCATGGCATAACCTCCATAGGCGGGCCGTGACATTCTCCCCCACCTAATTCTGCGACGCCCTCGTCGCAGTCTTCAAAGTAGATCCCATCGTCAAGGCCTAATCTTCTGCTTATTCATACAGCCCCGCTCCTGCGGTTAAGACCTTTGGAAGTGTCGGCCCTCTGGCCTCTCGAACACTTAACTCCTCCAATGAGATTACTGCTACCACAGTCTGCGCCTCTGCTTTGCGACCTCTGTCGCGACACACCATCATTTCCTTGGGAAATTCCTTGCCCTCGCCCAATTGGTATTTGCTACCACAGTCTGCACCTCTGTTTTGCGACCTCTATCGCGACACACCATTGTTTCCTTGGATAACTCCTTGCCCTCTCCCAATGGGTATCTGCTGCCAAAGTATACGCATTCGCGTTGCGACCTTTATCACGTCACACCATCGCTTCCTTGAGCAACTCATTGCCCTCGCCCAATGGATACTATGACTAGCACTTCAACTCGCGTGGCCCTTCGGCCCATTAACACCTTTCTTCAATTAGGGACTCTGCATCACTAGCCATGTGTACATAAACGGAACCTCGCTCTGATACCAATTGTCACGGGCTTAATGTTTTGGCACTACTTCGGCCACACCCGTGCGGCACCAAGTTGTTGCTACTCCTCTTGTAAGGGCTTGGTCAACCTACTACCTCGCTTGCTCTTGGCAACACACTCCTCTTGTGCACACTTTGTGGTGTAGTGGAACTCACTCACTCTCGGTTGCTCACCCCCACACACACAAACACACTTGGTTGGCAAGAATGCAAGATACTTCTATTATTACAAAGAATGTGTGTACAAACTAGCTCTCTACAAAGCTCTCAAGATCTCATTCTTGGACTTCATCTCAAGTCCCACTTCTAGGACTTCTTATCAAGTTCCTCTCTAGGACTTGATGATTACAAATGAGGGACTCTTCCCTATTTAGAGGCATCTCCATCCCTAATGGATGGCTAAGATGCATTTAATCCAATGGTGGAAATTCTACTTCTAGAATCTTCCACACTACTCTACACACTTCTATATAATTCTTCAAAGTACTACAACATTTTACTACATTCTAGAATATTATAAATTACACTACACAATTCTAGAACACTCATTGCCACAGAACTGCCACCTCTACGCACGCATGGCATCTGCGTGGCATAACCTCCATAGGCGGGTCGTGACAATATGGTAGGTACTAGCGAAGCACATTTAGCATGCATATGAAATTCGAAACCATTGCTACAGTCGTAGATGCACCCAAAGTATCGAGCTCCACATGAGTTGTAGCCCGTTAAATAAGTTGAGTTCGGGACACGAGGTAAATAGGGTGTTGCGGGTGGAAAGGGTGTTGGATCTGTGGCGCCAATTCAGTACACGATGGGTGCATTAATATTTTACATTCAAGACAAACATAAATTTGTGAACCCTCATCAAAGCACAAGGTACAAACTGAGCAAGATAACCCCAAATTGACAACGGTTGGTTTACAGAGCTTCAAGGGATGCGGATGGGGGTGGACAAAATATTCATCATGACTTCCTTCTTCGTTGTTTTGGGTGGTGGGTGTTATCAATGTTAATGAAGAAGCACAAACAAGATCGAGTTGGAACTTGCATTCAGAGCAACTGAAGTAGTAGCCCCCATTGTGCCCACACGCATGGCACCAACGATGCCTTTTCATGGGTCTGTATGATATTGTTGATATTGCCATGGAACCCTTGTGGCGGTGACTGCTATGAAGATACTCATAATCATAACACCTTTAATAAGGCGAAGAGGGTATCGATGGAAATGATGAGATATCTCTAGTGGCAATTCACCGCATGATTTGTGGAGTAGACAATTGCATTCAAGGCATACATAGACTGAATTCTCTTCAATGGCTAGCCCACACCCATAGTAGGATTTATGAAAGTAGTTTGGTTACCACATCTGGGATGACCAAAACAAGAAGGTGGTCCGAAGCAGATATGTAGTGTTTAATGAAAAGGTGATGTACAAGGACATGCACGCCACAACCTCAAATTCTGCAGCACAGAATGATCCTTTGTATGTTGAGTTAAATGATGTTCAAGACAGTGAAGTGGCACAACAGACAGTTGAGAGTCCCTAGTCAGAAGAAACGATTGTTGACAACAATACTCAACAGGATATTACACCGCAGTCTCCGACTCCTATTCCTATACCTAGGAGGTCTTCACTCCCGTATGTGCCGAACATGAGATACATGAATTATTTGTTATTCACATATGGAGGTGAACCGGAATGCTATGACGAGGCATGTCATGCAATAGATGCGAAAAAGTGGGAGCTTGCAATAGAAGATGAGATGAAGTCTCTTATCTCCAACAAACATGGAAACTAACCGAGCTGCCGGTAGAAAAGTGAGCTCTCCATAACAAATGGGTGTACAGGATCAAAAAGGAACATGACGGTTCCAAGAGATACAAGGTAGAAAAGTCATAGGTGACAAAACTCTCAAGACAGAGAGGCCAGATGCAATAGAGGTCGCATGGTCTGCACAAGACCAGATATTGCTCATGTAGTGGGAGCTATAAGCAGGCTCATGCCAAACTCCAGGAAGAAACACTGGGAGATAGTGAAGTGGTTATTGAGATATCTACGAGATACTACAAACAGATGCCTTACAGAGGATAGTAAAGAAATTATTTGGTTACAGGGTTTGTTGACAGAGTTGGGAATCAAGCAAGAGGGTAGAAAAGAGAGCAAAATACAGACTAGTATTTTTCTTGGTGTGAGTGAAACACCGGGTGAGCGATATGTGTGATTGAAAAACTGTGTGAGTTATTCATTTTTGTAATCCTCTCAATTGATAATAAATATTGTTGTGCTCCGTGGACGTAAGCTGATTTAGCCAAATCATGTATAAATCTATGTGTCTTTGTGTTTGTGGTGTGTGTGTGTATGTGATTTTATTTGCAACTTTGTTTATGGTTTCGAATGGGAGGGTGTGAAAACCGTAACAAGTGGTATCAGAGCGTTTCTGATTCCTAACAAAAAATTAAGATAATTTACTGTGCCTCAAGTTCTCTAGTGTCAACCTTTTCACTGTTAGGATTTGTCAAAAATTCCTTAATAATGAAGAAAAGTTTTTCTTAGTGATGAAGAAAAAAGATTGTTTAGTGATGAATAAAAAGGAAGTTTCCAAGAGAAAGGGTTTTCTTGGTGATGAAGCAAGTAGGAAGTTTCGTATTCTGGTTTTCTTTGCTATGAAGTTTTTTTAGCCAAAAAGTATTACTAACCTATAAATATAGGTGTTTGGTGATAAGAAGAATTAGAGTAAATAGAAGAAGTGAAGAGAAAATATAGATATGTGGTAAAGAAGAGAAAAGTGAAGGTGCGAATCAATCTAGGTCGGGACCCGACCCGATAGGAATAGTTTGGTAAGAAATCTTTGAGTCCGCATTAGGACTCTGGCACGCCCGCGTTTAAGGCCGACCAACTATTGGTTAACGACCTTGACCACTTTGTGAGCCAAACACTCACTTTCACAACTCCCTATCACCATCCAACACAACATTCTAGCCATTGGCATGCTGGCTTTCTTACTAAGTTTGCACAATGAGCTCTTTATTTATTGTATTTTTCGCAACTCTTGGAGTGCACACTCATATGAGGAGAGTAGCCCCCAAAACTCTCCTCACTTTTCCTTACTATTTTTATTTATTTATTTATTTTCCCTTTTTCTTTCACGTGTTCATCCGAGGTGCTGAGGAACTTGCGGCTTACCCTTACAGCAAAAAGATGGCATATTAAGAATCACATGAAAGCATTCAGCCCCTAAATCTTCAGCTAAGAGAGGGGGGAAGGAAAATTAAATACTTTTAAGTACCACTTGCATGATAATTCTAATCATTTGAAAATTGAAAGTTATCATTGAAATTATCTAGACGATCAATGAAAATAGCCTAGAGGGGGGGGGGGGGTGAATAGGATTTTTGTGGATTTATTGATAAATTAATATTAGTTGAGGAAAAATCAATTTTAATCCAATTCTCTATCAAGATAAATCATGCAAAGATTAATCTGAGTACAGAAAATAAATCAATAGAGACACAATATTTTTACTTGGAAAATCTTGGAAAGACTTCAAGTAAAAACCACGGATACGCACGATATTTTTACGTGGAAAACCTTGGAAAGACTGAAAGTAAAAATCACGGATACGCTCGAGTATGGATGCACTATGAATCAAGAGATATACAAACTCTATGAAGCTTTAGACTTACGAATTCCTCCAGATCTGCCTTTCTCCACTCGACGTCTGATAACTTTGAATCACTCGTGCTCCACGAAGCTCTCGATTTGCTCCATACTCTGACGGCTCCGCTTCTAAATGGATCAATGAACCACAAAGCCTCTTATTTCGATCTCTGCACTCAGACAACTCCGTTTCTCAATGGATCAAATCAACCACGTTGCAATCGGTGTGTTGATAATTTTCAGCAACGGATCATCCAATTGTGCATAAAAATAGTCGATGTGAAGCACAATTGGAAAACCTCAAAACTAAGAGAGAACTCGAATATATCTTATCACTCAATAATTTTCTCTATATATATATCTTCGTAGAAGTAGATGAACGATTGAAGAATTGCAGAGATCTCTCACCAAAGCCACCTCTAAAATCTGTAGAGAACTCCTTATTTATAGAGAGAAATCCTATTTTGAGTAAACTTGTATCCTTTTTTAGCAAGGATTCATTCCTTGTGTAATCCTATTGTTATTGGGAGTAAATCTGACTAATATTGGTGTATATATCCTTTATACACGTCCTAGGATATATTGGAGTGTAACCCAAGTCAATAGAAGTCAAAACAAATCAGAATTGCAACAACCCACTTAACCAACCTACGCACATATGCTTCAAGCGTAGGATTTACTACGCTTCAAGCGTAGGCAACTGCGTAATTTATTTTGTCATGTGTAGCAGATGCGTCAAAATAACATTTTCTAGCCACTTTTAGCTACTGGAAGCATAGGCCATGCGTAGCAAAATCCTCGAAACCAACTTTTCTCGGGACTAATGTCATTTGAACCCCCTCAACTCCCTTGTAAATATTTTTGAAGTCGCGGCTTGAAAAAATGACGTTTCTGCCATTTGGGAGACATTTTTTACTCAAACTTGTTTCCTCTTCAATTCATTTGTATTATTCACTTCTTTAGGCTTGATTTGAATTTGACAAAGCTTGTTGATGTCTATTAATCCTACCCGACTCCATAATTCATTCAACATGACTATTCACTCAACATGGTTATTGTCTAGAACATGCCAAATACAAATAATACTATAAATGTTCTTACAGTCTCCCCCTAGGTATTTCTGAGACAAAACTATGTTTTACAAATATATCCTCACAAATAACAAAATAATATCTATACCTAAGAACACACACCAACAAACATAGACATAGAATATCAAATTGTCCTCATGACGATATTTTAATCCTGCAACCACAACACTAAACAAAATACCATGAAAAGCAGGGGTGGAAAACAAATATAAACCAATATAATGATCATAAGAATAACATAACAACAATACAAGCATAATGATCATCATATACACTATTTCCTTCCCCCCCCCCCCCTAAGCATATACTCCCCCTCACTAAATACTTCTCCCTCTTAACAAAACAATCTATCCCCCTTACTTAATATTTCTCCCCATTTTTGTCACTGAAATGACAAGCAAAAATATACCAATCAAAACATATGAGAGATATAAAAGGAACGCCTCAAAATGTAAACAAAGGAAAAGATCACAGAGGAGACTTGAGAGAATCTAAGCCAAACACTAAATACTAAGATAAAGTACTCTATAAGATTACATCCAGATTCTCGAGTAACATAAATATCTACAATGCATGAACTAAATACTAATGCATGAATGCAAAATGCTCAACTTAAAAAATATATTTTTGTTCTTAGAAACATGTGAGCAGAGAAGTAGAGACAATGAGCTAATCATTAACACATCATATTCGCATATTTGACTTAGCTATTATACACATGATAGTGAATAAAATCAGCACAATACCTTGTAGTTATAAACAGTCACAAGACAAGTTTTACATAACATTTGCATATATGGAAAATATTCAGGTGCAAACAAACAACTAAGATGAAAGCAATACGTACTAATTCTAATAATGTCCTCACTAATCGTGATGATACTTCAGTCCAAAATCTAAGCTAGAAGTCAAATCGTTAACTTGGACCTTATTGTTTGTTAAAAAAAAACAATACATCATTGTCACACAATTTATTCTTTTCACCTTTTTAACTTTTTCACCATATCCCTTTTTATCTTTCTAAGCTCCGAACTTTCCAGCGAGGATTTTTAGTCCCGACCATCTGGGCCCGAGCTTCTTCCATGGGATTTATGCTCATTAGTCTTTTTCCCTTTTTACGCGAACACTCTGCTACTTTGTGGTAGGAGGCTCAGTTACTCAGATTGAAGAACTACTTTTTGCATTTCTATATTTTAAACATCTCATCATTTTTCAACATTACCCCAACAGTCATAAGCATGCAAAAGGTATTCAAAATCATAGATCAATCTAGCATAGCTCATGAATCTACATCTCACTTCAGATTATATGAAAAAGACTAAAAGTTTCAACAAGTATTACAGTCATCTCCGAAGTAAAACAAACACCCAAAGTTAATGAGTTCCAAAAATAATACTTAAACATGTCAAGTGAACAACTCATATCCTCAGGTCAGACTAACAACTCCAATTCCCATAAGCATAATAAGATAAGTAAATATGAGAATATAATGAAATATGACAACTATTTGTATCCTTAGCCAAGCTCAACATGCTAAGAATTTTTTTATTTTATAATTTTTATGGAATTTTGTCATAATGATGCATGCATAAATAATCCTAATAGTAACAAAACATGATGCATGCATAATAAAAAAAAATAAACATGCAAAGAAAAATGCAAGATAATATATCAATTATAGGATAAAAGATAATGCAAGACATTCCTAGAATGATTCATATGAAGCCATTTATCCTAATGATAACATGCCACTAGATTTTCTAAGATGCACATGCTTCTGAAAATCTAATGGTTTTGTAAAGATGTCTGTCGACTGAGAATCTGTAGATATATACTCAAGACCTTTCTCAGAATTAAAGTTACGTATTCTACATGCAGTATGAACAACCAAACAATGTAGTTCATATTTCTTAACCCACACCTATTTAACTTTCGGTGCTCTATACGCTAGCCTAGACAACCTCTTCACCTCTTCACTCAACACCCTAATTTGATTTCAACATTGGGTCCTTTTTGAGTTCTATGTTTCCACTCTGATTTCAAAGTTTTTCCTCTTAACTTTGAACACACGGGTCGAATGTGACCTTTCACTCCACAGTGATGACAAACTGGGATAAACCTTTGGAAACCATTGATCGAACCCGTATGAAATCTATAGGTAACATGAGTACTCTCAACAGGTTTTCTGACATATGATTGAGCATTAAGATTCCTATCAGACTTACCTTGAGAAGAACTATATGGTACTTGGGAAGCCCTAACAAAAGTAGTTTTAGGAACGATGTTAGAATCACTTGTTATTCCTTTGAACCTTAACCCCTTTGTATTTCTTGCATATTTTCCCATACTCAATAATGATTAAGCTTAAGAGTTCGATTAGACCATTTATAAATTATTGAGTTAGTATCCTTTAATTCCTTTTCCAAAATCTCAATCCTTGTAAATTTCTTACTAAATTCCAATATTACAGTTCTTAATTCCTCATTGAGACCATCTACCTTCTTCAAAGCCTAAGTCCTTGCTTGTTCAGACTTGGTCAACTCTTCTCTTAAGAACTGTCTTTCCTTGTCAACATTTTTAAATTGAACCATAAATTTCGAGTACACTTTCCTAACATGTACGGACTTTTCATAAAGTTTATTGTATGCATCTTCATACGAATCCCCATGATCTTCATTATCCTCAGAATCATCATCCTCAGACATTGCCCAACTTGCAACAATTTTACCGACCTCCTTACTTTGTGCAGCAAACACGATGAAATTCTCAGACTCAGCAGAGTCACTAGTTGTTCCATCATCTGATCCATCACTCCAAGTGACAGCTAGACCTTTTGTCCTCTTTGACTTGTTAGCACACTCTGCAGCAATATGACCAAACCCTTGACACTCAAAACATTAAGGGTGAGTTTGGAAACTAGTGTTTTTGTTTTCGTTTTTTAACTCTTGAGAACAAAAAAATTTCTTGTTCTTGTCCTAAGGTAAATCCGGAAACAAAAACATGTTTGGTTGGAAATTTTGCTTAAAAAATTTTTGGGAACAAAAAAAAACATGTTTTTGAGATTTATTTGGAATAAAAAGTATAAAACAAATTGTCAAAGGGTGAGATTAAGTTTGACTTGATTGTCATCCCTTATACAAACCAGCTACAATGTTCACTTCCAAGTCTTCCACACAACAATGAACATGACCACTCTGCTGTTATTCAAAAGATTAACATACAGGAATATATATATATATATATATATATATAAAATATAAGTAGTAGCATGTATAAAGACCACATCACCCCAATTCGATTGGGGGTGTCAAGTTGCAGAGGTAAGGGTTTGTGTTGGTGGTGGTGTCGATTTGCAGTGGTGGGGGTTTGTGGTGGGGTCGATTTGCAATGGTGGTGGTGGTGGGGGTTAGGGTTTGGAGGTTGAAGATGGAGGTTAGAGTTTGGAGGTTGAAGATGACGGTTAGGGAATCTGCAACAATTATTATTATTTTTTTCTGAGAACAAACAATGCCAAAAACAAAAAAACACCATTTTGGTGTTATCAAATTTTGAACTAAGGGTGAGAAAATGTTTTTTTTACTGTTCACGAAAACAAAAACCATCAAAGGCTCCCAAACGCGATTTTGTTCCCGTGAACAGTGGAAAAAACAAGAACAAAAACGGAAACACCACTTTCCAAACGCACCCTAAGGTTTCTTCTTTTTAGGGTCAACCTTGTCATTCCGATTTTCAACTTTTCTATTTTTAAAATCATGTGATTTATCTCCAAATTATTCTCCTTTCATCAATTCTTGATCACTAGAAGATTTTAAAAATTTATAAAATTGTTTAATGATCATGTCAAACTGTCTTGGTCTACTCTCGCCCTCCTCATCAGACTCACTAGGATCCTCCTTAGTGGTTCTAAAAGTTATGTTATTCTCTTTTGTACCACTCTACTTCTTAGATGATTGAACACACATCTCCATCTCATAAGATTTTAGATTTCTTGTCAATTCTTCAAGTTTAATTTCTTTGAAACTCATGATTTCATATATGACAGTCACCTTAGACTGAAAACGTTCAGGTAAAGACCTAAGAATCTTCTTCACTATGGTAGTCTCAGGAATGGGCTCTCCTAGAATATGACAACTTGTTACTATGTCAGTTAATCTAGCCTCAAAGTCACCAAAAACTTCATCATCCTCCATCATAAGCTGCTCAAATTGTGAATTTAGAATTTGGAGTTTTGACTGTTTGACTTTTGAAGTTCCTTCATGAGTTACTTGGAGAATATCCCAAACTTCTTTGGCAATTTCGCACGTGGCAATTCTCTTAAACTCATTTGTAGTCACAGCATTGTACAATGTATTCAAAGCTTTTGAATTCCAACCAGCATTGTTTGTCTCAGCAGTAGTCCACTCACTTGACAGTTGTACCCTAGATTCATTAGTAACAACATCTTTCACAATGGGAGGTGAGTATCCTACCTCTATGGCAAGCCAAGCTCTCTTATCTAGCGATTTCAAAAACGCTCTCATTCTTACTTTCCAATACGTGTAATTAAAGCCATCAAACAACGGGGACCTATATACGAAACCCCCTTCACGAGGTACGTCCATTGTCTAAGTTCAAGATCTAATCCTAGGTAGTTAACCTAAAACGGGGCAACCACACTCTGATACCAATTGAAATTACCTAGACGATAAAGGAAAATAGCCTAGAGGGTGGTGAATAAGCTTTTTGTGGATTTATTGGCAAATTAATATTAATTGCGGAAAAATTAATTTTAATCCAATTCTTTATCAAGATATATCATGCAAAGATTAATCTAAGTGCAGAAAATAAAGCAATAGAGACACAATATTTTTACTGGAAAACCTTGGAAATACTCTAAGTAAAAACCACCGATACGAATGATATATTTACATGGAAAACCTTGAAAAGACTCCAAGTAAAAATCACGGATACGCTCGAGTATCGATACACTATGAACCAAGAGATATACAGACTCTATGAAGCTTTAGATTTACAAATCCCTCTAGATCTGCCTTTCTCGACTCGACGCCTGACAACTTTGAATACTCGCGCTCCATGAAGCTCTCGCTCTGCTACGCTCCGTACACTAACGGCTCTGTTTCTCAATGGATCAATGAACCACGAAGCCTCCTGCTTCAATCTATGCACTCAGACGGCTCCGTTTCTCAACGAATCAAAGCAACCAGTGCAATCGGTGTGTTGATAATTTTCAGCAACGGATCATCCAATTGTGCATAAAGATCGTCGATGTAGAATCACAATTGGATAACCTCAAAACCTAGAGAGAACTCGAATATATCTGATCACTCAATAATTTTATCTCTATATATATCTCTGTAGAAGTAGATGAATGATAGAAGAATTGCAGAGATCTCTCACCAAAGTCACCTCTAAAATCTGTAGAGATCTCTTTATTTATTGAGAGAAATCCTATTTTGAGTAAACTTGTATCCTTTTTGAGCAATGATTCCTTCCTTGTGTAATCCTCTTGTTATTGGGAGTAAATCTGACCAATATTGGTATATATATCATTTATACACGTTCTATGATATATTGGAGTGTAGCCCAAGTCAATAGAAGTCGAAACAAATCAAAATTGCAACAACCCACTTAACCTACGTACGCACCTACGCTTCAAGCGTAGGATTTACTATGCTTCAAGCGTAGGCAACTGCGTAATTTATTTTTGGCATGCGTAGCAGATGCGTCAAAACAACATTTTCTAGCCACTTTTAGATACTGGAAGCGTAGGCCATGCGTAGCAAAATCCTCAGAACCAACTTTTCTCGGGACTAATGTCATTTGAACCCCATCGACTTCCTTGTAAAGATTCTTGAAGTTGCGGCTTGAAAAAATGACGTTTCTACCCTTGAGGAGACACTTTTTACTCAAACTTGCTTCCTCTTCATTTCTCTTGTATTCTTCACTTCTTTAGGCTTGATTTGAATTTGACGAAACTTGTTGATACACATTAAACCTACCCGACTCCATAATTCATTCAACATGACAATTCACTTAACATGATTATTATTTAAAACATGTCAAACACAAATAATACTATAAATATTATTACAAATACTATAAATATTCTTACAATCATCTCTACTGAAAAACTCCTATCCGCGACAAACTAAAAGGAATTAGATTGTTTATAGGACTCCCCGGGTACCACATAATTTATATATATATATATATTAACATGGTTTAATAAGTATGGAATCTCATTCTCAAGCGTTTATTGTTTTCCGAAATAAATAGTGCGTAGAAATAAGTGTACATGATAACAACCTTCTTTGGAAGAAGTAAAGAACTCTTGAACAAGAAAAATAATTGGGGACATTGACCAACCCTTTCCCTCTCCATTAACTCTATCGTCTTACCCCCAAACACCTACGATGGCATCTGAGGTTAAACACCCACTTCACGCACTTCACCTTCTGACTCTAGAAACTGATGCAACCATTTCTAATAATGGGAGAGTTTGCGATTCGTGTGGTTTAAAACTTGATGGCTTTGGCTACCATTGTTCCGAATGTGACTTTGACCTCCATTTGAAATGTGCTTCCATGGCATCTGAGGTCAAACACCGACTTCACCCGGAACACTTTCTCACCCTTCAACCTATTGACGCTATTGATAGGTTGTGTGCTGCCTGTGGATTCAAACTTGATGGCTCATGTTACCGTTGTTCAGAATGCAACTTTGTCCTCCACTTGAATTGTGCTTCTATGTCCTCCCAGCTTAAACACCCACTCCACAAAGAACATCCTCTCACCCTCAAAACAATTGGCAGTGCTCCTTGTGACGCCTGTGGAATCAAATTTGATGGCTCATGCTACCGTTGTTTCGAATGCAACTTTCGACTCGACTTGAATTGCTTTGCTTTGAAACCCATAGAAGAAGAAGAGGATGGTCAGTGGCACCAAATTCAATATCAGGGGGAAAAACACCCCTTGATTTGCTGTGAACTGATCAAGGATTTTCACCGTGACTGCAACGCCTGCTGGAAATCTTTTGAGGATTCCACGATCTATGCTTGTCTTGAATGCAGAGCTTTTCTGCATAAATCTTGTGCTGAATTGGCACCTATTAGACACCCCTATCACCCACAACATCCTCTCACCATCGACCTCAGCCCCAAACCTACTGATACTACCTCATCCTCGAGTACTCCTAAGTGCTGGATATGTGGATTAGAGACTGGTGGTTTTTCCTACCAATGTGAAGCCAAAAATAGGCTTGGTTGCAATTTCTATGTGAGTCCTTACTGTGCTTCGCTCAAGCCCACCGTGAGGTCAGAGCTTCATAATCATCCTCTAATTCCTTTCATCAAAAAGGAGTCAGTTGGAGAGTTCCGCAAGTGCAGTGCTTGTAGCAAGTCAATCGATGATGGTGCTTCTTTTCTTTGTTGTGGGCGGTGCGATTTCAATCTCCATTTCCACTGCAACCCATCAATGCCGCACACAATTAAATATGAAGAAATTCACGTACATAGCCTCACTCTCACCCATTCTATTGTGAGAGACTATCCTGATCAAGATGAGGATGCAGAGTCATACTGCAACGCCTGCGAGGAAAGAAGAGACCTAAAGCTACCCTCTTATTCATGTGACGAATGCCCCTTCGTTGCTCATGTTGATTGCGAAAGCTTCATCTCTGAGGTAAAAAACTGTGCCAAGGGCATGTGTTTTGTTTTGGGTGTTTCTATTTTTGATCGGAAATCAATGTAACTTTTGGAATGAAGAATGTTAGTTGTTTTGCAAAAAAAAAATGAAAACATCGGTTTTATGTTTTTGGTTTTCTGTTTGCTTCACTACTGTAGTTAAAATATATTTTAACCAAACTTAAAACAATTCAAATTTACGTTTAACCAAAAACTCCATGCAACAAAAACACGATTGGGCTAAAAACAAAACGTGTGTCAAATGGGCCATATTAACCCTTCTTGTGTGTGTTGCTATTAGATTATACTTACGATGGAAGAAGAATGGCGTTTGGCTTGCGAGCGTGGGGATCCAATGTTCGAGATGTCAATCTATGAGGAGATAAAAGCGAGCATCAGTGAAGTAATTTTAAGCTCCGTCCTTGAAGATATAGATAAAGCGATTGCCCTGGCTGGTGCAGAGGTGGAGGCCCGAGAAGCAGAGCTAAAAAAGTCTAAAACAAAGTTGGAGAAACTTGAGACGAAGCGAAAAGAAGTTGTAAGCAAAGTTGGTGACGCAAACAACCGAGGAGGCTGTACGATTTTGTGAGGTATTGGCTATAGCTTTAGAAACTGGAAAGTATGGGATTCAAACTGATGGGCATTTTTAACTTCTTTTTTTCCAACTCAATCTATACATGCTATGAGTTTTTATGTCTCCTTCCAATGTCTTTAAGTTAATGCGTTACATATTGAATTTGGTGATTTCGTTATAGTTAACAATTACTGCCTCTTCCCAAAATAAATGTTCATTTTTCCTCTTTTCCTTATCCCAAAATAAGTATCATTTTTGAAAAGTCAAAACATTTTATATGATCAATTTACCAATTTAACATTCAACCATTAAAATTATAAAACATATTCACTATAAATCATCACATCACTATGGTGAGACCATTGATAAGGTTGGTATTTCATTCATTAAAACTACAACAAAAGTCATCCTCTTAAAAAGTTGGATTCCCCAAAATGAACCTATAATTTGAGACGGAGGGAGTATTACTTAACACTGTGCTTCAGAAATTTCATGTTATTGAGCATGCAATTAATTAATGCTGGAAATTTTAGGTGAAAGGTTCCTATATGAAGCTTTCCCAGTATGTAAATACTAAGTGCATGTTTGGCAACCGGTGCGGTGTTGGTTTTTTATTTTGTTTTGGTTTGAGTTGGGTTTGGTATGGTTTTATTCTGAACTGAAACCATGTTTGGTGCAGATGGTTTTGGTGTGAGAAAAAATGAAGTTGAAAAACCAAACCATGTTTGGTAGAGTTAGTATGAGCTGAAATACTGAACCAAATCATATTTGGTAATTTGGAATGATTTAACATTTTATTTATTTATAATAACATTTTTTAATTATATATTTTTTTAAAAATAAAATATATAAATAAAAATACATTAAGGATTAATTTTTTTTACAAAAATTATTAATATTGGATAATAATATTGCAAGAATTATTCAATTTTAAAAAACAAATTGACATCACCTCCCCATAAATTATTTAGTACTTTGATGTTATACCTGTCACAAATAATAAAACTAATAAATTAAAATATATTAAATTTTTCAAGAATCTTACATTATCATTGTCCAAAAAGCTACAATAATCAACAAATAAAATATGAAAACAACCCTATACAACAAAAATAATAATTATAATAGACAAAAAAAAAAAAAAACATCTTAGCAATAAACAAACCTCTCATGCAACAGCAATCACCATAGATCATGATACAATGACTTTTGATTTTTGGTTTATTATTATATAACACATTATGATACAATGATATCAAGTCACTTCCTACTTATAACATATGATAAGTGATGGTGATCATTCGTCTCATTTGTGCTTTAATGTAAATTGTGATATATGCATGTGTGGAGTTTTAAATAAATTTTAGGTTCCGCCGTTCGGTCTCTTCATTTTTTTATGCAAATTTGAGAATATTTTATTTTATTTATTTATTTTGGTTGAAAATATGGTTGTCTTGAAGTAATGTTTTGACTTGGAGTTTGCTGGAAAAGTGGGAACAGCACATGATAACCCCTCAATTGCAGCCTTTAGTGCATGTTTCAACCACCGGAGCGGTACCGTGTTGGTTTTTAATTTTGGTTTGGGTTGGGACGGGTTAGATTTGATGTAATTTTATTCTGAACTGAAATCATATTTGGTGCAGATAGTTTTGGTGTGAGAAAAAATAAAGTTGAAAAACCAAATCATGTTTGGTAGATTGATTTGGTGTGGTTTTATTTTCTTTATTATTTATTTGGTTTTACTTTATTTATTATTTTTAAATATTTTAAATATTTATTAATATATTATTGATTATTTATTATTATTAATAAATAATTTATTAATTTACTATTAATTTATTATTTTATAATATAAAATAATATTTATTAATATATTATTGATTATTTATTATTAATAATAAATAATTTATTAATTTACTATTATTTTATTCTTTTATAATATAAAATAATATTTATTACTCAATATTTATTAATATATTATTTATTATTTATTATTAATAATAAATAATTTATTAATTAACTATTAATTTATTATTTTATAATATAAAATAATATTTATTAATATTGTATTGATTATTTATTATTATTAATGAATTAATTTATTAATTTATTAATTTACTATTAATTTATTATTTTATAATATAAAATAATATTTAGTACTCAATATTTATTAATATTGTATTGATTATTTATTATTAATAATAAATAATTTATTAATTTACTATTATTTTATAATATAAAATAATATTTATTACTCAATATTTATTAATATATTATTTATTATTTATTATTTTATTAATTTACTATTATTTTATTATTTTATAATATAAAATAATATTTATTAATATTGTATTGATTATTTATTATTATTAATGAATTAATTTATTAATTTATTAATTTACTATTAATTTATTATTTTATAATATAAAATAATATTTAGTACTCAATATTTATTAATATTGTATTGATTATTTATTATTAATAATAAATAATTTATTAATTTACTATTATTTTATAATATAAAATAATATTTATTACTCAATATTTATTAATATATTATTTATTATTTATTATTTTATTAATTTACTATTATTTTATTATTTTATAATATAAAATAATGTTGTTCCATGATTTTCCTTTGGGTTGCTACAGTACCCGTACCACTAAAAACCATCTCATTAGATGGTTCCAAAATCAGCCAATTTGGTACCATTGGTTTGGGTACTGTTGTACCAACACCAATCCTAAACCATTTACCAAACATGGGTTGGTACCACCATTTCATACCAAAACCAAAAATATGGTACCAAAACCTCTTACCAAACAAGCACTTAGGACCAACCCACGTTTTGGGCTTTGTTCAATTTGGAGCACCAAGCAAAATCATGTCTTCATATGGGTTGAGATTTATTCATTTGGTGCACCATCTTCAAACACTGTTGACCGAGAACCAAGATACTCAAATATGGGTTGAACTAATCTTTTCAGCCCAAAACCAAAAATATGGTACCAAAATCATCTATCAAACAGCCTCTAAATACTACCCCCTAGATAATATTATTCAAAATACAACAAGGCAAATTACAAATAATGGGTGGAGAGCCATTTGACATGCTTAATTAATAATGGTGGTCAGTTGACTGAAATGCATGCATACAACTACAATGCAAAACTTTATGTGGTTCGGTGAAATATAATTCTGTATATAAATTGAGTGGTATACAAATTGTGGATTAGTAGATATGACTGATAATAGATAGAATTTATTTCTTGATCAGCAACCAATACTCTCATATATAACTTTACAGAGGAGAGAAAAAAGGAAATGACTACAATTATCTAAGGAAAATAATGTTAGGGTTCGCACACTCTATGTACGAAGCCGTGCACACCTGTAAATCAGAAAACGCACACAAACACACCAAACAATCGACACAAGAATATATACGTGGTTCAGCGAAATAAGTCTACGTCCACGGAGAGCACCGTTTCACTAAAAATCACTGAGAGGATTACAAGGGGGTGATTCGCAGATCACACACGCACACACACTGTGTATACTCACGCCTGTATCACCGGAATAATATAAATGTATATTATTCCTAACTCTCTCTCTATTTTTGTGTACTCTCTGCGCACCGCATGTGTTTTACTCGCACTAGGTGTTTCACTCACACCGGTACCAGCCCTCTGACGCCGGCCTAATCTGACTCTCTGGCATCGGCCTATTCTGGCTCTCTGCCTGGTACACCGAATACAATAAGCTACACCTATATTTATAGGAGGGGCTAGAGTGGAGAATAAGTCAATCAATCCAATTAGGAATTGATTTCCTATCATAACTGTGATTGCTTGATGGCTAAGTTATATTCCCCCTTAACAAAGGAGTCACCAAATATAACAAGATCCTAGTCAAATAAAGATAGCTTGGTGGCTAAGTTTAACTTTCCCTGCAAGGAAATGAGTCACCATATCAAACAAACAATAGTCCATATCCCTTGACAGAAGGGATTCAAATAACAATCTGATCATATAAATATTCCTCTAATTAGTTACCAAAGATAACCCATTGACAACTCACGCCAACACTCCCCCTCAAGTTGGTGCATAGATATCTCTAATGCCCAACTTGTCAAGTGAGTTGCAGAAAACTTTGCTCGACACAGCTTTTGTGAAAATGTCCGCTAGATGGTCTTCAAACTTCACAAATGGAAAACAAATTATCTTATTTTCGAGATTTAGTTTGATGAAATGTCGGTCCACTTCGACGTGTTTAGTACGGTCATGTTGGACTGGGTTATGTGCAATATCAATGGCAGCTTTATTGTCACAGAACATATTCATCTTTGAGCTAAAAGTCATGCCAATTTCAGTTAAAAATCTTTTAAGCCAAAGAAGCTCACAAAGACCTTTGGCCATTCCTCTGAACTCAGCATCATCACTTGATAATGACACCACCTTTTGTTTCTTGTTCCTCCATGTGATTAAATTACCTCATACAAAAGTAAAGTAGCCTGATGTAGATTTCCTATCATTAACACTTTCTGCCCAATCTGCATCCGTGCTTTGATATTACAATGGTTATTCTTGGAGAACATCAGCCTTTTTCTAGGAGACGACTTTAAATAGCGAAGAATTCGTAATACTGCGTCCATGTGATCTTCATTCGGACAGTGCATAAACTGACTCACAATGCTTACAGTGTAGGCAATGTCTGGGCGAGTATGGGATAAGTAAATTAGCTTACCGACTAGCTTTTGATATTTTTCTTTATTTGTTGGCATTTGATCAGTATGCTCTCTAAGTTTGTGATTCTAAATGATTGGAGTATTTGCGGGCTTACAGTCCAATAGCCCAACTTCTGACAGTAGGTTTAGTACATATTTCCTTTAAGAGAGAAATATACCTTGTTTTGATCTTGCCACTTCAATTCCCAAAAAATACTTAAGTCTTCCAAGGTTCTTCATTTCAAACTCGGTTGCCAGCTGTTCTTGAAGTTTAACTATCTCTTCCACGTCATCTCCTGTAATAATCATGTCATCTACATAGATTATAAGAGCAGTTACTTTTCCCAGTCGGTGTTTCAAGAACAAAGTATGATCTGAGTTACTTTGTTGAAACCCATACTTTTTCATAGCCAGGATAAAACGGCTGAACCACATGCGAGGTGATTGTTTTAGCCTGTATAGTGCTCATTGTAACTTACATACAACCCAGTCTCAACGGATGTAATATACCCTGGTGGAATATCCATGTAGACTTCCTCCTCAAGGTAGCCGTGAAGGAATGCATTTTTTGCATCAAACTGGTGTAGCGGCCAGTCCAAATTTGCTGCAAGAGATAACAAAACTCTAACGGTATTTAGTTTTGCCACCGTGATAAGGTCTCCTAATAATCTTTACCATAAGTCTGAGTATATCCTTTTGCCACCAATCTCGCCTTGTATCTCTCGATAGATCCATCTGCCTTGTATTTGATGGAGAACACCCACTTGTACCCTACTCTTTATTTTCCTTTTGGCAATGGGATAAGGGTCCATGTTTCATTTTTATGTAGAACCTCCATCTCTTTTTTAATTGCTTGAACCCATTTTGGGTTTGTTAAGGCATCTTGAACCTTGCTTGGAACATGATATGAGGAAAACTTATGTACAATGCCTTGAGAGGTTCTGATAGCTTTTGAGTGGATACATAGTTTTCAATCGGGTATCTAGATATTCTCTCTTCGAATTCTGGTGAGTACCGATTTGGTGGCTTGCCGCGATTATGTCTGAAAGGTAAGTTGTAACCCACATAAGTATCTAAATCATTACTAGGATAATTTGTAGATGGGTCTTCGGGTACTAGACAGTAGGGGGTTCAGTGTCTTCGGCCACAATCTTAGACCATGTTTGGTAGGTGGTTATGGTTCCACCTAGTCTGGTCTGGTCTTGGTTTCAGAGACCAAACCATGTTTGTTTGGATTGGTCTCAAATTTTGGAACCAAACCAAATGAGACCAAATTGAAGCAAAGGTGGTGTTTTTGGAAATAGTTTTTTTGGTGATTCCACATGGTCTGGTTTGGTCTTGGTAACCAAAATAAGATTTTTGAGACCAACGATTAAGACAACCAAGAACCAAAATTGAATAAAAATAATTAAAATATACAAAATAAATTAAATAATACATAAAAAAATAATAATAAATTAATAAAATATATTTATAATTAATAAATTAATAAAATATATTTACAAATAATAAATTAAATAAAAATATTTAAAAATAATGAATAATAAACAAAATGAATTAAATAATAATAATAATAATAAATGAACATAATAATTAATGAATGAATAAATAATAAATTAATAAAATATATTTCAAAATAATTAAAAATGAATAAATAATAATAATAATAAATTGAATAAAACATATTTAAAAATAAAATAATAATAATGAATAATAAACAAAATTAATTAAATAATACATAATAATAATAATAATAATAATAATAATAATAATTAATAAATAAAATAATAAATATATGAATAAATAATAAATTAATAAAATATATTTATAAATAATTTAAAATGAAAATAATAATAATAAATAAATAATATAAATAAATAATGAAATAATAATAAATGAAATGAATTAAATAAATTACATAATAATAAATAATAAATAAATGAATAGAATATATTTATAAATTAATATATAAATGAATAAATAATAGTATAAATAATAAATTAATAAAATATATTTATAAATGAAAAAATAATAAATAAAATAAAGTAAATAATAGATATAAATAATAAATAATAAATATTTTTTTTGTTTTAAAGCGAAAAGATCATACAAGACCGCTTACCAAATTGACTTTTAAGTTCAGGATCTAAACAGACCAGACCAAACCAGACCGGACCAGACCAAACCAGACCACACCAGACCAGATAAGACCGCCTACCAAACATGGCCTTAGTTACTACAAAAGTTGGTGCCATAACAAATGCACCCTCATGCTCCCCATTTCTCTGTATTCGAGTGTCTTCAATCTGCCAATTTTACCAATTCTGCTCTTCATCTCGTATCTCCCCCTGAATAAAAAAGTTGGATATAGAAGGAGAGAAAAAAGTCTCAGATTCCACGAAGGTGACGGCCATGGTTATATATGTGTGTTTAGTGGCGGGGTTGTAACAACGATACCCCTTTTTATTTGTAGCATATCCTAAAAAAATACAATGAATTGCACAAGGATCAAGTTTAGTACATTGATTTTTATGGATATGAACGAAGGCAACGCAACCAAAGATTTGTGGAGGAATCAGCAAAATAGTCGATAAGGAGACGTGTAGAGAGAAGACATGTAGTGGAGTGTCAAAATTCAACACTTTCAAACACATACGATTTAGTAGGTAGACTGCGGCAATGACAACATTATCTCAGTACCGACTCGACATATGCGCTCCAATCAAGAGAGCACGTGTTGTTTCAATGATATGCATATTTTCCCGTTCGGTAACTCCATTATGTTGCGACATCTGAGTACAAGAGGTTTCATGGAGAATACCATGAATCTGGAAGTAAGCCTGAAAATTCTGATAGATATATTCTTCATCATTGTCTGAACGAAGAATCTGAACTTTCACTAAAAATTGAGTTTTAATCATGGCATGAAGGGACCGAAACACACCAAAAACTTCATCTTTACGTTTCAACAAGTATAACCAAGTCATTTGAGTACAATCATCTATAAATGTTACAAACCAACGAATACCAGATAAAATACTGATTGGGGAGGGTCCCCATACATCAGAATGGATTAAAGCAAAATGAACATCACTTTTATTCAAACTTATGGGAAACGGTACACGATGACTTTTTGCTAAAATACAAGTCTCACATTTAAAGTCTGGAAATAAGTACTTCATATAACTAAAGGATGGATGCCCCAAACGGTGATACCATAGCCAATTATGTCTCTCTTTGCTACTGGTGGTATTATTCGCAGTATTGGTTTTACCATAACTGAAGTCATCCATGTAATATAACCCCCCCTTTCTTAGTACCACGCCCAATGATCTCCTTGGTGAAAATATCCTGAAAAAGACAAAAAGTTGGGTAGATTAGAGCAGCACAATTTAATTCTTCAGTAGCTTGACCTACAGACATCAATTTATTCGAAAGAGATGGAACTAGTAATGTATTAGATACACGAGTGATGATGAGAGAGTAACAGTTCCAGCCCCTGTAACTAGATATGTAACCTCATTCGCATTGGAAATACTACTCCTCATTGGTTGAGTGATTTTGATAAAATCACTTGAACTGAATGTCATATGGTCGTTTGCCCCGGAATAAATTATCCAACCATTGTAATCATCATGGTTAGAACTCTGTAATACATACCCACAATTACCTTATTTGTTGACGGTGGTTGGATCATGTAAGAGTTCTTCTTGAGCAATAAAGGATAATTAAGGTTTGGTTGTTATCATGGTTGCCCATCCCGAGCCTCCATTCGCAGCAACTTCACGTTATTTTCGTGACTTGAGCTCGTTCCACCACTCCGAATAGCCATGTAACTTAAAGCATGTCTCACGGGTATGTATCGCATTCCCACAGTATGTGCAACCACCTCCCTCAGATTACACTTTCACCTTGGAGGTCATGTTTGGCTTTCCCGTTCCCGTAGAAGGCAACCCATTTTTGACAGTTTGGAGAGTCAGTGGTTGTCCTGCCCTAACTCCCTTAGATGCCATGACAACGCCAGTGGTAGTCTCTGTGCCCGAATCATCACTACTTGTCTAATATCTTCTCTCCGAACGTGAGCATAGGCTTGTTCAACCATAGGAAACGGTCGTAGTTGTAATACATCACTCTGAACTTTATCCAATATGTCATCTAGTCCGCCAAGAAATATATAGACCTTATCTTCTTGTTGAATTGAAATATATTTTTGAACATCATCAATGCAATTCATTGGGTTAGGGCAACGGAAATCAATCTCTCTTCATAAGCCTTGCAGATCATTATAGTATTTTTTAATGGATCCTCTAGCTTGTCTCATTATAGTCACCCTCCTTTTTAAATCATAAACCTGAGAAGAATCAATTCCAAAATAAGTCGTAACAATGGAATCCCATACCAATTTTGCAGTCAGGAAGCGAATAAAATTGCTGATCAAGGGCGGGTCCATAGAGTTGATCAACCATCCTTTCACAATTTCATTTTTGGTCCTTCATTTTTGAAAAATTGGATCTATTGGTGGAGGTTGTGGGAGGTATCCATTGATATATCCCAGTTTGTCTTTGCTAAAGATATACATCTCGACAACCTGGGTGTAGCGTCCGGTAATTTTACGTACTAATTAAAAAAAATATTATCAATTAAGTGCTTATGTGATTATGTGTTTAATGTGTTTATGTGTTTAGCATGACTTACATGTTTTATGTGATATTAAAATTATAAGTTACATATTGTATTTTCATTTTGAGAATAATGAAAATTATTGAAAAGATTTCGGAAAATAAATGACCAAAGGGTAAATTGGTATTTTCATATTAAGAGGACTTAGTGGTAATTGCAGAGATTTGGCTAACTGTTGGTGGATGAGTGACATGGTGGTAAATAGAGGAGATGACAAGAGGTAAAAGGGTAATTGAGAGTCATGATGACACTCTTGTAATTAATCCTAAGTTGAGAATGATTTGGTAATTTCACACTTATATGTGTTGTCTCATTCCCAACCATTGATCTTCTTCTCCCACCTCTAATCTCAACCCTTGGATCATAGGGCCTTGTTTGGATGACACACAAATGCAAGAATGCATTATTCTTGGCCATTCACTTTGCAAGACTTTATTTCAATCATTGGATCATTTATTCAATTTTCCTTGCTTTATTCCCAACCATTGGATGATGAGAAATGTGAGTGGAGAATCTCTACATTTCTTAAATCTTTTTCACTTTGCAAGACTTCACATTTTGGTGCAAACACTTTTCTCTCATCTCTTCCATAGTACTTCACTCCCTCTTGCTCCATGGATGCCAAGGTTGATCATCTCTTACTTGGTTGGTAGGGAAGTTTTTCTTGAGATTGTTTTGTTGTTCTTCCCTATTTGAGTTGAACTTGGTAAGCTCTTCTCATATCTTTTTGATTCTTGTAAATTCGGAAACCCTAACTTTCATTATTTTGGGAAGACTCTTTGAATTCATATGGGTTCTTAAATTCCATTATTGAATCCATTATAAAAATCATGGTGGAGATCTTATTTCTTTTTCCCTATTGATTTGTTGTTTCTAGCTTGGAGGAGATTTGGTTTTTAACTCTTGAAGAGTTGTAAGTGTTCTTGGTTCCTTGGTGTTGGTTGTCTCTTAGGTTTCGTTTTTCGGTTGAGTTATTGGTAAGAGTTTCATCTTTTGATTCATTTAAATTTTGAAACCCTAGTTTAGCTATCATTAGGGTTTGGTTGATTCTTGTGGTTGGAGCCACTTTTGATGATTTTGGTTTATTGTGACACCATTGTAATCTTGTTGTTCATTGAATGGTGTGTTGCTAGTTGGAAGTTATCCTTATCAGCACTTGAGTTGGTAGCTTGGTTTGAACCTCTTTTGGGCATCCTTGTGTTAGCTTGTTTGGATTGAGATAGGGGAAAAACGAGTTGTTTTATGATAGGTGTCAAATATTAGACATTTTGACCCCTTAATTTACTATTGTTACGTTCATTCATTCTATTTTTTGGTATTTTTATTGCGTTTGCGTGCTAAGGCATGTTTCAAGAGCTGAAATAGAGCTAACTTCGGTGAATTAACTAAAGAGTATGTTCTTTTTATCCAAGAGGAGAGTCAAATGGGCAGTCCAAGACAAAAATGGCTCTCGGAGGGCAAAAACGGCATTTCCAGATGCCGACATCTTCAGTAAAAAGTATCGTGGGTTCAAGACGATCGTTTTGGTACATTCACGGAGAAAAGTGATTTTCCACAAAATACCTACGCTTTCAGTTTCAAAAAGTGGCTGGAAATCACATTTATACGCTTAGAGGTACGCTTGGGACCTACGCTTGAAGCGTAGGCCTGTTACGCTTGAAGTGTAGGACATCTACACTTGAAGCGTAAGTGCGACAACTTTTGGTGGTTTTTCGTGAATTTTTCCTGTTTTACCCCCGGCTCAATTGGAAGACTTGCCTGCAACTCCAGACCTCTATATACATGTATATATACTTATATATATGAGAAGTTAGGATTTGCATGAGTTTTAGAGTGAAAAGACTGAAAAGTGTCTCTCTATACCATTGCTTATATATACACGATCATATATTAAAGAGAATAGTTCAGATTCTGAGATTCATTATTGAGAGGAGGTTTTTGTGAGATGTTCATAGAGGTTGGTTTAGAGGTTCATTCATTCATACTTGTTGCTGTTGAGAGCCATATTCAAACCTAGATATTCGAAGAAGAAGACTATAAAGAGTGTTTCTACATCAACGAAGCAGTCACCATCTTTCATGGCTAACTAACTCGGTATCTAGGGTTTTTTACAAAACCCTAACCAAGTAATGTAGTTCTTTCATTGTTTTTAATTGTAAAAAGGGGATATTGTTGACCATACTGTGATGATTGTAGTAGTTAAGAGACCGTACTGATTTGCAATATAAAATTATATGTTTGTTCTAAATTCTTGTCTTATATGGAATGAATATATTATTTTGCACAACTATGATTATTCACTATGGGTTGGAACTCGGATGTTTAACTATGGTTTTCTACACAATTGTGATAATGAAACTTAAAACCCTAGGTTGACACAGGCCGTGCCTTGGCGATTTAATATAGACATGCTTTAGTTTATTTTCATGCAGTAGAAGTAGATTAGAGTAGCATAATTGGCACGTACTAGTTAGATCAGTCATGAGACGGGTTATCGCGATCCGGTTGATGGTACTCCTTTTTGGGGTCGTATTTAGCTATTTGCGGTACAACCTGATTCACAGTTATGAATCACCCTCGTATAATTGATACAGTGAGGAACTATATTATGCAGTTAGTGGTGGAGTGATGAAAACCCTATTTTTCTCTCTCATCTGAATCACAACCAATTTAATTTGCTTTTTAGATATTATTAGTTAAAATAGATAATTTGGTCTTTGACCACCCAAACAAACAATTTTCAGAAAATATAATTCAGTGTTTTTGAATTGCTAAAGTGAACAATCTTAGTCTCTGTGGGATGGATATCCCTTACTCAAGCCGCTTGCTATTCTATAATTGATACGTGCGTTTGTGTAGGGTAAAACCTAGAGTCGTTAATGTGTTATTTTTAACCACATATTTTTATACACCTAACGTTGCATCACTTTAGTTTTTGTACGAGGGTGTGTGTGTGTATATGTGTATATATGCCGTATATATATATCTATATATGCGAGTTGAGTCTTGACAACTTAGAAGATGAACTAGGCCCTTGAAATCATGATTATGTGATATAAATGCTTGTGGTGGTTTATTGCTTATAAATGTGAAATTATGAGCATATTGATAAGTTGGCATAATATATTGTATAATGAGATAAAAACATGTATTATGAGGGATTGTGGTTAAATTGAGTACAATATATTACCAAATGAGATAAACATATATTGTTATGGAACACGATTGTTATTGAGAACCTTGATACATTTTGAGTACACCATGTAGTGTCAAAAACATGGGTGTTGGTTTATACGGCTCGTGTAAACATGTGTGAGTAGTTTGTGTCGGATTATCGCAACAACTAGCTAGGAGGTGTCTCCCACCTACGGAACTAGTAAGCCGAAAAATGGGGATATAAGATTGGTTGTTTCCCCATCGTGGTGGAATGTGTCACTCTCAGATCTTAGGGCACGGGAGTTGCAAGCGGGGCTCCCGTGTAACCGCTCTTCCTTATTGAAAGTGATACGTGTCAAAATCACTTGAGAAGAATCGATGCGGTACTCATTCTCATCGTGAATGGTTAGAGTATGTATCCGTTAACCTGTATTGGGCAAAGTGTGTACTATGAGGTGTGTTGAGTCATATTGCATTTAAACTATCATATATGTGATTATGATTTCTATGTTGAAGCATGTTATGTTTTAATGACTATAATGTGAGCATGTTAGGGGAAATTGCTTGTTGGGTTCGATGGGGTCCCGAATTGGCATGAGAGTCATGTGGGGTAAGAGACCGACCTAGGATTAGTAGCATGACCTAGGGTGGGTTGTACCACTCAGACTACTGAGATTGAGGTGATGGCGCTTCCTCTACTGGGCTAGTGAGCTCACCCCATAACTTATATATTTTTCAGGAGGTGATCCCTTTTCGGGAGGTCCGTAGTCTCTCGGTAGAGATACAATATTGATTTCGCTCATTTAGTGCATATGGAGGCGGAATACCTATTTTTTAGAGCATACTTGATGATTGTATACATGTGTTTATTTTGCTAAGTTTTACACAACTAAAATTATTCTTTTGCCGACTAGCATGTTAGCCGAGTATTTTACATTGATGTATGTCCCTTGGAGCGCTATGTGCATGGACTTTATTATTTTGGTGCACTTCGGTGCCAGAAATGTAAAACTATGACATGTTTTGCCTTTGGGTGCTTGAATGTAGTTTATGAATCATTTCGTTTAGTGTTGTGTAGTGGATTTTCATTATTGAATATGGCTATTAGGTGTCCGACCAAAAATGACGTTTTTCTAGGTTTTCAAACAAACCTTTTCGTTTTGAATGAAAATTCCGTTTTTGCCCACCCCTGTAGCCCCGACAAATTATCTTATTTTAGAAATGGTTTTAAACTCATTTTTATCAAAATTTCGATTCTTAGAAACCGGCGGTAGTTAAAACGAAGACAGGGGCAAGACGAATAATTTTACAAAATTTTAGAGAATCAATTTTACTGAAAGTTTTTGTTTTTGCGTTTCCCGAGGTCTCAGTGACTATTTTTGAAATTCGCAAATGAATATCTTACTTTTCAAATATTTGTGATTTTTTGGGACCAACGGCGCGAAAAACGGAGTCCGTATGCAAAATTGGTATATTTTCAATCTTAAAGGGGCAAAAAGCGCGTAGCCTAGGGGCGTCACAGCACGCATGCTATGGCCTGAAGTGACATCCGATATTCAATTTTCAAAAATCTTTTTCTCTTACTTTACAACTCCGAATTAAGCCCCGTTTGTTTCTATGGCTTGTCCTATGTCCAAATTCTTGATATAAAATTTGAAATCATTTATTTTCACTTGAAATAACTATTTTACCCTTGGTGAAAGTGGGGTACTTCAACTTTCTGTTTTGGTCGGCGTTGTCCGATACCATTTTCCAAAATTCATATATCTCACATCATGGCTTTGATTTAGGTTCTGTTTGTTCCTAAGACTTGTGCTAGGTCCAAAATTTGTAGTTGTACTTGGAAATTACCATTTTACCCCTGAATTGACTTTAACCTTGAGTAAACATGGAGTGTTGGAATGATCCGTTTAGAGTGTCGTTTGAGTCGTTTCATTTCATTTAAGATCACGAGTGATCTTTTTGACATCTTTGGGACATGAAATGACTATTTTACCCTTGAATGGGTATTTGATGACTATATGAGATTTTATTTTGTTTCTTTTCACTTCTGCATTCACTCCCTTAGCTCTTAGGCTCAGGTTTCGGAGTTCTAGGAAATCCAGGGGTGACACTGGGACCATAAGGCATAGTTGGTGCCATCCAACTTGATGTCGATCTGTGCAGTAGGGAGATCGTAGGTTTATGTGTGGGATTAAGTCTAGTTTTTCGATAAAACTTCTGTCAACTTTGTCGTCAGATTTATAAACATGGAGTCAACGGAATTTCCTCCCTATTGCACCACGCCGGAAGGAGAGTCTTCCATAGTTTCTGATTGAAGCTATGTGATTTTGTTTTTCTATTTTAGTCGCAGCAGAGGTCCAAGGATTGCTGCTCTGATACCATGATAAAAGGTAGAATTTATTTCTTGTATATCATTCACAACAACCAATACTCTGATATATAACTTTAAATATGAGAGAGAAAAAAAAGAAATGACTACAACTATCTAAGAAAAACAGTAGTCCACATCCCTTGACAAGGGATTCAAATAACAATCTGATCATATAATTCCTCTAATTAGTTACCAAAGATAGCCCATTGACAATTCACGCCAACAATCACATTCACTCAGAATGTTTACTTCTCAGACACTGGGAAATAATACTTTTGTGTTTCTTGCTCACTTATATAAGGTGATCTTTAAATTCTATTTTTCCCGAAAGCTCCTAAAAAGTTTTCTTGCAACATCGGGTATAACAAGTGTTATTATGATTTTTATCACCCCGTCAACAAGAAAACTCATACACACTAATCACAATGATTGTTGACTGTAATTGCTAAATTGCTTATGGTATTGTTAATTTATTTACTCTTTCACATTCCATGATCCAAATTTTTGGTGTGTATGAATTTGTGGCTCAACGTGAGGAAGATATCATTGATCTTTCTATATATATATATATATATATATATATATATATATATATGTATAGATATCAAAATTTGAAATTTAGGTAGATAAGTATAGGAAGATAAGTTAAATTAATTTAAGTTTAAATTTTAAATGATTTACGTGTCTTATGTCTAGAGAGAGATAGTCGTAACATGATTTGTTTTTATAAAGTTGGTTGTAGGTTTCATCTCCGTAGCATGTGGGTCCCAAGAGGGGGTGATTTACGTTATTCACAGGAGAAATGAGAGATATACAAACAGAAAGTTGATCGTAGGTTTCATACCTAGCAAGGTGGGTCCCAAGAGGGAGTGATCGATGTCCCACATCGCTAAGTACAATGATGGCGAAGTGCTTATACGTGAAATATTGTGTCCAATAGTATGAGGCATATTGTGACCCAAAAATAAAATGTATTATTATTTGTTCTATTCTATAATATTTAATATTAAAATAAAAAATCCATTCTATTATCAAACACATTCTCTGTCAAAACTAAAAAAATTATTTCATTATCTTAGTATCTCACCTTCATCCCATTTCATTATGGCATACCAAACATAACACAAGTGTGTATTATTTGTATCAAACACAACACTAATAATACAAAACTTAATAATGTATTATTATTTGTACTATTCTAAAATGAAAATCTATTCCATTATGAATCCCCTTAGCTATCTAAAATAAAAAAATTATTTCATTATCTATTTAGTATCTCAATTTTATTTTATTTCATTTATGCATACCAAACACAATACTAGTGTGTATTATTCGACCAATAAAGATAGTCCAAGTCTTTGTTTAGTGAAGAGCTTTTTCAAATTAAGAAGTGACTCGGTAAAGAGAGAGAACAAATTGTCAAGATTCTTTAGACATCACGATAATAATATAACACACAAGTTGCTCAATTAATAATAGCTTTTGTTGCCTTGAATTCGTAAATTCTAGGTGGATCGCTATTTTGGTTAAAGCAATAATTAACTCTAAGAAAACCCGAGCGTGGTGACATAGTTGGAAAAGACTTGGACTGGATGCCTCAAAAAATATGAGGTCATATGTTCGATTCCTACTAGGTGTAAACAATTTGTTAGGACTACGACCGCGGACATAGTCCGAGTTTTACCCAATTCGTATGGGGTCGCCTTGCACTAATCCCGTGGATTAGTCGAGATGCGCATAAGCGGACCCGAATATTACTGTAATGACCGGCTTAATTTAAATAATTTATTTTTCTTCGGTTAATATATATATTTTTTTATCTAGTGCATTACGTAGCATTGCATGTGTTTTCGTGCATTAAGGATTTCATGATTTGAATTTTTGGGTTCATTCCTATGTTTTGTAAAATTTTCATTTTGTCGTTGACCGGGTAGTTTCGATATTTTAATTAAATGTGGGGGTTACTTTTGAATTTGATAAAGATGAGGGTAACTTTTGCAATATATTCATTATGTGTAAATGTGTGACCGAATTCCACATGTTTATTTTTATTTTTATCTTCAACTTTCCAAAAGCATATTCCTCCATCATTTAAAGGTGTAATCATACATCTATTATATTGACACCACTTTATGACATTATTGATGAAAGTTTACAGCCATTATATTGATGTGTTGAGGTTGGCTTTTGCATATTCTCAACAATCAAGCAAAACCATTTTTCCATCATCCTCTATTTTTCTCCTATCTTCTTCTCTCTACATTTTGGGCATCTTAGAGTGGGGATTCAATTTTGTGCTCAACTAGGAAGTTGTTCTACGTGTTCCGATCTTCGGTTTAATACCAATTACGGTATGTGATCTATATTATTTAATTTAATTTGATTTTTCAAAAATTCCAGATTGCTAGTTTACATGTTTAGTGAAAATCAAGGCTTTAGATCTCTAATTTATAATATATGTACGGATCAAAATTAGTTTATGAAACTTTTACAGATCATATATAGGTATGTGATTATATGTTCCTGAAAATTTCAGAATTTATAGATAAGTAGAGAGTTAATTAAAAATCTAGGAAAAACATGTTATTCGGATATTGTTGTTGTTGCAGACCGTTTTGTTTTACTCGGTTTGAGAAATTTATAGACCATGTTAAATTATTTATAAATTTTTGAAACTTTTAAAGTATGATTTTGTATATGTCTATTATCATCTCTCAAAATTTCAGATAATTTAGATAAATATTTAATTTTCTAAAAATCACGGAAGTAGGTTGTCTAGTGATATTTTACTGCTTGCTGATCCGATTTCGGTTTCGGTTTAGCCAATTGTTTCATATGGTTTCGTATTCTTATAAATCTTGAAAATTTTATTATAACATTTTGTATATGTCTAGGACATATTTATTAAAGATCAAGAATTTTAAGTTAATTTATACTGGTAAGAAAAATTGTTGAGTAGTAACTGTTCAGTTTCAATCGTAGTTTAAAACCGGAACTTGTGTTACCAATTTGAGCTATCTATAATTCTAATTTTGTACTTATAATTTTATCACCTGATATTGAGTGTATATGATGTAAATATGGAGATTTTGGTAGTCATATAATTCATGGATAGGTTTGTAAAAATCTTGGAGTAAAGGGTGTTCAGTTTTCGGAACTGTTAGGAAAGCTGTCTTTTATAATTATTTTGGACCACTGTCCTTTGATTAAAGCTTATGAAAATTTTATAGTAGACCTACGTAGAATTTTGGAGTGTATCTTGTAAATTTCATATTTTTATCAAACCTGTAGATTTTTCTAAAAATCATAGATTACCTGCTGTCCGTTTTACGGTAGTATTCGAAACCGAACTTTTCGACTCTTAATTAAGTAGCTAAATTTTGTCTATTAATCCCGAATATTTTTGAGTATATATTTATATATATTAGAATATTTATTGGCAAATCTTATTATAAAAATAAATATGGTTATGTATATAAAAATTATTCAATATGTGTTAATTGGTTTCGGGCATAACATGGTACAAATGAAGGCGTGAAAGGAGAACCGTTCGTTTCTTCATTCTCTACACAACCATATTGTTTTGATTGTTGGTATTTTACTGGATATTTTATCAAGTTTGAGGTAGAGATTTATTGGGGTATCGTGTGAGTTTAAGAATCTTCATTTATGCATTTTAATGTTTATATATAGATTCATCATCTTATTGTGCTATGTTTGACATGAGTTGTGAAATTGTATTAATATGTTTAAATGCATTGATTCATGCCACGATAGAATTTTATTAGGTGGATCATGGAGTGCAGATATATTTATTACTTATGTGCGCATGTGAATGACATTTATGAATTGTGAATGGTGGATTGGTTGTTGATTTTGGGAAATGGTCGTGTAGTGTGAGCAATGGGGGGACGAAGGAGCTCCCGGGGTGCAAGTCCTCGAATTATCGCGCGATTGGTTGACGTCACCGTAGGGTTAGTAGCCCAAGACGACTAGGCAGATGAACAGGTAGTTCATGTCCTAGGGTTTGTTTCACGACATAATTTTCCCATTTGATGATTTTGAATTTGATGTTATCTCTGTTGTGATAGTTGGATTTGAATTCGTATTGAGAGTATTGGTTTTAATTTCGTGATTATAGAACTTTTAAATTATCTTGATGATATTATTTAAATTGTTCTACATGAGTTTATATTGTGATTTCTTATGCATTTATATCATGACATTGGACTAGGATAGAGACTTAACCCTATACGTATTCATTAATTTACATACTTGCGGAATCTTACGATTCATGATTTTTCTCTACTGGGCCGTTTGTGCTCACCCCTTATCATTTTTCAGGAAAAGAATATTTGGTGGATGATGCATGAGCTATTGGAAATTTGTGAAATTTGAACTTATAATAATTACATCTTTATGTAATAATAAAGATTGCGTGTTTATTATGATTTGTAATTGTTTGGCTTTGGACTAGTGTGTTCGTGTTGTAATTTGATTTGATTTCGGGATCTGTGTGTGATTTTATTATTTTTATTTCGCTTCCGCGCTAGTTACCATGTAAACAATGTCGGTTGACCATTTTGACCATTTGATATTTTATGAATTTTAATTAAATTTAAGTCATTATCCGGGTTTTCGGACTCGGGGCGTGACAATTACGGTTATAAAAAAATAAAATTTAAATCTAAGACAATAAATTACAGCTGGCTTGTCATGAACTCTTTGTTTATGCTGGTTCCAATCTTCCAACAATAAATTTTTAAAGAAAGAAAAACGCTATCCATGTTTTTTTTTTTTTCGTTAAATTATCCATGTTTAGTCTTATTCCGAAATCAGGGGCGGAGGCTCCCCCCATGTTTTTCAACTTTTTTTACTTCCTATATGTAAATTTTAACTTAAATTGAAAATTAGTGAAGAATAGATCAAATTGGCCCCCCCTTAAAAAAAATGCAAAAAAGAAAAAGGCCCAATATATTTTGTGAACCAACAATATGAAAATAATAATAGAAAAATCTTTTTGATGTCCTAATTTAAAAATATTAATTAATTGCAAAATTCTTTTTGAAATGATTGTATAGGTGTGTCGGGGTTGGATTTTTTTAACCAATTTTTCTATTATGATAATTTGGATTATGTAATTACATCTTTTGAATTGCGTATTCATCTTTAAAAAATAAATTTTATGACATTACACACGCCCACACACACAATATCACTAGAGTAATTAGTACTTTTTTAATTAATATCGCTGCGTGACACTACATACAATGTATAGGCGTATGATTGTTTTGGATTAGTGACTTTACTTAATTCTCAATAATTGTGTTATTTACGATTCACATGACGCATTATTGTTCATTCAATTTTAATAACAATTGGTTAATTTAAACTACTTCTTGTAAATTATCTAAGTATTAATATTAAGGGTAATTTGCAGCCACACCCCCTGAGGTTTGCATCTATTCCACCTAGATGCAGATTTTCGGAATTTTGACACAAACATCCCCTGAGGTTTGGTTTTGTTTGCCATGACACCCCAAATGACAAAAATACCCTTCACAAAATTCCAAAATATTAAGGGTAATGTGAAATGACCTTTATGCCCCAACTCCAAATATATAAAATTTCGAAAAACATATATATATATATACAATTTGAAAAAATGTATAAAATTAGAAAACAAATATTTAAATTTTGAAAAATATATAAATTCGAAAACAAATATTTAAATTTTGAAAAATATATAAAAATATATATAATATGAAAATAGAAAAATTCTCGAATTTTAGTTCAATTTCTCTAAGAGATGATTTTCATTTTGTTTTCAAAAATTGCCGAGCTCAATTTTATTCCTAGCTATTGTGTTTTTCGAGCTCGAATTTTGTAATAGGTACAATGTTTTGTTTTTTTGTTTTTGTAATGATTAGATATAAGGTATGTTTTTTGGTATAAGCAAATAGACTAAATAGTTATATTTTTATATGCATTTATCATAGCTTTACAGACTTAATCATAGTCGGAGTTGTCTTCGATCTTGTAAGATTATTGTTATTCACGTCTCAAAACCTATTCAATGCGGATCTCATGAATATGTAGGAATAACACTAAAAACTAAAGTGTCAAAAAAACAATTGAATTTTTTTGCTGGAGGTTAAGAATGGAGAATATTTACTGTTGAGTAATTTGAGTTTCCTTTCGGATTGAAGAAATAAAAAAATAACTACGGGATATATGAAGAGTAGGTGAGCAAACCAAATTTACAATGTAAATAATTAATAGTAGTTGGTTCTATCAGTAACAGTAATCACTCGACTTGAGTGACTTTGGTAACCTAGCATGCTTATCGTCAAAGTTTGTCATCGGGATGAAACCAATGGTAATTAAGGTCAATCAGAAATAAAAATATTCATATGGTTTTATATATTTGAAAATTATATAAGATAATAGTATAAGTTTTATTGAAATATGTATCTAAAAACCCATAAATGTAATTTTAAAAAGTATATGGATCAGAAATAAAAATATTCATATGGTTTTATATATTTGAAAATTATATAAGATAATATAAGTTTTATTGAAATATGTATCTAAAAACCCATACATATAATTTTAAAAAGTATATGGTAACTCACACATGCATTCACAGTCTTTACCCTTAAGTACTACTACTGCTTGGTACAACTAATAATTTCTATGGAAATCTGAAACTTTTAATATGGACAGAGATGTATATGTCTCAATATGTGTGATGTACAGATAATCGTTATATACACATTGAGTTTTTATTTATTGGGAAATCTTGACTTATGAAGGCGATAAAAGTCTTCTCTTTTAATTTCTCTGTGTTTTTTTTTTTTCTCCACCAACCTTTGTTTAACGAGGAGCTTTTGTCGGAAGTGATGAGACTAAAAAATTATTAAGATTCTACTGAGATGACATCACCATATATAATATAGGGTAAATTACATTTACACCCCTCAAGATATAACTTATTACACCTTAAACCCATATTCTTTGAATAATTACAGTTTCACCCAACATTTATATATGCACATTGAGGCCTGTTTGGTTGGTGGTCTGGTCCCAGATGGTCTGGTTTGGTCTTCTGTTTTATGGGACCAGACCATGTTTGGTAACATTGGTCCCAAATTTTTGGTTATACCAAGTAAGACCAAATCAGACCAAAATGGCCTTACTTCAGACAAAAAAAAAAGGTGGTTCCTAGTGGTCCGGTCTGATCTTATTAATAAAATATATTTATAAATAATTAAAAATGAATAAATAATAATAATAAATTAAATAAAACATATTTTAAAAATAAAATATAAATAATAAATAATAATAAATAATGAAATAAATAATACCTAATAATAATAATAAAATGAATATAATAATAATAAATAAATATAATAATAAATAAATGAATAAATAATAAAATATATTTATAAATAATTAAAAATGAATAATTAATAATATAAATAATAAATTAAATAAAACATAATAATAAAAAAATGAATACAATAATAATAAATAAATATAATAATAAAAAATGGACTAAATAATAAATAATAATAATAAATTAATAAAATAAATAATAAATTACATAAAACATACTTAAAATATAATAAATAATAAATAATAAACAAAATGAAATAAATAATAATAATAAATAAATATAATAAAAAATAATAAATAGATATAATAATAAATAAATATAATAATAAATAATAAGTAAATATAATAATGAATAAATACTTCATAATAATAATAATAAATGAGTATAATAATAAATTAATATTAAATTAATAAAATATATTTTTAAATAATTAAAAATGAATAAATAATTTATAAATTAGATGAATTAAATAATGAAATAATAATAAATAAATAAAATATATTTATAAATTAATATATAATAATATAAATAATAAAATATATTATAAAGTGGAGAAATAATAAATAAAGAAAGAAATAATACATAAATAAATATTATAATAAATAATAAATAAATAGTAAGACCAGACCGCTTACTAAACAGACTTTTCCAGATCAGATTAGACCAGACCAGACCGCACCTGACCGAACCGAACCAAACCAGACCAGACCAGACCAGAAAGACCGCCTACCAAACATGGCCCGAATTTTTTCTCCACCAACCTTTGTTTATCCAAAGGGCAGTTGTTTCAATTATTACAAGTAATTTCAGCTGTCATGACGTTAATTGAATAATATATATAGTTGCTGTCTCATATAAGTCTGGCCGACTAATTTTGTTTAAAAATCAATAATCTACAATTAAGTCCTCAATGCCGTGCTAATTAATCCTTTTTCTTATTATAAATTATCAATCACTAGTTGCTTTGAAAGGTACTCTTGTTAGACTTGATGCATTTACCACCCAGTTAAGCTGTTTTTATATGCGGAGTTGAAGGAGTTAGTTCAACGAAATGGACCTGGGATAGGTTTTTAGCAGGGAAGGATCATCTGATGTAGTACACTATATATTCTGCAAATAAACTTTCAACACATTACACCAAACTTTCAACACGTTTATTCTATATTTTGACTCTGTAACAAAAAATTGTTGAAAGACGGGATTAAGAATTTTGAAACTCAAAAAACAGATATGTCTACCCTATAGTAGCTATATTTTAATGCATTCGTATTAGGTCGGGGGGACAAGAATCGCAAATTTATTTTTTTTTTTTACTTTTTATATATAATTTAAAGCTAAATAAGAAAAGATGGGTACATGTGGGCCCATTTTCTGCATCAGACCCATCAGACAAAGCAATACTGGATCAACGTATATTAACAAGCCCAATAAAGAACAAGGTCCAAAAATAGAAGCCCATCTCAAAATGAAATTTCCTAAAAACCGGCTGTTTCATTATATACAATAAAAGCTGATATAAGTTTTAATATGACAGTTTTACAAAAACAGTCAATTTGTATTTAATATAGAGATATTGTTTTAAATACGTTTTAATACCCATTTATGAGGGTAAGACCAAGTTCTTGTATAAAAAGATTGAAAAAGAAAAAGAAAAGGATCCGAAAATTTTCCCCATTCTTGTTGATTCTTCAAATTTATATTGTTATCTTGTCATTTATCTATATACAACTTCTGTTTAAATTACAAAAGTTAAAATTCGTTCGGCATTTGCGAACGTGTTTACAGTACTCCTCTTAAAAAAATAAGATTTGGCCCAATAATTTAAAATATATATATATATATAAAAAGAAAGAAATGGCCTTGTATCCGATCAGCTGATTAATTAGATTTAGGGTTAATTACAACGACACCTCTTGATGTTTGGGTATATTACACCCAGATGCAATCTTTGAATATTTTGAACACTAACACCCCCTTTCAGTAAAAGTGATTTTAAAATTCCGTGAAATGACGCATGTACCCTTTAATTAAGAAATGAGTATAATAAAATAAATATCTAGATGGTGAATTGACACATTTACCCATTTAGCATTAAGACCCATACATGAGGGTAATCCAAAGGCTAAATTTTTACCATATGTCTTACATCAATGCTTCAAGTTTTTTGTCCACTTCAAAGTATATTGGGCAACTTTTTATTATTTTATTATATAAATTTGTGGTCCCTTCAAAGGTTCAAACTTTTATGCAAAGTTTCTATTATTTTATTATGCAAAAATTGGACAATACGTCTCAATGGAATCTCACGGGCATGAATGAGTTGAGGCATATACAAACTTTTAATTATTTTTTTTGAAAGAAACTTTAATCTAAAACTTTATTTTCTTACTTATATACATATAAATTATAAAATTATATTATAATTTATATGTATATAAGTAATTAATTAAAATTTAATTTATAAGTAATAGATTAAAGTTTGTTTCAAAAAAAATAATTAAAAGTTTGTATATGCCTCAAGTCATTCATGCCGGTGAGATTCCATTGAGAGGTATTGTCCAATTTTTGCATAATAAAATAATAAAAACTTTGCACAAAAGTTTGTATATTTGAAGGGACCACAAATTTATATAATAAAATAATAAAAAGTTGGGCAATATACTTTGAAGTGCACAAAAAACTTGAAGCATTTGTTAGTCACTAATTAACCCTAGAGGGAGGGGGGTGAATAGGGTGTTCAAAAATATTTCTAACTCTTTTCGAAATTGGAACACACTATAATCAAAAATCAATTTCTCAATAAGCAAGTGGATGATTCAATTTAAACTTCTATAATAATTAATTTCAAGACAAATTAGCATACAAGATATTCAAGCAATTATAGAATGCAAATTAATCAAGTAAAGAGAAAGAGATAGAGAGATTGACACCGTGATTTTTTCGAGGTTCGGTAACTCCTACTCCTCGGCTCAAGAACCCCTTCTTGAGACTTTTCCCGATCCTTTCACTATGGCCCTTCCTTCACAGGTGGAATGGCAAACCTTTACAACACAAGCCTCTCGAGCTTGTCTCTCAATCAAGAGAACAACCCTCTCTTGAACAATCGGTGGACTTCACTTGTCCGAGATTACAAATTCGTATGTAATCAATAAAATCACTCAAGAACAAAAACACTCAAAACCCAAAGGTTTTTATGGAAGATAAATCAATATAAGCTCAAGTGTTTTTTGTGATTTTACAATAGCTCTAGAAATGTATTCTCAAAGGATATAATCAATGAATGATATTTGGAGAATAAGAAGAGATACTAGAGCTTTTGATTTTCAAAGAAACTTGGAGAAAATCAGATTTTCAAAGCTTGGTTTCAATGGCTTTTGTAGAGAAAATTTCTGCAGAATTTTTGAGAGCTTTTCTTCCTCTTCTTTCTCTTTTGTTTTTCAAATCTCTTTTACTTCAATATACACATCTCATTCTATATATAGCATTGCATTAGGGTTTTGAAGAATGATTTTAGTATTTGAAAGACAAGAACCGTTTGAACACCATTAAAAACAATCCACAAAACATGGGAAATGTTTTCTGAAGAATCTGCAGATTTTGAGGATCAACTAGTCGACTACTTTTCATTTTAGTCGACTACATGGTTTCATCTAGTCGACTAGATTGAGTTCTAGTCGACTACAATGATACATCTAGTCGACTAGAATGTGTTATAGTCGACTACTTCTTGTAGTCTAGTCGACTCAAAGTGCTTTCAGCCGACTACTTTGATGTGGATGAAAAGCTTGCAGCTACTGATTGTTTTAGTCGACTATATCGAAATACACATGGTGATTCTAGTCGACTACAACTTAAAAAAACATTTAATAAAAATATTTTTCTTTCCGTTTAAGTTCGGTAAAGCGTTTTTCATTCCATTTGAGTTCGGTTCATTTTATACTTGAGCTTATATGATAGAATCGACACATAAAATTACCTTGTTACATGATCGCTCCCCGACCTATCTACCCCAAGTCTTGAGTCCTCAACTTTCGCCTTTGCCGTTGAATTAATTTATTTTCCATTTGCGCTTCAATTTCTTTCACGGCTTTTCGCTTTAATTCATGTTTTCTTTCCGATCTTGCTTTCCGAGTCGTTTTCTTTCTCTGCTTGTTTTCCGAGTCGTTCACCTGTCTTTTGCTGAAAACATGAACTCGGTAATTCATTAGTATTAAACACGCTTTAAATGTTTTGTTAATATCAAAATATGATTTATTGTCCGAGAATAAATTTCAAGGCCAACATCATTGATGGAAGGCACATGATAAAAATTTAGCCTTTGGATTACCCTCATGTATGAGCCTTAAGCCAAAAGGATACATGTGTCAATTCACCATCTAGATATTTATTTTATTATACTCATTTCTTAATTAAAGGGCACATGCGTCATTTCATGGGGTTCTAAAACCACTTTTGCTGACAAGAGGGTGTTACTGTTCAAAATATTCAAAGGTTGCATCTGGGTGTAATATACCCAAACCTCAGGGGGTGTCATTGTAATGAAATGAAAGTGAGTGTGTGATAAATGAAATGAATTGGAGTTGAATATGGTTAAAATTGTGATTTAAATTAAAAGTGGGTTTGTGATAAATGAAAAAAATTAGTGTTTTGGAGTAAATGAGTGAGAGAAAGTGAGTTAGTGATAAATTGAATGAATTAGAGTTTAATTGGAATAAATGGAAGGAATTAAAGTTTAATTGAAATAAATAGAAGGGTATTTTCGTAATCTTAAAGAGACCAAGGGTGTATTTGATTAAATTTGAAACTATATGAGTTTTTTTTTAATCGGATGGAATTTTTTGAACAATTTAAAAATCACAGGGGAGTTTTTGAAACCACAATAATTTTTTTGAACATTTGTGAAACTATTGGGGTTTTTTTTTTTTGATAATAGCCCTTTTTGTAATTCAAGGGACAAGTTGGTGTAATTCAGGGAAGTTATACCCACTTTTGCCTAATTTATTTTGTGAAGTTAGAATCAAATTGATATTTGATAATTTTCCGCCCAAACATGATATAATTTTTACCTAAACCCGCTCCAAACCCGCCCGTAGATATAATTGTTCACGCGCCTGCTCCATGTGCTCGTCTCCTCGATAGTGTCCACCATCAAGTAAACAAGTTGACTTCATGTAGCTAAACTGGTAGTGTTGTGTATTGTATATGCATATAGCATATATCAGATTCAGAGCTATAAGCATCTCCATCCTTTGCACTAACCTAAGTTGTAATACCCTTTTTTGAAAGTGTAGCTCTCCTTGATTTCCAGGTTCTCACTTTCCCTTTCTCTGCTCATATTATATATATTGTTTCTTCAAAATCAATGTTTGCTATCTATATTTTATTTGGTAACTGGAAAGCCCTCTTAATTGTCTGATCTCATACATGCACTGTGCTGTTAATTTAGTTACAGTGCATCTGTTTTCTTCATCTTCATATGTATCAATCAAATGGAGATAACTGGACAATCCATTTTGTTGCAAGTTTTAACCTATTTGTTATTTTGGTTTGTGCTTAGAGTATATTTAGAAATTCCATACGGGATTGATAATTTTGATAATTTTTCTGACCATTTTGTTGATGCATTAAAATTGGAAAAATAGGTTGTGAAGTCCTCTTGATGAGAGTGCATGCTTGTTTTAATTTTAGAAATAGGGTAGGACTTACATACTTCATTCAGAGGCAATAAGACCAAACCCCTGAATAAGTTCTTTCTGATATTTCCTGTTTAATGTAAATAGTACTCCATATACACAAAATGAGGCATGCATTTTAGGTATTTATTCCCTTTTTGCCGCTCTAGTACCACACTTTGTTGGTTTAATTGATGGGTAATTTTAATTTTTCACTGATAAGAAAATGAGTAATAGAACACATCGATTAGGAGAGAAAATGAGCATAACGAACTCCGAAGCATAGAACTTTTTCTTTATCTTACAAAATTTTTGTTTTAACTTCTACTACAACAACTATGACTTACATCCACTTTCTATGTAGACAATTCAAAGAGAGACAGTGATCGCTTATGATGATGACTGACTTATAAGAATCTAATCGGCATTCTAAATTCTAATCCATTTGGGGCCTTACCACCACCTTACTGTTTTTTATTCCAAAATGGTGCCTTCTATTTGGTCCTCTATTCTTTTCTATTTTTCTATTACTCTGCTCTTGATAGATGCCACATTGGCCCCTTTTAATACCCCCGCCTTATTAAGAGGAGGAAAAAAGTAACCACAGTTTCAAGCAATTCTATAGAACTATAAAGGGTAATTAACAATCTTTCATCTCATTTGCACATACAACACCAATAAATAAGAAGTTTGCCCCTAGAGATATGTTGGCAGTAGTTAAGATTGGCAATGCGCCTTTTTCTTTCCGGTAGAAGCAAAAATTCCACCTTAGATAGCTCTCATTGCACATCTTCTAACATAATCTTACATCAGTTCCATTAAATTATCCATAAGCTATCCTCTCTATCTCCACAAATAAAGTTTCTAAACAGCTTCATCTTTTCAGAGGATCCTAAACCACTCTACTCTCGTAAAATCTGATGTACTCCCACATACTTACTACCTTATTGATGACAAAGCCAAACATGTAACTGTAAAGGTAGTGGTCACACAAAAACATGTCATAGCCAAATGTTACACTGATAACCCCCTTACCCACCCCCACAAGACACACACGCAGAAAAAAGAAAAGAAAAGAAAAAGAGTCGAAGTTAAAGCAGATGGTGTACTGTTTCTTGATGCTTTCAGAAATTCCATTTTTTTCCAGCTCTCAACATGTTATGAATATTTTTTTTTCCCTTTAGATAACTTAGACCCCGGCTTTTTCTCTGATTTGTTTACAGTTATGGACTTGTGGTCAACATATGATGAGTCAGAAAACCAGTATCAGTTCAAATTAACCTAATTTAGACTCGTCCTCAAATATAAGAATTCGCAACATTGCTCCTTCCAATCTGTTAGCCAGAGGAGTTGCCAAATATCATTTCTGTTTCATATGAATTACTATGCACTCAAACGGTTTTGATATCAAATTCCGATTAGGTTGATATGGTTCATTTGAATTTTAGGCCCCGCTTCAATTCTAGTCTTATTGTTGTATAGATTAGATATGCAAACACATAAAATTTGGAGTATCCATGTTGGACAAGATTTGAGATGGTCATAGGAGGTTAAAGCAAGACTGCCTCACATAGAGAAATATAGAAGTTTCAATCATCACTTTCTTGTCTTCACCTTCTTTATGTAGACATTTCAAATGAGTTTGGATACTCATGTCAATTTTCATATAAAGGGTTTCTTGCTTAACCTAATATATCCTTAATTGAATGAGGACGAAATGTCCAAACAATAGTTGTCCCTAAATAAAGAAATGAAGAAACATCAGATTCTGATGAATACCTTTCATACTCCTAAAACATGGTCATGAATGGCCGTGCATATGTTTTAACAGTAGATCTGCTACAGGAGGGAGGTAAACCTTCTTAGACCACTTTTGGGCAGGGTTGGAGCAAATCAACCGTTGGCACAAGGCGAGTTAACTAACATGCCTAAAATGTTCCATTAAAAGTGCAAGCAGATAAATGATGCAACTTAATCAAATCAATCGTTGGGACACATAATTTTTTTTGTGGAAAATCTCAACATGAAAAAGGGGCCAGTTCAACACTAAAAATTCCACTATGAGAAATCAGGTTGCATTGTTGCTCACTTATTTTCCATATTCGACTCCATTAGTCAATAGCAGTTGCTTTTTCCTTAGTGCATGGTGTTCTCAATTGATTTCATCAATTTAAATCCTCGAAGTCTGGATTGCTACTTCATATATGCTTGAATCCAACATTTTTTCTTCAGTAAATATGCTTCAATTGAATCTTGATCTGCTCAGCTGTAACGTTCATTACTATTCACCCCAGAAGTCACCAAGAAATTGAAAACGAAAGTTTCTTCGATGTTCATCTTGTTTACATAATTACAATTCCTTCCTTCTTAACTCTTGTATTCAAATTCTTGCATCAGCAATGGCCCTCAGTTCAGTGGCACAGCGTGAAGATACAATCATTAAACTGTTGAAGAATAATAAAATCAAAGCAGTCGTTCTTCTTGGGGAATCAGGGATTGGGAAAACATGGACTGCCAGAGAGATCGGTAAACGTGCAATTAGGGAAGGCTTAGTCGAGAGAGTCCAATGGGTATTTCTTTACAGAGAATATGGCGGAGATGATCTTTTAAAAGAAATTGCTCGTCAGTTGTGCGTTCTGCCCTGTGATGAGGAGTGGGACGGTGATGATGGTGAAGAACTTACGGAAAGAGAACTTACGGAAAGAAACAAAGAGAAAGAAGATGAGGAGAAGAAGGAGAACATGCATAACTTGCAACAGAAGATATCTCAAACACTTGAAGGAAATCGTTTTCTTCTAATTTTGGATGATTTGGGAAACAAAATGGATGAGCAAATTATGTCCATATTGGAAACCTTTCTAACATTTATCCCACAAAATGGATCCAAGTTTCTACTAATTAGCAAAGGGAGCATTATTTGTCCTGATTCTATGATAGAGTCACTAATAGAGGTGCAGGTACAGCCCTTATCTCCGTCCGAGTCAATGTGCTTGTTGCAGCAAAAAACTGGAATGATGATTTACGAGGTTCCAGGTATTAAAGCTTTGGCTGAAGCTTTTAATAAAAAGACTAATAGGTTACCTGCCACAGTAGTCACAATGGCAAAAGCCTTAAGTCACCTTGCACAACGTGAGCAGGAGGAGCTGTTGCAGGAATGCGATTTCAGGGAAGCATTTTCTGGTTGTGAAAGCTATGACATAACACGGTTACTATGCACTGAGTATAACATGCTGCCACTTGGTGTTCTAATGGACAGTTGTTGGAGTGGCAGCCATTTCTTTCGCAGCCGTGGAAGCATGCATTTCAATGAGTTGATCGCTTACTGGATGCTAGAAGGATATCTTGGTAGAGTTGACTGTATTGAGAAGGCTTATGAGAAGGGACATCATGTCCTGATGGAACTAATTGATTGTCATATTCTGAAAAAGGTGGAAACTAGTTATGTTACCTTAGAAGGATCAAGAATGAACTTGGAAGATTGTCACCATTCTGGATATGTTGGGACAGCCTGTCTGGGATTGGCAACTGTGTTTGGCGATAAGTGGGAAGGCCTTGGGAGAATCACACAGGCGGCCGGTATGATGCAAACGCTGCGCACTGTTCTGAAGGGGCATAAAGTCCGGACATTGCTGCTTGATGGAAACTGTCTTGGCAGGGAAGTTCCAGATGATTTCTTTCTCAACAAGAAGGATCTCAAAGTTCTTGCCGTGTTCAATCCGACTTTCAAATCACTTCCAAGTTTGGTCTGTTGCATGGACAAGCTTTTTGTGCTTGTGCTTAGAGGTTGCGAGTTTTTGGTGGAAATCGACCACCCCCTGACACTTCAAAGTTTAACTGTTCTTGAGATATCTGGTGCTAGCTCCTTCAAAACCCCAGAAAGTAAACCAGAATTTTTCAATGATCTTTTTAAGCATATGCCCTGCCTTCAAAGCCTCAATCTATCTGCACTTCCAATTGATTCATTACCTTCATCTCTGTATGACCTTAGTGAACTATGCTCCCTCATCCTTAGAGGGTGTTCTCGGTTGACTGAACTGGCGAGTCTGAGCAAACTTGGTAAACTCGTGCTGCTGGATGTTTCTGGTGCAACGTCTTTGAAGTTTATCAAAGACCAAAACTTTGATAAAAATCCTAAACTTGAAACACTAAATTTTTCCCAAACAAAGATTACAAAGTTACCAATACTTCTGAAACTAGGAGAGCTCTGTCATCTGTCACTAAATGGCTGTGAATTGTTAACAAGGATTCCAAGCATTATCTCACTGGCCAGTCTCCAAACTCTTGATCTCTCAGGTGCGAAACATTTTCTTGAATTCCATCGACTAACTAACCCCGTTGGCATTACACTCCTTGATCTATCTGAAACTGCTGTTGTATCTCTACCTCCCCAAATTACCAATCTGCGGCATCTCTTTATGAAACGTTGCTCTAAGCTAAAATTATTATCATGCACTGAAGCACTCAAGGATCTTGAGGAACTTGATCTTTCAGGTACCAGTACTCTAGAGAATATTAAATCTGTTGAACACCTGAGTTTCCTGCAAATCCTTAACCTTTCAGAAACCAGCATTGCTATACTACCATCCACTGTCAATCTCTGTAAGCTCCGCGTGCTTGATCTCTCGAAGTGTAGTGCTTTGACAGAATTACAAGATAACTCCTTTGATCATTTTTCTTGCATTCAGAAACTTGACCTCTCTGGAACTAAGATTAAGAGGCTCCCATCCCTTTCAAAATGTAGCAACCTTCGTCAACTCTTGCTTGAAAGATGTACTGAAGTGGAGGAACTTCCACAGCTTGAATCTCTTTCAAAACTCGAGAAGTTAAACTTAAGTTGTATTCCCGTGTTGATGAAAGATGGAGCTAAATTCTTGGAGCATATGCCAGACCTTCGGATTCTTGACCTCTCGGAAACCATGCTTGAAGAGTTACCATCCATGTCAAACCTCAAAAACCTTCAACAACTTATTCTGAGGGGTTGTTCGGTCTTAACGACGGTGCCAGATTTGGATGTGCTGACGAAGCTTGAGGTTCTGGATCTTTCTGGAACAGCAGTTGATTCTCTACCATCCCTTGCCAAGTTCAGCAATCTCCGCCGGCTCATGCTTAAGGACTGCTCGAATTTGGAAGAGTTCCAGCATCTAGAGTTGCTTCATCTGCTGCTGGAGGGAACTGTAAAAGAACTTCCGTATGGAATCTCAAAATTGGTTCATCTTGAGCAGCTTGATCTGCCAAACGTGAAGGTCACCGTTGAAGGAGATGAGGGCGGGAACACAATGTGCCCACAAAAGGATCAGAATAGGTGTGACTGGATCATCTCCAGTTTGTCAGCTAAAAAACCCATGGATGATTACAAACCGCCACTATCAGTTAGTGGTTCTCAATTTCTTCAGGTTTTGGAAAGAAAGCAATCGTTGTGGGACACGGATTTTACTCGGTTCCATTTCTGTGTGAGTCCTATGGTAAACGAAAAGGTGGAACTTCCCATAAATAACATGGGTGTTTTGGATTGCATCTACAGAAATGAAAATATCTTTGGCGATGTCCACTTCCAGACTAAGGAATTTCTTCCATTTAAAGACCAAAGGACGTTGAAGCTTTCTGGATTCAAGCAATTTCCAAAGCTTATTGAGGATGTTCTCAGTCATGCTGACTGTTTATTCTTAACCGATAACATGTTTGAAAAATGGTTATCTAGTTTAGTTGCTTCAAACCTCAAGGTAATGAAGGCCTGTTGGATCGAGAGATGCACAAAAATGGAGAATGTTTTCCATGCAGAAGAGGCAGAACATGCTGCGAAAGTGGGGGGAAATTTGGAGATTCTGGGGGTGTCGGGTGCTTTTAGTTTGAAGAGCATATGCAGTGAGAGCATGCACTGCGAGGTCTTTCAAAACCTCACATGTCTGTATCTGGATTGTTGTCCGGTGCTTTCAACTGTGTTTTCGTCAGCTCAGACGCCAGTTAAACTGAAAGTTCTTCAGATTAAATTTTGTGATAATTTGAAAAGTGTGTTTGCAGAAAAGTCAAGAGAGTGTGTACTGCCAAATTTAGAAACACTGCATTTATGGGAACTGCCGGAATTGGAGAGTATTGGATGCAAGTTGCCACAGCTACAAGATCTAAAAGTATGGGCATGTCCGAAACTGGAGGAGCCGAAAGAAAATGTTAGTCAAGCAGGACTTTAGCACATCCCAGTGGTCATTTGAAGAGTACATATGGTGCGAATTTAGAACTGCTCAGACTGTCAAGCAGGGATGGCAGGTTTGTTTCCCGAGGGAAGCCACATTGTACAAATAATGCCAATGCATCGTTCTGTTGGGTAGATTCATGTTCAACTGTATGGAATTGAAGTCTTGAAATTCAAATTTTAGAGACAAATTTTAGTGCAGACTTGCACTAACATCTTTTATCATCAAAAGAATTTCCTCACAATTTTGTGATAAATCATACTAGGTACCGTACAGTCAAAATCTGAAAAGGGAAAACTTTTTCCAGGAAATTTCTTAGAACACCACTGTCAAACAGAAGATGAAGTGGAAGAGATCAAATTACAGGCATTATGCAATTTTTTGGGGGCAACAATCTACTTTCTGTAGTTTTTGGTGATCTGCAATTTCACTACCTCCGCGGTAACCATCACTACTTCCGGCAAACGAACCACCCCCGTCTGCAAACAAAATTGACCAAGAACTAGAGATGGCAATTTAATCTGACCCGGCCGGTTTCCGACCCGCTCCAACCTGAATGGGGCGGGTTTGGTAAGCTCTTAAACGAGTTTGGGACGAGTTTGGTATTAAAAATCAAAACTCGAAGCGAGTTTGGGTCGGGTTTGGGTTTTTTGTAAAACCCCCGCCCCGCCCCGTTTATTTACTTTTTTTTTCCTTAAAAAAAATGTATAAATGTCCATTCATCTCCATTTGTAACTACTTTAATTTTATAATTTAATATACTCTTATTATATTTTAAATGTAGTTGCTTGAGACTTTCCCTTTAATGATAGGTAAGACTATTTAATTATTGTTGTGTTATTTTTTTTTTAAATGTATAAATGTATGGAAATATTATATAAGTCTTACACTTTTATAATAATATAGATATAGATATTTGGAACAATGTTTTATGTTTCTAATATAGTCTCTTTCATGATTTGCCATTAATTTTAAAAAATAATTGAATTAGTGTTTTAGTGGGTGTTTCTTTGTCATGTTGTTTTATTAGAAATTTTTAGGTATATAATTTGGTAGAAATAATTTAAGAGAACCGATGGTAAGTAGCCCCCATTGTGCCCACACGCATGGCACCCGCGATGCCTTTTCCTGGGTCTGTATGGTACTGCTGATATTGCCATGGAACCCTTGCGGCGATAACTGCTACGAAGATACTCAGAATCATAATCTTCACCTTTAATAAGGCGAAAGAGGGTGTTGGTGGAAAGGATGAGATATCTCCAGTGGCAATTCACCGCATGATTTGTGTAGTAGACAATTGCAATCAAGGCAGACGTAGACTGAATTCTCTTCAATGGCTAGCCCACACCCATAGCAGGATTTATGAAAGTAGTTGTTGTCCACCTCGCAAAGAACCAAGGAATAGGAGCAGAGTAGATGTGGAGTTTGGTCGATGGTTTTGGTTGCGGTGAGTCAATAGCATTCATCATCCAGAGTAAATTCGCACTTGGAACAGTGAAAGCAGAAGGCATCATCATCCGATTTCCAGTCTGGAAAGGTGCCGCAGGCACTGCACATATATTCGGTCATGCGCTTCCTTTGGATGCGGAACAGAAGGTGTTTTGGGTGAAATGGGTGTGCCATTTCACAAGCTTCATCACTCAACTTCTGAAGCTCCATCTCTTATCGGGTTTTACTGTGGTGGTAAGGAGAACAACTGTTTTGTTTTAACAAGGAAACGGAAGACTGTGATTGCATCTACTTATCGTCCCAGCCTCAATAACATAAATGTAGAATTAATAGAATACTGGTACCACTAGTTGTTTTTTCTTCTTTTTCTGTCTCTATCTATTTGCGGAGCATTGCGATCTCTATATCAATGTCCTCTTTCACCATATCAACTGACCACTCTTCCTCTAGTACATGTAGAACCTAGTAAAAGAAGAAAATATTTTAGATCCTAATTTGAAACTTTTCAAATGCATGAGTGATACAAAACAATGACATAAAAATTCAATCAGTTCAAAAAAAAAAAAAAAAAAAGTCGCAATCTGCACAACAGTAGGTGGGGTGATGCAAGTATCTTCTTTCCTCGCAGGCATCGCAACACAATTCCGTGTTCTCATCATCGTCCGGATGGCTTTTGACCGGAGTTTCGGTGAGAGTAAGAGTATGCAAATGATAATCACATTTAATTGTGCGTGGTAATGTCGGATTGCAATGAAGGTGAAGATTGTAGTTGCACTCCGTACACCGTAAAAATTGACAGTTACAGTTCCATACCACATGCATGTAACTCTGCATGCAATATCTCTTCAGCAACCACCTCTCTCTATCACAACAAGCTAGAATGTCTATCTAGCCAACTCATACATACGTGAACAAATTTGTTTACTCCTCTGCCAGCACAAAGATGTTATCAAGTTGATGTTTGCTTCTTCTCTCATCTGCCTATATATATGGCAGATATGTGTTGTGATAGATGTAGTAGAAAAACAGAGAGTGGGATATATATACAAGAGAGATATATATACGTGAGTGAGTGATACACGAGAGATATAGAAACTTTGTGAGTTTCTGTGAGTGAGAGTGTGTGTACGTTTGAGTCGAGTTGATACAAGTTTAGTATCCTCCTCCCGAACACCTTGTTTTCAAACTCAAATTATTGAAACAACTCTCAAAGTGGACGTACCCGTATTTTTGGGGAACCACTATAATATCTTGTGTCAATTGTGTGTCTGTTTGCATTAGAATTGGTTATCCGCACAACAAAGTGGTATCAGAGCTTTTATTTCGAAAAACAGAGTCGATTTTCATCCTCTATTACGAAGTTCAATTCTACGCAAAACACTACACCACCCATATATTCGGCTGACCCATCTCCGGAGGAATCTATCCCCGTCGAGAACAGCTCGAAACACCACCGGACGCGCCGCCACACGCCGCCTGAAGGTCTGCGCGTCGCAGTCCTCGGCGTCACGCGCCTTCAACCTCCAGCGCGCGTGAGGCCCACGCGCATCATGCGCTTCACGCGCCGCCACCCTGCAACGCGCGTGAAGCCCATGCGCAACACGCGGTTTCACGCGCACACGTCAGCAATGACGTCAGCAGGGCCACGTGTCATCATTTGACACGTGGCACGTCAGCGCCACGTCATCACCAGTTTTGCAAAATTACAGTTTTGACCCTCAGCTTTGCAAAATTATAGTTTTGCCCCTCAGCTTTGCAAAATTATAGTTTTGACCCTCAGTTTTGCAAAATTACAGTTTTGCCCCTTAGTTTTTCAAAATTACAGTTTTGCCCCTCAACTTTTCAAAATTACAGTTTTGCCCCTCACCTTTGTTTTGACTGTTCCAGACTCATCCGAACTCGGATTTGAGCGCAGTCAAAGGCGATCTTAAGGTTTTTGACCATTCCGGACTCAACGGTACACTCCGTTTTACGTGATTCTACTTCGAACATATCAAACAAGCCAAGGAGAGCTTAAATTTGATTTGGTTCGATGGAAGATTCAGGATCCGGTGCCATGATTAAATTATCGGCGTCGAACTACTCCATATGGAAACCCCGTATGGAGGATATGCTAAATTGCAAGGATTTGGAAGACCCGTTAGAAAACGAAGATGAAAAACCACTGTTAATCGCGGTAAGAGATTGTACCAAGATGCACAGAAAGACGATTGGCCAAATCAGACAGTGGATTGACCACAGTGTATTCCACCATGTTGCTCAAGAGACCAACGCCTACGAGCTCTGGAAGAAGCTCGAGGATATGTATCAGGCCAAGACAGCTCGAAACAAAACGCTTCTTATGATGCGACTAGTCAATTTGAAGCTGAAGAACGGAGCTTCTACAGCCGAACACACCAGCGAGTTTCAGAGCCTAGTGAACCAGTTTGCATCTGTAGAGTTAAATATTGGCGATGAAACTCAGGCACTACTTCTGCTCAGTTCCTTACCTCCCAATTAGGAGACACTAGTGGTTTCCCTCGGTAACTCAGCCCCCAAACTCACTATGGCGACAGTCAAGGATGCCATATTCAGTGAAGAAGCCCGAAGAAAGGAAACCGGCATGAATTAAACACATGCGTTTGTCACCGAAGGTCACGAACGATCTTACGGAACTGGTAGAGGCAAAAGCAGAGGCAGAAGTAGAGGAAGGTCCCAAAACCGTGGCCAACCCAGCAACGACAAAAATCCACAAAAGGGTAACTATGTTTGTTATCATTGTGGTATTGCAGGACATTTGAAAAAGAATTGCCGCAAACTCCAAAGGGAGCAAGGTCAAAGCAGCCACCAGCCACAGAATGAAGATGGCAACACACTGGTCACTGTTGCTGGAGATATCATTATATGCTCAGTCGATGAAGAGGTATGCCTTCATGCTAGAAGCAATGAAGCCGAGTGGGTGATTGACACATCAGCATCATATCACGCCACTCCCCACAGTGATTTCTTCACCACGTACAAAGCAGGAAACTTTGGTACAGTAAGAATGGGAAATACAAGTTTCTCGAAGATCGTGGGTATCGGTGATATCCAGATCATGACCTGTATTGGCTGCAGTATGGTCTTAAAAGATGTGAGACATGTGCCAGATATGCGTCTCAATCTTATTTCCGGTACAACTTTAGACCGGAAAGGCTACGGCAACTACTTCAGCAATGGCATCTGGAAGCTGACAAAAGGAGCCATGATTGTTGCCCGAGGAAAGATGCACGACACTTTATACACTACCCATGTGAAGGTGATTTCTTACAGTCTCAATGCAGTTGAAACCGAGACTTCACCAAATTTGTGGCACAAAAGACTCGGTCACATGGGAGAGAAAGGGTTGCTTACATTAGCTCGGAAGAAGCTAATCACAGTATCAAAAGGTATTCATTTAAACCCTTGTGGTCACTGTTTATTTAGAAAGCAACATAGAGTCTCTTGTAACTCAACTGCCAAAAGAAGATTAGAGTTGTTGAGTTTGATTCATACTGCTGTTTGTGGTCCTTTAGAAGTAGATTCTTTAGGCGGTAGCAAATATTTTCTCACTTTCATTGATGATGTTTCACGCAAGGTGTGGGTATATTTTCTGAAAACAAAGGACCAGGTACTCGATTACTTCAAAGCATTCCACGCCATGGTTGAGCGGGAAACTGGAAATAAGCTGAAGTGCCTCTGATCAGACAATGGAGGCGAGTACACTTCTAATGAGTTCCGAGCATACTGCGTTGAATGCGGTATCCGCCATGAGAAGACGGTCCCACGTACCCCGCAATATAATGGTGTAGCCGAAAGAATGAATCGGACCATTATGGACAGAGCCAAAAGTATGATCAGTATGGCTAAGTTGTCAAAGCCATTCTGGGGTGAAGCCGTTAGAGCCGCCGTTTACCTGATCAACAAATCACCATCAGTACCGCTCCAGTTCGAAGTACCGGAAAAGGTATGGACTGGAAAAGATCCCTTATATTCTCACCTGAGAGTATTTAGGTGCAAAGCATTCGCACATGTATCCAAGGAGCAAAGATATAAGCTCGATCTGAAATCAACTCCATGTATCTTCATTGGATATGGAAACGAAGAATTCAGATACAGACTATGGGATCCAGAAGCGAAGAAAGTCATCAGAAACAAGGATGTTATCTTCCAAGAGAACCAGACATACAAAGACACTGAAGAAACCACAGAGTCCAGTGGTGCGAGTTCCAGTGTTACAAATATCATTCCAGATCCTGCACCAGTACAGTTCATTCCCAACAATGAAGAACTGCAGGATGAAATTCCAGAAACAGAGGAGGAACCTGAAGGTGTTGAGCAGTGGGAGCCACTAACCCCTCCACCAGAAGCTACAGAACCAGAAGTAGCTCCTCCAGAGCCTCAGACAAGGAGATCTGAAAGAGGCCGACATCTGATTCCGTCAATGAGATATCCGGAGTCATACTACATTTTGCTTACTGATGAAGGAGAGCCAGAATGCTTTCAGGAAGTAACTACCCATACAGACAAAGGTAAATGGGTAGAAGCTATGCAAGAAGAGATGAATTCCTTGCAGAAGAACCAAACTTATGATTTTGTGAGACTTCCGAAAGGCAAGAAAGCATTGAAGAACAGATGGGTGTTCAAGCTAAAGAAAGACTCCAACGGAAAGGCGATGTAGCACAAAGTCCGATTGGTCGTCAAAGGATTCCAACAGAAGAAAGGCATTGACTTTGACGAGATTTTTTCACCAGTTGTGAAAATGACCTCAATTCGAGTGATACTCGGATTGACAGCTAGTCTGAATCTAGAGCTTGAACAGATGGACGTCAAGACAACATTCCTCCATGGAGATCTACAGGAGGAAATTTACATGGACCAGGCATAAGGTTTTCATGTTACAGGGAAAGAACATATGGTCTGCAAACTGAAGAAGAGTCTCTACGGCCTCAAGCAAGCTCCGAGGCAATGGTACATCAAGTTCGACTCATTCATGGTGGGTCATGGGTACAAGAGAACTTCTGCAGATCAATGCGTCTACATTCAGAAATTCCCGAATGGTAATTTCGTTATTCTATTGCTGTATGTTGACGACATGTTGATAGTTGGACAGGATGCTAATATGATTAGCAAGCTGAAGCAAGAACTGTCCAAGTCCTTTGATATGAAGGACCTAGGCCCATCTCAGCAAATTTTGGGCATGAAGATTGTTCGTGACAGGAAAGCCAAGAAACTGTGGTTGTCACAAGAGAAGTACATTGAACAGGTGATTGCAAAGTTCAACATGGGAAATGCCAAGCCAGTCAGTACTCCGCTGGCTAATCACTTCAACCTGAGCAAGAGATCGTGTCCATCTTCTACGAAAGAAAAGGAAGAGATGGAATCAATTCCTTACTCTTCAGTGGTTGGAAGCTTGATGTATGCAATGGTCTGCACCAGACCGGATATAGCTCACGCTGTAGGCGTTGTGAGCAGATTTCTCTCGAATCCAGGCAAAGACCATTAGGAAGCAGTCAAGTGGATTCTGAGGTACCTGAAGAGTACATCGAAACTATGCTTGTGCTATGGGGGAGCAGAACCAATCTTGGAAGGCTATACAGATTCAGATATGGCCGACGACATTGATAGCAGGAAATCTACTTCGGGATTTCTATTTACTTTTGCAGGGGGAGCCGTGTCATGGCAATCCAAATTGCAAAAGTGTGTTGCCTTATCTACAACAAAAGCAGAATACATTGCTGCAGCGGAAGCTGGAAAGGAAATGTTGTGGGTGAAGCAATTTCTCCAAGAACTAGGTATTATTCAGAAAGAATACAAAGTACATTGTGACAGTCAGAGTGCTCTGGACTTGAGCAAGAATTCAATGTACCATTCTCGTACGAAGCATATTGACATTCGATATCACTGGATACGCGAAGTGATGGAACAACAATTACTGAAGATTGTTAAGATCCATACAGACAAGAACCCTGCTGATATGTTGACTAAAGTTGTTACTCGAGATAAGCTGGAATTATGCAGAGACATAGCTCGGATGGACATCAACTGAAGCGCAGCGGGAAACGTTCTTCTCCTATTGGTATGGAAGGGGGAGAATTGACAGTTACAGTTCCATACCACATGCATGTAACTCTGCATGCAATATCTCTTCAGCAACCACCTCTCTCTATCACAACAAGCTGGAATGTCTATCTAGCCAACTCATACATACGTGAAAAAATTTGTTTACTCCTCTGCCAGCACAAAGATGTTATCAAGTTGATGTTTGCTTCTTCTCTCATCTGCCTATATATATGGCAGATATGTGTTGTGATAGATGTAGTAGAAAAATAGAGAGTGGGATATATATACAAGAGAGATATATATACGTGAGTGAGTGATACACGAGAGATATAGAAATTTTGTGAGTTTCTGTGAGTGAGAGTGTGTGTACGGTTGAGTCGAGTTGATACAGGTTTAGTATCCTCCTCCCGAACACCTTGTTTTCAAACTCAAATTATTGAAACAACTCTCAAAGTGGACGTACCCGTATTTTTGGGGAACCACTATAATATCTTGTGTCAATTGTGTGTGTGTTTGCATTAGAATTGGTTATCCGCACAACAAAAATTGAGTGGAATTCTCGGCACAGACATCACACCGAATATCAGGATGCTTGAGCTTGTCGATAAAAGCAAGAAAGTGGGGGTGAAGTTGAGACCATACGTTGGGTGTGAAGGAAGCACATCTGACATGAATGGAGTAATTACAGTCTTCAAATGAACAGATGTAACTGCAGCCATATCTTGACGCTAAGCAAGCGTTACATTTGTGCTCATGATATTTCGATTCGGGTTGAGGCTGAAGGGTGAGAGGATGGCGGGGGTGGAAGGGGTGTTTGATCTCCAAAGGCAACCGATCTAAGCATGACTTATGCAACAAGGTCTTGCATTCGAGGCAAATGTAGATCGAGTCGTCGTCCTCGAAAGGTAGATCGCAAACGGAACAGCAACGGTAAAACTTGTTGCCATTTGTATGACAGAGCATCAAGGGATGGGTTGTGTAATGTTGTGGTACTCAATCTGCTCCTTGCCTTGATGGCTTTTCACTATTGGCGTAAGTTGAATGCAATTTATGTCGAGTTGAAATTTGTAGTCGGAAGAAGAGTAAAAGAAGCCTTCTGAATTGAAGCCGCATGCAGTACACGTGAAATTACCGCTAAGGTTCTCGAACCGGAGGTTGAGAGGTTCTTGGGGGTGGAGTGGATGGTTGATCTCTTGAATCAAGTCAGAGCCCATTTCTTTGATGCGAAGAGCACGGCCGTCCCCGCCTTGGATCTGTTGCGAGCTGCTAAAGCAGAAAGCTTCCAAGTCACCATTTTTCTCGAGATAGATCAATTCCTGCTCGTGTCTGAAATCTTGAATCTGCTTTCCAACTGACATTATCTGGGAAGGTGATGAGGTAGGAAGAAGATAGGGAAATGAAGGTGGAAGGAGAGAGGGAGGGCCTGTTTATTGTTGGAATAAAATTGGAGCTTATGGTTTAAACACCCCTTCTTTTATTTTTCAACCTAAAAATTCTGGCTTTTTATTAGAGCGAACAATTATCACCCAAATCTGTCATCGGCCATACCCGTCCGCTAAATAAAGATTAATGGGTGAGTAGTTTAATACACGGATCATTAATGGGTTAGGTAAATTGACACCCGTACAAACATGGGTCACTAACGGGTAAAGATGAGGGCACCCGTGAAAGTTAAACCCTTCACCCATTCAACCCTACCCTTCACGCAAGCTATTTCTCTCTCCATTCCGGTCCACGCTTCTCTCTCATTTCTTCTTCGTTTTCTCCTCTCTCCAGTCGGTGCCCTCTCTCTTTCACAGTTTAGAGGTTTGCCTCTTTCTCTTCTCTCAGCCCTTCTCTCTATATATAATTTTGAAAACCAGATAAAATTTGATGGTCTTTATTTTTAACGGATTTAGCTTTTTGAGATGTGTATGTGTATATATATATATATATATATATATAAATGAACTTTACAAATCTATGCTTAAAGTACCATCATTATTCTAGCTATGATTTTTAATTTATTAAATTTTTGGATAATAAAGATATTCTTCTTTTTTTTTTCTTTTTCTTGTTTTTTTGGGTTAGAATGATTTGGAAATGGTGGTTCAATTTCTCATCTATGTTTCAAGAAAGATAGAAATGTTATAAAAATGATAAAAATTACTCACATACCAACAGAATAATTTGATTTCAAGATTCATGAACTTCTTTAATTCTATCTTAAAAAATAATTCTTCCAAAGCTATCAAACAGATCCAACTCGACATATCTTTTTAATTTACTTTTCTATTTGTGTACCTTTGATAATTTTTTAAATAGAGGTGCGTGTATATAAATAATTAATGGGAAAAAAATTTAGTAAAAAAAAAAAATACAAAGGTCGGGTCAATCAGGGTTGACCTGGACCATTTACGACCCAATCCGTTGAAGACCCTTCTTAGCGGATTGAAAATGGGTTAATGACCCGTTAGCGACCCACCCGTACTTTTTATGGACTATAATAATATATTGTGCTTGTAAATTGGGTTGTAAAATTGTTGACAAGTTAAGTATGACTCTAATTAGTTATTTGTCAAATTTATACATGTATTAATGATTTTGAAATTACCTAGAAGATGGTGAACTAAGCCTAGAAGGGGGGAGAATAGGCTTTTTATGAATTAATTGACAAATTAAAATTTTAATTGCGGAAAAGTCAATTTTAATTCAATTCGTTTAAAGCAATAATCCACGCAATAAATAATATAGGTACGTGGAAAACCTTGAAAATGTTCCAAGTAAAAATCACGGATACCCTCCGATATTGATGCACTATGAATCAAGAAGTATAAGACTTTATGAAGTTTTAGACTTACAAATCACTCATGATCTGCCTTTCTCCACTCGACGTCTGACGGTCTTGAATCACTCGCGCTCCATGAAGTTCTCGCTCTGATCTTCGTACTCTGACGACTCTGCTTCTCAATGGATCAAATAACCATGAAGCCTCCTGCTTCGATCAAGGTGGTGTGATGATTTGTCACGCCCCAAATTCTCAGGACTCCGAAACCCGAGCCTAAGAGCAAAGGGAGTAAATGCGAAAGTAAAAAAGAAACGAGAACAAATGACTTAAGGTCATCAAACACCAACAAAGGGTAAAAAATGTCACGCTCTAACCATGTTGTCACTCCCCTAAAATCCCCGAAACTCTAATCTAAAGAATCAGCGAATTTCCGAGGGTGACGTAAGTCAAGCGACTACTAGAGTCAACAATAACAAAGAACTACATGGAATAACAACGAAAAATATACTCCATGCCAAACCGAATACTAGGAACTCACTAGTATCCTCAGATACCAACAGACACACTCCTAAATTCCTAAGACTCCCGAACTGGGACATCCAAGGAATCCAGGATGTTATCCTTAACACAATGGCCAACTAAGATATCATTAACCATGGAAACGTATGGAATAATGATAGAAAATGGTATAGTTCATACCCAAATGAATAATATAACAAAGCAGCGGAATCTAACGAAAATCCGGCAAAATTTCGTTTGTAAATGGAACATCCGGATACACAACCACAACACAAGAACCTGCCAATAACATTTCAATAATAATAATGGCTTCCAAGCCCCACATTCATCAATCCTACTAGGGCCGAGGTAGTGGAAAGAAACCAAGACCTCTCCAAACCCTCTAAAATCAATAGAGTCACAATTGCTCGAATAAGAATACAGAACTCACATAGTAGTGCCGAATAAATACAACGACATCCTGAAATAATAAAGACAGGAAATAAAAGATACATCAACAGGGATATGCCAACAGGCTGGCTCCCAAAAGAAATATATAACAATCCCATAACCAATGGGTAAGGAAACTGACAGCAGAGATCTAGCGTCCCCAAACCCAGTCGTGCTGCATCCGTAACTGCATCACCCTACGCAACTCTAAAACCTGTAACAAGAAACTAAAGAAATCTGTCGTTGCACTGCATCCTGCTCATAGCCATATATTTCTTGCAACCTGACGTGGAATACCAGGGGGCAAATGAAATTCCCCTGTGAGCAAATAAGCTCAGTGGAAAAAGATACTCTAACTACCACATCCTCTAATAGTTTAGGAAATGTTAAACCACCCAGTGAGATACATAGCCCACAACATAACCCAGCCACGAAAACCCAAGGTACGTGCTCATATACTACCGTACGTAAGTATATAGGGGATATATATATACACACATATATATATAAATACACAACATGAGCCTACAAGATACGACTAAAACTCGTACTCCAAGTATCAACACTAGTAGTCTACACTACTCTCATCAACGTACACTAAGTACACGACCCTAAGGTCCAATCTAACAAATCATCAAGCGCTCACCACGCTAACCAGAAACTCCAAACAGAAGGAAAACACACTCACCTCTAATGTCCACGAGGATCGAAATCCACCCCTCGGCATCCATGCCCCTAACATGTGTAACAACTCAAATCACCTAGGTGGTGACATCAACAACCAAGAAGAAGTGAAGGGCAACACTATATGTGTGCACTGAACAACACCAAGCCTCATGCCCGAGCCTTAGAAATGATCCGAAACAAAGGTGAAACAATGGAACACCTTTCAAAACACTACAGGTCGAGGTTCTTAAGGAAGAAGTCTCGTAACCTCAGAATTTCTATAGAATCGGTTCTCTTTAAAAATCCATACACTGAAATTGACCGTCTTGCCCCCGGTCTCCGTCGTTCGCCTGTACTGGCTACGGGGGTAGGCAAAAACGGGTTTTTCCTTTTAATACAACGAGTTTGTTTTCAAAACTTGAAAAACTCCGTTTCCGACAGACAGCCAGATAAGAGTGACTAGAACTCCAAGGATTCCTATATTGTCCCGAAATGACAATGAAGGAAGAACAATATGTTAGACTCACGGACCACAACCATCCGTTTCCAACTCCACCAAAATCAACTGATAACACAAGGAAGAGGTTCGGCATCACGCCGTAACCGAAGACTCAATGAGTGACATATAAGTCAACAATCTCATCACTCGCCTTCTCTAAGGCCTCAAATCTCAATTGATACAAAATCAATCCCTGACCTCAAATCTCCAAAGAGGTCACACCGCTAACCTCAATCACAAGACTATTACCCGCCTTCTCAAGGCCTCAACTCCAAATCATCTCGACAGTCCATCACTAACCGCAACTAACCACAAAGGTCACAACGCCAATATACTTAATCTCCCCTAAGGGTACAAAAGCATATACCACAAGTATAAATATACATTTCTTTATACTTTAATAATCACCGCATATAATCATTATCTTATACGTTAATCATTATCAGCTAAACATTTTATAAAGATATGAATTTAATTCGCAATATTCATACATAACATGCTCCCAAATCCAACAGGCAATAATAACACATATTAAACCCGCTCCAACATCACATGTAATAATATCATGTATACATGTCAAATGAAATCACATAATGCCGTGCAAATACAATGTGACTCATAAACCTCATGGCAGAAACCCCATGAAACACAATGCACAACCCGGTTGCGACTTCATATGCACAACCCGGTTGCGAATTCACATGCACAACCCAGTTGCGACTTCATTTGCACCACACGGTTGCGACTTCGTATGCACAACACGGTTGCGACTTCATATGCACAATCCAGTTGCGACTTCCAATACGAAATCCGAAAATGGATGCACAACCCAGTTGCGACTTATAAGCCAAAAAACATAATCCAGTTGCGACTTCACAATCCGAAGATTCATGCACAACCTAGTTGCGACTTCACATGCACAACATGCACCAACACAAATATGTATAACATCATATTTATGAAAATATCCACATAAATCTAATAAAATTCTCAAATCTCCTTTTAACATGCTTTTAAAATTATAATAAAGCATTAAATCGTGAGAATTACATTTCATGCTTAAACAACATATTTTCTTTAATTCTTTAGGAAATATTTCCAATTTCTTTGAACATGCCTTTAAAGTAATTAAAGCAATTAATTTACGTATCGCAAAGGGAACCTAGCCCAACGTCTAAGTTCTCACGAATCTCTACTAACTCATTTAATTCTCAAGGGAATTTCTAAACCACTTATTCCTATTCGATTCAGATAGGAAATTAATTAATCACATAGGAAATAATTTAATTAATTTTCTTAAATTAATCCCTAAGCCCCATTTCGATTCTAAGCAAATTATAGATATTTAAACTAATAATTTAATATGTCAATATTAAATTAAATAACGGTTTGCACCCCTAAACTACTTCAATAATGCGGAGTGAGAAATATAATTTTTCACATAATTTATGTTTACCGAACAGTCCGAAACAGCACAGTATCGGCACCCGAATATGAAGCCCGCCGATCAAAATCGTCCGAAAACTATTTCGAATATATCGAAATGTCCGTCTCGACAACCTATACGATATATACAAAGCCCATTAGTAATAGGTTAATTAATTTGGCTATATCTAAAATAGCCCAAACGAAAATTCAAAACTTCAAATCGAATTTCCCGACAAACCATTCAACGTAAAATTACAAAATTTTTACACGTTGTACCTGACATATAGGTGAAGCTACCCTCCGAAAATCAGCCCAAACCGAGCTCGGGAAGTCGACCGAAAAAATGGCCGAAGGTTCTGGCCGAACCTGCGCTGCTGCGACTCTGCCGCACCACCTGCGCGACCACCAGCTCGCCTCCCTGCACCATCCGTGCCACCGCCTGCTGCGGCGACCACCAGGCCGCACCACCTCTTCAGCCCGACCCCTCTCTCTCTCTCTCCCTCGCTCTCTCTCTCTCTCTCTGCCGACGAAAATGGAGCATGGAAAAGATGGTGGTCGTCAACTATGGAGAGGAGAAGAAGATCAGTCGTCGTTCGTCCAGAGAGAATGAAGAGAGCAGAGCGTGCAGGAGAAGGAAGAGTATCTGCGTATATATGCATATACATATATATACTTAATCGCAAAAACGACCTTCCAATTATCCAAAATCACGAAATAACCCCCAAAACTATATATATATAATTACAATTATATATATATATACAATAAATCCCAATAAACATCGGGAGCCTCCAAATAATATCGCGCGACCCCGAAAGCCCACGGGACACCAAATAACTAAAATAATCTGAAATAATTACACCGGGGTAGGAACCCAAACGTCGGAACACTATACGTCGAATAAGCTAAACGTCTCGTTCCTCCGTCGAAGTACTGAACATTAAATGTCGAAACGATACCGCGTAGTCGATAACAAGAACTCGCGTAGTCCTCAAAGAGAAACCGTAATGTCGTCCAGTCGACTTTAAAACTAAACGCGAAAAATTTACATGCGAAATACCAAGAATAATATGAATGTCATGAACAAGTGACGTCATAACCGAAATTAAATTAAATATAATTTCAAGAAAAAGGAAAATAACACGGGGTGTTACATTATTTTTTCAGCAACTAGATCATCCAATTGTGCATAACGATCTTTGGTGTAGAAGCACAATTGGAAAAACTCAAACCAAGAAAGAACTAGAAAATATATAATCACTCAATAATTTTCTCTCTATATATATCTCAGTAAAAGTATATGAATCTGTAGAAGAATTGCAGAGATCTCTCAAAAAGCCACACCCTTCTCTTAGGTTTAACTCATATATATAGAGTAGAGTCTTCAATTAATGGTAAGAATCATTTTCCAATCAGAATTCGTATTTCCACCATTTAAATCTTCCAAATATAAATAAATATGTCAGTGATAGTCCAATATACTGATAATAGTTTCTAATCATGTCCCAAAATGGTTAGGAATCAATTACATAGCAAAATAAAACTTCCCAAAAATAATTTTGCGTACCCACTTACCGAGTACTCGGTGGTTGTTCTACCAAGTACTCGGTGAATACGCAATTGCGCGCAAGTGTGCAATAACTCACACAGCTCTTTGGAAATTTACACAACTTTGCATCTTATCAAGTAGTCGGTAATCTCCTCACCGAGTACTCGGTGGAACAAACCATTTGTGCAGACATAGTTTTAATATGTTGTCGTTTTCAACCGTTGTTCCACTCTTGTATCTTCACCACTTTATACTTGATTTGACAGATACACTTCTTACCATAAAACATTTTACCAACTCGATCTAAAATACACAACTCTCAATATAGTTTTGGGTAATTTGCATTGACACCCCCTGAGGTTAGGGTCAATGGTAACCAGATTGTGGTCAACGTTTTTTTGGCACTCACACCCCCTGAGGTTTCAATTTTGTTGCAATGACACCCCCTGGGCTGGTGAAATGACTAGAATTCCCCTTTAATTGTTTCACTTATTACATTAGGGTAATATATAAAATGTGAAATTACCCATCTACCCAAACACTTCACCCCTCTGAAATTACTAATTACACTTCCACCCCTTATTACAAAATATATATATATATATATATTACGAAAATTACAATTTAATTTTTTTTCTTTATAATATAATTTGTATATATAATTACGAAAATATATATATATAATTTGTAAAAAATTTGAAAAAACATATAAAATTTGAAAAAATATATAAAATTTGAAACAATATATAAAATTAAAAAAAAAACATATAAAATTCGAAACAAATATATAAAATTCGTCACAATATATAAAATTCGAAAAACATATAAAATTCTAAAAAATATATAAAATTCAAATATATATATATATATATAAAGTGTGATTGAAGTTTAAGTGGATAAGCCTCAGAGTCATTGGCCAAGGTAACAGATCCTCTCCAGCTCTCTGCAGAGCTATTTTATTGGCCACGATGGCGACACATGCCCCACGATGGTGACCGAAATCGGATTTGAACCGATACTTTATTAAAATATTTTAATCAAAATTAAATATATTAATATTTGGATCAAAATTAACGGTTCGGTTCCGGTTCTCATTTTTAAATAACAGAAAGTATCGATTCGATTCCGGTTTTGGTCGGAATCAAAAGCGAACCGCATCATGAATATATTAATATTTGAATCAATATTAATGGTTCGGTTCCGATTCTCATTTTTAAAGAACCAAAAGTATCGGAACCGAACCATTAATTTTGATCCAAATAAAAAATTACTTTCGGTTCTTTAAAAATGAGAACCGGAACCGAACCGTTAATTTTGATCCAAATATTAATATATTTAATTTTGATTAAAATATTTTAATAAAGTATCGGTTCAATTCCGATTTTGGTCACCATCGTGGGGCATGTGTCGCCATCGTGGCCATTAAAATAGCTCTGCAGAGAGCTGGAGAGGATCCGTGTCACACCCCAAATTCCTAGGACTCCGAAACCCAAGCCTAAGAGCTAAGGGAGTGATTGCGGAAGTAAAAAGAAACGAAAACCAAAAGACATTCAGTCATCAAACACCCACAAAGGGTTGCAATGAATACCCAGATACCATGTTGTCACGCCCCTAAAGGGTTACGCAAACCAAGCGACTACTAGAGTCAACAATAACAAAGAAGTACATGGAATAACAATAAGAATATACTCCATGCCAACACGAATACTAAAAACACAAGAGTATCCTCAGATACCAACAGACACGCTCCTAAATCCCTAAGACTCTCGAACTGGGACATCCAAGGAATCCAAGATGTGATCTTTAATACAAATGACCAACTAAGACATCATTAACCAAGAAAACACATGGGTTAATGATAGAAATGGTATATTCCATACCCAAATGACTAATAAAACTAAGCAGCGGAATCTAACGAAAATCCGGCAGAGTTCCATTTGTAAATGGAACATCCGGAAAACCAAACACAACACAATAACCTGCCCAAAGCAATTCAATAATCACAATGGCTTCCAAGCCCCACATTCATCAATCCTACTAGGGCCGAGGTAGTGGAAAGAAACCAAAACCCCTCCAAACCCTCTAAAATCAACAGAGCCACAATTGCTCGAATAAGAATACAGAAAAGCACTTAACTGTGCGGAATAGATACAATACATCCTGAAAGAATAAGTACAAGAAATAAAGAATACATCAATAGGGATATGCCAACAGACTGGCTCCCAAAAGAGATACATAATAATCCCATAACAATGGGTAAAGAAGCTGACAGAAGAATACTACCGTCCACAAACCAGTCGTGCTGCAATCGTAACCGCATCACCCAACGCAACTCCAAACCTGTAACAAGGAAACAAGAGAAAACTGTCGTTGCACTGCATCCTGCTCATAGCCGTATATTTCCTGCAACCTGACGTGGGAATACCAGGGGGCAAATGAAATACCCCTGTGAGCAAATAAGCTCAGTGAGAAAGGATACTCTAACTACCACATCCTCTAATAGTTTAGGTAATGCTAAACCACCCAGTGAGATACATAGCCCACAACATAACCCAGCCACGAAAACCCAAGGTACGTGCTCATATACTACCGTACGTAAGTATATAGGGGATATATATATATATATATTTATAAATACCCAACATGAGCCTATAAGATACAACTAAGACTCATACTCCTAGTACCAACACCAGTAGTCTACACTACTCTCACCAACATACACTAAGTACACGACCCTAAGGTCCAATCTAACAAATCATCCAGCGTTCACGACGCTAACAAGAAACTCCAAACAGAGGGAATCACACTCACCTCTAATATCCACAAGGATCGAAATCCACCACTAGTACCAAGGAATACTCATAACTCACTCCCCGAGAACACAGGAGGAAAAGTACTCACGTCCTTGCGTACTAACACAATCATCGTCTATATATATATATATATTGTAAATGTACAATATATATATAATACAAACCTCATCTCATTCCTAAGGAAAATCTACCTCTCAAAAGCTAGATCACCTCAATCATATCACCATACCATAAATCATATCGACCTCATAATACTATCATCGATAGGGTCAATCACATCACTAACGCTCTCACTGTAGGAGAGGGAAACCACTCAACCAAATCACTAAGAGTACACGAACTCAACTCACCAGAACGACCACCTCAGGGTCACCAAAGCAAAGCGAAGGAAAAGACTTCTCAATGCTGAACCAATAGATAACCGAGACAACAATGTCAAGGTTAAGAACACCACAAGCGTTTAATGAAAACACCTGGACAAGGAACCCAATCCACTCGGTATCCATGCCCCTAACATGTGGAATAACTCGAATCACCTAAGTGGTGACATCAAAAACCAAGAAAAGTGAAAGACAGTACTATATGTGTGCACTGAACAATACCCAGCCTCATGCCCGAGGCTTGGAAATAATCCAAAGGAAAGGTGAAACAATGGAACACCTTTCAATACTCTACAGGTCGAGATCTTGAGAAAGAAGTCTCAGAATCTCAGAATCTCGAGGAAGTAATAAAATAGTTTTCTTTTAAGAAATCACATAGTAAAAATGACCGTCTTGCCCCCGGTCTCCGTCAGTTGCCATTACCGACTTTTAGAAGTTAAAAATCTTTTTAAAGAAGATCCTAAGATCATTTTACAAAGTACTAAAACTTTTAGTTGCTACGGGGGTAGGCGAAAACGGGTTTTTCCTTTTAAATACAAAAAGTTTAGTAAACACCGTTTCCGAAGGACAGCCAAATAAGGGTAAACACAACTCCACGGATTCCTATAATGTCCAAGATGACAAGGAAGGAAGAGTACTACATTGGGTTCACGGAACACAACTATCCGTTCCCAACCTCACGAGATCAAATGACAACACCTGGAAAAGGTTCGTCACCACGCCGTAACCTACAACTCAAGGAATGACGTGTAAGTCAAAGACATGTACTAGTATACAGAGTACAATAAAAGAAATGCTTAGAGGAATGAACTAAGTACTAGAAACAAGATTGCCAAGCTACAGTACCTCGAGTACTTAATAAAATCACTTAAACCCCTTAATATCATGAAAAGGGAGAACTAGTGGCCGATACCACGGGAATAACTAGTCTCAATCAATACCTCTTCCAATTCATTATGACTCTAATTTCACAATTGATAATTAACGGAATCAAGAAGTCATTTCCACTTAACTAGACAGGTTCAATCACAACCACTTCTAACCGCACTCAAAACCTCAAAAGCACGATAAAGGATACCTCCCCCTAAGTGGGAAAGAAACATCCAGGGTCAGTAATATGCAACCAACCGAAACCACAAAACTATCACCGCCTTCTCTAAGGCCTCAGATCACAATTGATACTCAATCAATCCCTAACCTCAAATCTCTACAGATAATACATAACTAACCACAGAGGTCACTATGCCAATATACTTAATCTCCCCCAAGGGCACAAGGTAAATAATCACAAGTATAAAGATACACTTTTCATTTATACTTATTTTCTCATTTAATTCATGTTTTCGCATTTATCACTTTCAACTGAGCATTTTATAAAGATATGAATTTAATTTCACAATATTCATACATAACATGCTCCAAAATCCAACAGGCAATAATAACACATATTAAACCTGCTCCAACATCACATGTAATAATATCACGTATACATGTCAAATGAAATCACATAAATGTCATACATATTCAATGTGATTCATACACCACCCTTTGCCCACATCACGTGGTTAACGAATACGCACTCCACCCATTTATAAGGAGAAAAAGTACCGCACCGATTCTTCCCAAGTGTTTTTGACACTACACTTTCAACAAGGAAGACGGTTGCACGAGACGACCCGTGACCAAAAATCCGTATAACGGATGCACGAGACGACCCGCGACTTCGAGAATGAGACGACTCACCCTATGCCCCATTCACAGCTCATTATTCTGTAGGATGGGAACACCCCCTGGCCAGTTGTTGCGACGATTCGACACAAAGACACCCCACATGATTTCACAACCCACATATACCAATACCATGATTTAACACTACATGATATTCTCAATATGCATCCAGGTCCAAATGACAATCATGCATCAATCATAAATATGTAATGCATCATATTTATGTAAATACCCACAGGGTAATATATAAATCTCAAAATCTCTTTTCATGCTTTAAAATACAATAAAGCAAGTAAATCATATGAAAACAATTTCATATACCATTCATGTTTTCAAAATATATATTTTATTTAATTCTTTAGAAAATATTTCAAATTCCCTTATCATGCCTTTAAAATAAATTAAAGCAATTAATTCACGTATCGCAAAGGAACCTAGCACAACGTCTAAGTTTCCACGAATCTCTACTAACTCATTTAATTCTCAAGGGAAATTCTAAGCCATCTATTCCTATTCGATTCATATAGGAAATTATTTAATTACATAGGAAATAATTTAATTAATTTTCTTAAATTAATTCCTAAGTCCAATTCCGATTCTAAACGAATTATAGATATTTAAATTAATGATTTAATATATCTATATTAAATTAAATAAGGGTTTTGCACCCCTAAACTACTTCAATAATGCGGAGTGAGAAATAAAATTTCCCACCTGAAATACGCTTACAGAACAGCCGTTTCGGGCCCACCGTGAACAGTACCGGCACCCGAATATCACACCCACCGACCAAAGTCGTCCAAAAAAAATATTTCACATATATCGAAACGTCCGTCTCGACAACCTATACGATATATACGAAGTCCGTTAACAATAGGTCAATTAATTTGGGTAAATCTAAAATACCCCAAATGAAAACTATAACCTATAAATGCGATTTCCGGGCAAATCGTTCAACGTAAAATCACGAAATTAATGTATGACGAATACTACATGGATACGGAGCTACTCACCAAAAATCGGCTCAAACCGATCACCGGAAGTTGCCCGAAACGCCGACCGAAGCTCGGCCAGACTAGCCCCTGTTCGCGTAGCCATTGCGCAAGTTGTGCCACTCGTTCACGGCTGCTCAGCCTGCACCCCCTGCGTCGCCGTCGTTGCTTGCCAGCACCAGCGCCACCGCCGTCCAGATCGGCCGCCATCAACACCACCAGTTCACGGATCGTTTTACCAGCCACGTCCTCCCTCTCTCAGTCGACAGCTCCCTCTCTCGCCAGAGCTCCCTCCCTTGCCGGCGAATAGTGACGAAGGTGAAGAAGAAGTAGCTGATCGATGTATATGAAGAAGAGAAGAGGTAGTCGGTCATGGCGCAGAGAGAAGAGATGAGAGGAGGCGTGTATTCAGTCGTTCGTACAAGGAGACTGAAGAAGACAAGTCTGTGGTATAGCAGGTGGATAGATATACGTATACATATATATGACCTAATTGCACCACTAACTCTCCAATTCTCCATAATTGCAAAATAACCTTACTTCAATATATATATATATATATAATTTAATATATATATATATAATAAGTCCCAACAATTATCGGAAGCCTCGAAATAATATTGCGTCAACCCGTAAGTCCGCAGGACGCCAAATAACCAAATTAGTCCGAAAGAAATACACCGGGTTAGGAACCCAACAATCGGAACACCGAGAAAGTAATTTAATACGCTTCACACCGGATCCGTAAAAGTACTAATACCGTATCCAAAATAATCGAAACGATATCGTGTAGTCGATAACGATAATTTGCGTAATCGTCTAGGAGAAACCGTAAAGTCATCCAGTCGACATTTAAAAGCAAACGCGAAAAATTTACAGGTACGAAATACCAAGAATAAACAATACGTCATGAACAAGTGACGTCATTACCGAAATTAAATTAGATATAATTTCAGGAAAAAGGAAAATAACACGGGGTGTTACAATCTGTTACCTTGGCTAATGACTCTGAGGTTTGTCCACTTAAACTTCAATCACACTTTATATATATATATATATATATATATATATATATTTGAATTTTATATATTTTTTAGAATTTTATATGTTTTTCGAATTTTATATATTGTTTACGAATTTTATATATTTGTTTCGAATTTTATATGTTTTTTTTAATTTTATATATTGTTTCAAATTTTATATATTTTTTTGAATTTTATATGTTTTTTCAAATTTTATATATTTTTTACAAATTATATATATATATATTTTCGTAATTTTAATTTTCGTAATTATATATACAAATTATATTATAAAGAAAAAAATTAAATTGTAATTTTCGGAATATATATATATATATATATATTTTGTAATAAGGGGTGGAAGTGTAATTAGTAATTTTAGAGGGTTGAAGTGTTTGGGTATATGGGTAATTTCACACTTTATATATTACCCTAATGTAATAAGTGAAACAATTAAATGACTATTTTAGTCATTTCACTAGCCCAGGGGGTGTTATTGCAACAAAATTGAAACCTCAGGGGGTGTGAGTGCCAAAAAAATGTTGACCACAATCTGGTCGCCATTGACCCTAACCTCAGGGGGTGTCAATGCAAATTACCCTATAACTTTTTATCAAAACATGTCTTTACATAAATAAAGGTTCTTACAGGCTTCTTGAAGCACATCACTTGGATAATAAAGCATAGTAACTAAGGTTTTGTTTGGTTGATGGGTTTTGGACTTGTTGGTCTGGTCTGGTCTTTAGTTTGAAAACCAGACCATGTTTGGGCTGCTTGGTTTTGATTTTTTAAAACTAGCCAATCTAAAACCAAGTTAGCTCATCTCTCACTCAAAATTAAAAAAATATATAAATTTCAATATATATATATATAATTCAAAATATATATATAATTCGTAAAAAATATATAAAATAAAATAAAAACCATATATATTTCGAAAAAATATATAAAATTCGTAAACAAATATATAAAATTCAAAAATATATATATATAAAATTAAAAAAAACATATAAATTCGAATAAATATATAAAATTCGTAAAAAAATATATAAAATTTGAAAAAAATATATAAAATTAGTAAAAATATATATAAAATTCGAAAAAATCATATAAAATTCGAAAACAACATATAAAATTCGAAACAAATATATAAAATTCGTAAAAAAATATATAAAATTAAAAATATATATGAATATATATAATCCTTTGGCACACCACAATAGTATATTCATACAAGATTATCCAAAAGAAAAAAATGGGTAGGAAAATCATAATCAAGAGAACCAATGAGAGTTGTGCAGTACAATCTAAGAAAGTGCTCTTCCACTATATTTGATTTATGTTTTCATGATATTTTATTTGATTGGTAATATGGTTTTTTCGAATTTTATATATTTTGTTTCGAATTATATATATATTTTTAAGAATGTTATATGATTTTTTATGATTTTATATGTTTTTTTGAATTTTATATATTTTTTACAAATTTTAAATATTTTTTACAAATTTTAAATATTTTTTTTGAATTTTATATTTTTTTGAATTTTATATATATATATATTGAATTGTATATATTTTTTACGAATTTTATATATTTTTTACAAATTTTATATATTTTTTCAAAATTTATATATTTTTTTCGAATTATATATATATTTTTACTAATTTTATATATATTTTTATGAATTTTATATATATATTTTTTAACGAATTATATATATATATTTTGAATTTTCTATATTTTTTTTGAATTTAATTAAACTCTAGGGGTATTTTGATCCAAAATTATAAGAAATGAAGTAAGTTGATGCAATGAAATCATAGGGGAGTTTTCTGATCTTGAGAGGGGTAACTTGATGCAAAATGAAACCATATGGGGGTTTACTGATAATAACCCTTTCATGTATTTTTCGGATAATTTTTCGCTTTTTTTCTTTATATTTTTCCATCTCTTTTATTAATTCTCCTGATCGAATAATTTTTGGAGTAATTGATTTTGTTTAAGTGTATATATATTTTTATATATATATTTAATAAAAATTTTAACAAGACCAAATTATTACCAAATAAAATTTAGATCTAGGACAAGGTCAGAAAACCAGACCAGTTTCCAAACATATAGTAATTTCCTGACATATACTTATATGTTAACAGTTTCATTTACCTTTTGGACTTCTTGAAGACAGCAGGTACATGTGACTAGTTGTTTTACATCTGCAAGATCCATCTGATCGATGCACAAAAGTTTTACTCTTTTTTAATTATTTGTTTCCTTCATTGGTTGACCTAAATACTAAACTATGGAAGTCACTGTTAAAAGAAGTGGTCTGCCCTAATCCGTTCCGTGATGAAATTTAAACAGAGAGACATCATAATATAATATGACAAGTTGCAAATACTAAAATTCTGACATTTTGCATTCAATCGAAAATCATGGTTGCAACATGTGTAACCATGAAAATTGTACTCCGTATTAAATACCGGTCCAGAGTCCCAAATAATATTCGATGCAAATTAATGATTATTGGAGCTAGATGACACTATCTGCAAACACAAGTTGGCACTATTAATTGTTAATTATTCATAATCAATTATATGTTCGTCGACTTTTGCATGTCCCCATATGATTAAAGCATCAAAAAGTTACTTTTCACGCGTATTAAGCGAGTTTGTACGATTTATTTTTAATGCATTAAATGATAGTATTCACAAATTGCAATAAATTATAGGGTAAAAGCTAAAGTGCATTTAACCGTAACTTTACTCTCTCCCAAGAACCCCCAAACTTTGAAAATGGCAGAAAACCCCCCATATTATGGTAAAAAAATGCAAATTACTCTCCTGAATTATTATTGTGCAATAAACCCCTCTAAACTATAACAAAAAAAAAGCATTAAATGCAATAAACCCCCCTGAACTTTGGTTCAATTTTCAAATAACCCATATGAACTATAAATGGTGCAGAAAACCCCTAAACTATCACATTTGTTGCAAAATGTCCCATTTTCTTTAAAAAGTTTCATAAATGACCTAAATGCCCTTTCTTTAATAAATTTTACTTAATATATTTTTCTTATTAACTTAGATTATGGAATAATTAATAGTAATTTGATGGCATATTCTCCATTCAAATTTTCATAAATTTACACATAATTTTAAAAGTTTATTGTTTGAATAATTCTTTTAGGTTGTTTAAATAAAATTTTAAAATACTTTATCAATTGTTTAAAACTATTTATAGATAACATGAGAAAATCAAAAGGTGCTCATTATCCAAGTAATTTGTGATTTATTTATGAATATATTTCTATGAAAGAAGTTTTTATTTGATATAAAGAGTTTCAACTATGATAATGAGTTTTACTATTTAAATCAAACTAAATTTTAATAACAAATTAACTAACTGTAAAATAAAATAATTACAACTTATAACCCATTTTTTTTAACATTTGAAGATATATTTATTCTAATACATTTTAGGTGATTGGTATAATTAATACTCTAACCAAGAGAAATAATATAGATATAATTTAGAGAATTAGCAAATATTTTAGTAAGGGTGTGATAGACCTTTGAAATAAAATTAGGGCGAACTGCAACAAATTGATAGTTCAAGGGGGTTTGTTTTAGTTAGGGGGGTTAGCTGCAAAAATGCAATAGTTTAGGGGAGTTTTGTGGACTTTTGTAGGGGTTCGGATTAATTAAATGATGTGAAGATAGTTTCCACACAAGTGAGTCAGTATGAGCTTTTATTGCTTTTGATTGTTTTACAGAGAAATGAAAGAGAAATGGAAGAGAAAATAACAGTTGCAAATTATTGCGAAATACTATCTCTCTCTAGAAATTTCTTTCCCTTCGTCTTCGAAAAGTCCTCCAAAAGTGAGCTCTCGCTCCTCTATTTATAGATGTAAGTGTCCAGTAGACCCTCACGGATTGTCCTTGCCACGTCAGCACCTGTTTCACGACATGGATCCTGAAATTCCAATCCGCGGAATAAATACCCTGCATAGTATCATCTCGCGCCCTCGACTACGCGAAATTGATTCGCGTAATCCCTTTGCGCGGATCATACCGTACCCCTTGCCCTATGATCTGCGCCGTTTCATCGCGGATCTACTTTTTCCTTAGCCAAGGAACCATGATGTTATAGCTTTCCTGGGTCATGACCTTTTGCATGCATACCTTTTTCATGACCCTGAGTATATCGGCCTCTCTAAGGTACTAATGCTTAGGACGGTGTAGATAGGGTCGCGACCCACTATTTACATATCCCAAACATTTCCCCTAGATTCCGAATAGTACTCCCTACGCGAGCAGCATATAGGGTTATGAGTTCAGATGCGAGCTATAAACACATCAGTCCCTCATACCTCCCTCTGTATAATGTAAGCTCTCGCGTACAAACTTTATTTGGGCCATTTTCCCAAATAAACCAAACCTTGGGCCAATCTCTCAAATAAATAAATCCTTGGGTCAATCTCCCAAAATAAGCCAATCCTCGTGGATTAACATTTTCGCGAGTCACCCCCTTTACAACTTTACCCAAAAGAAAATGTTCCATTGGCTTCAAAATTAATTAATGACTATAATGTCATTTCTTATTAAATTATACTTAATACACTTTTGGTTTTGACAAAGATTATGAAATAATTGCCACAAATTTGAATGGAGATTACTCCATTCAAATTTATGTAAATTAACACGTAAATTTTTTTAATTAATAAAAAAAATGTTTTAGGCTTTTATATATATAAAAAATTGAGTATAAAGTTTAGAAGTAATTACACTCACATCCCTTGAGGTTTGGTCTAAGGAAATTATAGCTAATTAAATACAATGTTTGCATTTTGTGAACACTCAGCCTTTGTTGGTAAAATTGCTTCCAAAAGAGTGTGAATTGTTAACAATACCCTTCAATGGAATTAATGAAAGAACTAAAAATATATCAGGTGTGTTAAATGTCTATAATACCCTTCTCAATTATATCACTTTACACCACTCAATTCATTGACCTTAGTTGGTGTACTGTATTATTTTTCAAATTGAAAATTATTTTTTTAGGAGCTAATTGAAGAAATTTCACTCGATTAAGGTTGGCATGTTCAATCTTTTTATTTAGTTACACTTAATACATGAAATTTTGTCCTATATATTATTTTTTTCTTGAATAATTATTTATGTATTTTTGCTTATTTAAAAAAGACAAAATAGGGTTTGTGATATTGAGATTTTTACTAAAATTCTTTTTTTATCCACCAAGGGTTGATAGCTTGAGATTTTTTATTTAATTGCAGTTGATGAAATTTGATTTTATCTAATATTTTAAAATTATTTTCTTATTTTATATCATTTCAATTAGGGTTAAAAGAGATCATCTAATTAGTGTTTACCAATTAGAGGTTTTTGTTTAATTGAACTAATAGATAAAATTTGAACCTATGTATTTATTTTATATTAATATTTTTTATTTTATTACACATAAATTTACTATCTTAATGAAATTTGACTCGATTAAATTTGATAGTTTGAAATTTTTTGTTTAATTGTAATAAATTGTTAAAATTTGGCACAAATATATTTTATTAAATTAAGGAATTTTGTTCAGTTACATGTAACTGTTGTAATTTAACCTTATGTGTTGTTTTTATATTTGAGTTTTTTTTTTTTTTTTGCATAATTAAACTGACACCATTATGTATTTGTAAATGCTAAAAAGTGCACAACACAAAAATGAATTTTATTGAGGCTCCAAGGCCCTAATTTATACAGAATCTAGATGGGCTTTTTGTCCTACTAAGAATGCAATTCAATCTTTTACCTTTAGGGATTGATATTCATTCCTTTGTTATCCACATCTTGTTCGGACTTGTAGGGGTTTTAACCAACGTAATTAAAATCTAGATCCTAGAATCGTAGTTAAAATCTAGATTCTACGATCCTACCACCCCAAAACGACTCAAAACATAGAAAAATTGTTCAAATAGGTAGAATCGGAGTATACGATTCTATACGATTATGCTATTTTAGGAAATTTTTAGGCTGAAATAGGTAGAATCGTGTAAAATCGTGGTAGAATCGTGTAGGATCGTACTAGTAGAATCGTAAGATACTACAATTTTTTTTTAAAAAAAAATTATTATTATTTTAATTTTATTTTTTAAATTTTTTATTTTTTTGTAAAAGGAAAGCTTTGCACACACACACATCACTTTATATTCACATGTATTTTCGGTATTTTTTTTGGCTAAAATAATAGTTTCAGGGTTGAATCATCCATGTGAGGCCTAAAACGTTTTAGTCAAATATTTCACTATGTAGCCAAATTTAATATGATTTAATATTTCAAAATAAATATTTGATTATTATGTTAAAAAATAATAAATGAATTACATTAAATAAATTATATGTTCCACTTAATTTTAAATTTTAATTTTTTTTATTTAAATTTGTAATTTTATCATATGAATTATAATAATTTTCTTTGCTTATTTATATATTTTAGTTAAGGAAATTCACGAAATAGATGATGAAGAAGAATTTGGTGAGATGGACATCCTTAGTGTTGATAATGAGAATAATAGCAGCGATGATGATCTCGGCGGTGTTCGTGACTTGTATTGAGACTTTGACTATAACAATGATCTTATTTAGCTAATTTTTATTATATTTGTATTATTTTTAAAAATGGAGTTATGAACTTATGTTTATTGTTTTGGTTATGAACTTATGTTGTGTACGAGTAACTTTTAATTTCTAAGTTATAGTTTGTTTATTATTTTGGGTTAACATGATACATTGGTGTAATATAATATTGAATTTGTTAAATGATAGTTATTTAGACTTTTATAAAATTTATTTTAATTTTACCTTTATTTTGTCAATTAATTTTTATTTTTTAAAGTACACAACAATGTGAGAAAACTTAATCATTCGCACCTTGATAAGACTTTAAGGTGAAATTTTTACTTATATTTGTTGTTTTGAGTATGTTTTTATTGTATTATAGAGATAGTATTGCTTAATGAGTTAAATTGAATTTTTTTTGTGAAAAGTTGGTAGAAGCCAAAACAATTCTACCTAGACTCCCGATTTTGACTGTCTTGGTTTTAACTTGCTCTTGAAGAAATTCTGGAACCATCTAATTGATGGGCCGGATATCTAGTTCTTTTTCGACAGGTCCACTGTAACACCCCGTGTTATATTCCTTTTTCCTGAAATTATATTTATATTTAATTTCAGTAATGACGTCACTTGTTCGTGACGCATTATTTATTCTTGGTATTTGATACCTGTAAATTTTTCGCGTTTAGTTTTAAAGTCGGCTGGACGACACTACGCGAATTCTTATTCTCGACTACGCGGTATCGTTCGACGTTTAATGATTAGTGTCTCGATTGGATGACGACACATTTTAATTGCTCGGTCTTGTTTAAGTGTTCCGATATTTGGGTTCCTACACCGATATATTTTATTGGGCGTCCTGTGGACTTACGGGTTGACTCAATATTATTTCGAGGCTTCCGGTAATTGTTGGGACTTATTATATATATATATATATATATATATTTAATTAAATATATATCATTAAAGTGGGGGTTCATTTTGCAATTATGGATAAGTTGAGAGATTGTTGTGCAAATATGGCATATATATGTATATGCGTGTACGCTGCCTTTCTCCTCACCTACAACAGACCTGCTACACTCTGCTTCATTCATTTTCACCTGACACAACTTCATTCTTCCTCCTCCATTATCGTCTTGCAGAGAGAGAGAGAGAGAGAGAGGAGCTGTGGAGAGTGAGAGTCGCCGGCGAGAGAAGGAGCTGCGCGATTGGCTGAGGAGTGGTGGTCGCTGGCTTGCGGCGATTCGCAGCAGCGGCTGGAGCTAGGGCAGACGGCGGCGATGGCTGTGGACGGCGGCGGCGCTGGTGGCGGGAGGCGACGACACGAGCGGCGTGAGTCGCCGGAACGGGAGGCGCACTGGTTCGCGTGTGGACGCGTGGACAGGGACGAACCCGGCTGGACTTTGGCCAATTTTTCGGCGACCTTCCGGTGATCGGTTTGAGCCGATTTTCGGTGAGTAGCTCCGTATATACATGGTATTTGATATATATTAATTTCGTGATTTTAGGATAAATGGTTTGCCCGGAAATCGCATTTATAGGTTATAGATTTCGTTTGGGGTATTTTAGATTTAACCCAATTAATTAACCGATTATTAATGGGCTTCATATATATCGTATAGGTTGTCGAGACGGACATTTCGATATATTCGAAATAGTTTTTGGACGATTTTGGTCAGCGGGCTTCATATTCGGGCGCCGGTACTGTGCTGTTCGGACTGTTCGGTAACGTATAAATTAGGTGGGAAACTTTATTTCTCACTCCGCATTATTGAAGTAGTTTAGGGGTGCAAAACCCTTATTTAATTTATTATAGATATATTAAATTGCTAGTTTAAATATCTATAAATTGTTTAGGATCAGAACGAGACTTAGGAATTAATTTAAGAAAATTTATTAAATTATTCCTATATGATTAAATAATATTCTTATTTAAATTAAATAAGAATGGACGACTTAGAAACCCTTTACGAATTTAAATGGGTTATTAGAGATTCGTAAAGCTTAGACGATGTGCTAGGTTCCTTTTGGAATACGTGAAATAATTGTTTAAATTATTTTAAAAAGGCATGTTAATTGAAATTGAAATATTTTCTAAAGAATTAAAGAAAATATATTTTTGGAGAACATGAATGGTATATGAAATTATTTTCGTATGATTTAAATGCTTTTATATATATTTTTTAAAAGCATGTACAGAGATTTTGAGATTTTATTGATATTATCATGTGGTTGTATTTTCATAAATATAGTGCATGATATATTTATGTTGGACATGATTTATTTGTGTGCACCATGTATTGTGAGACATGGGTGTTGGTGCATGTGTTGCATGATTTCACCATTTGCAGAGAGATTCATTTGGTGTGGTCTACTTCCTTTGTGCGTGGGGCACGAGTAGACGTTTGTGTTTGGATCGTCGAAACAACTGGCCAGGGGGTGCTTCTTGCTCCCACAGAACTAAAAAGCTGAGAAATGCAGACGATAGGGGGAGGACATATCGTCCAAGGCCCTAGTGCGCGACTAGGTCGTGGAGGACGTCTTCCCGGATAAAAGTGTAAGTGTCAAAAGCACTTGGGATGTACGGTTCGATGAGTCCACATTCCCTAGTGAGCCTGCAGACTTAGGGGAATGGTGGAGAATGATCCAGGACCCTTTGGTAGGGTGTGTTTTTGTGTGTGTGTACCACAGGCGGTCTGTGAGTACGGTGCGTTGCATATCATCATGTGATTTATTGATATGTATATATATGTTGGAGCATGATTATTTATGAATATGCAAAATGAATTCATTTTATAAAATGCTCAGTTGAAAGTGATAAATGTGAAAACGTGAATTAAAAGCAGAAATTATTAAAGTATAAACGAGGCGTATATCCTTATACTTGTGTTGTATACTTTGTGCCCGTAGGGGAGGTTATGTATTGGCATAGTGATCTATGTGGCTAGTTGAGGCTAGTGGTGGACCGTAGGCTTGACTTTGAGTTGAGGCCTTAGAGATTGTGGTTCGTAGCCTCAGAGATGTGGTTAGTAGTCTTGTGGTTGTGATTAGTTGAAGTTAGAGATGGATTGTAGAATTGAGGTTGAGTTGAGGCTTTAGAGAGGACTGTTAATTGTTTTGTGGTCGTAGTTAGTTGTGTGATATCCTTAGAGATTTGAGATCAGTAATTGATTTAGTATCAGTTATGAATTGAGGCCTTAGAGAAGGTGGGTGATGAAATTGTATTTGAGATTTTGGTTTGGTTAGAAAAGGTTGTAGTTGAGGTGATTTCATTAAGTATTTGGAGTACTGTAGGGTTGTTCCTCGTGCTTAGTTCATTCTCCTAAGCATTCCCTGTACTGTGTTTTGTACGCTAGTACGTAGTTGTTGACTTGTACGTCATTCCTTGAGTCGTTGGTTACGGTGTGGTGCCAAACCTCTTCCTTGTGGTGTCATTTGAGTTGGTGGAGTTGGAACGGATATTTGTCTTCCGTGAGTCCAACGTGTTGTTCGTCCTTTCCTTGTCCTCTCGGACATTATAGAAATCTGTGGAGTTATGTTCCCTCTTGTTTGGCTGTCATTTCGAAAACGGTGTTTTCTAATGTTTTTAAATAAACTCTTTGTATTTAAAAGGAAAAACCCGTTTTCGCCTACCCCCGTAGAAATTAAAAGTTTTGACACTTTATAGAATGATCTTAGGATCTCTTTTGAAAAGATTTCAACTTTTAAAAGCCGGTGGTGGCAACTGACGGAGACCGGGGGCAAGACGGTCATTTTTACTGTGTGATTTCAAAAAAAAAAGAAAACTATTTAATCATTTGTCTCGAGATTCTGAGATTTTGAGACTTCTTTCTCAAAATCTCGACTTGTAGTATTTTGAAAGGTGGTTTCTTGTTTCACCTTTTCTTCGGATCGTTCTAAGTCTCGGTTAGGAGGCTTGGTGTTGTTCAGTGCACACTTATAGTGTTGCCTTTCCTTTTCTCGTGGTTTGACGTCACCACCTAGGTGACTTGAGCTTTCTTACGTTAGGGGCATGGATACCGAATGGGTTGGTCCGAGTTTTAAAAACCTTTTTCTTAAAAACTATGGAAATCCTTGGGATTCCTCTTTTATTTACTTTCACACTCGGTCATTCGCTTTTGGTTCCTTTGTCCACTTGTGGTGTTCCTTTCTTGTTCACTCGTGGTGTTCTTCCTTGTTCGGGTATTCTTAACCTTGACGTTGTTGTCTTGGTTATCTGTTGGTTAGCATTGGAAACTCTTTTCCTTTGCTTGTTTTGGTGACCCTTAGGTGGTCGTTCCTTGTGAGTTGAGTTGTGTACTCGTAGTGATTTGATTTATCCTGTTGGTGACTTATTTACTTGTTGGAGATAGCATTGAGGTTTTCGCATAGTGAGATGATGGGGTGATCCCATCCTTGAGGTACAGACTTACTCTAGGAGAGGGATGAGATTTGTTATATATATATATTGTATATATATATATATATATATATATTGATGATGGTTGTGTTAGTACGCAAGGACGTGGGTGTTTTCCTTCCTATGTTATCGGGGTGTAGGATTTGAGCCTTCCTTGGTACTATTGGTGGATTTTGTTTCCTTGTGGATATTAGAGGTGAGTGTGATCTCCTCGGTTGGATCTTCTGAATTGTGTTGTGAGTAATTTGGTGAATTGTTAGACTGGACCTTAGTATCGTGTACCTAGTGTACGTTGGTGAGAGTAGTGTAGACTACTTGTGTTGGGTACTTGGAGTACGAGTCTTAGAGACTCATGTGGTGTATTTATATATATATGTGTATATATATATATATATATTCCCTATATACTTATGTATACTCGTTTACGATAGTATATGAGCGTGTGACTTGGGTTTGCGTGGATGGGACTAGTTGGGCTATTTATATCTTATTAGACGGTTTAGCTTTACCTAAACTATCAGAGGATGTGGTAGTTAGGATATCTTTTCCCACTGAGCTTATTTGCTCACGGAGGGAATTTCATTGGCCCCCCTGGTATTCCACGTCAGGTTGCAGGAAATATACGGCTATGAGCAGGATGCAGTGCAACGGCAGCTTTCTTTTGTTTCCTTGTTACAGGTTTTGGAGTCGCGTTGGATGATGCGGTTACGGTTGCAGCACGACTGGGTTTGGGGACGATAGGTATCCGCTTTCAGTTTCTCTACCCATTGTTATGGGATTGTTATGTATTATCTTTTGGGAGCCAGTCTGTTGGCCTATCCCTGTTGATGTATCTTTTATTTCCTGTACTTATTCTCTCAGGATGTATTGTATCTATTCTGTACAGTTAGACGCTTTTCTGTATTCTTATTCGAGCATTTGTGGCTCTGTTGACATTAGAGGGTTTGGAGGGGTTTTGGTTTTTTTTCCACTACCTCGGCCCTATTAGGATTGATGAATGTGGGGCTTGGAAGCCATTGTGATTATTGAATTGCTTTGGGCAGGTTATTGTGTTGTGATTGTTGTCCGGATGTTCCATTTACAAACGGAACTCTACCGGATTTTCGTTAGATTCCGCTGCTTAGTTTTGTTAGTCATTTGGGTATGGAATATACCATTTATATCATTAACCCATATGTTTTCATGGTTAATGATGTCTTAGTTGGTCAGACATATTAAGGATCACATCTTGGATTCCTTGGATGTCCCAGTTCGGGAGTCTTAGGGATTTAGGAGCGTGTCTGTTGGTATCTGAGGATACTCTTGTGTTTTTAGTATTCGTGTTGGCATGGAGTATATTCTTATTGTTATTCCATGTACTTCTTTGTTATTGTTGACTCTAGTAGTCGCTTGGTTTGCGTCACCCTTTAGGGGCGTGACAGCATGGTATCTGGGCATTCATTGCAACCCTTTATGAGTGTTTGATGACTGAATGTCTTTTGGTTCTCGTTTTTTTTTTTTTTACTTCCGCAATCACTCCCTTAGCTCTTAGGCTCGGGTTTCGGAGTCCTAGGAATTTGGGGCGTGACATCCACTAACATTTAAACCATTCCGGGTTACCCAAATAAATGTTGAAAGATTTAGAATTTGTATTTAATTAATATTATTTTTCGTTTGCACATACAAATATAATTGTAGGTTCAACCGTCTAATTTTACATAAGGGTTATTTTAATTCATTAAACTAAGGATCATGGGTAAAAAAATGACAACATATAAATGGTGTGGCTGAAGACAGAAGTCAAGGGTAAAAAATACTTTTTCTTGTGTGTCAAATAGGGGATTGGGTCTTTAGGGGGGTATTTGTCAACTTTTCCAAATCTCAAGGAGTGATTGGAACACACTCTCCAAACATTGCATCTAGGTGTAATTTCTTCAAACCTTAGGAGGTGTCAATGTAATTAACCCTTAAAAGGATTAAGTAAATATTCAAAACTATTTATATACCTCACATGAGAAAAAAAAAATTGGCAATCCACTGAGGTTAAAACCTAATGGGTCGCGTGCGTTAAACCTCCTATAGAATGAATATAGTGTGTATAACACCCTCCTTGTTTGATTTCACCATATTCCTTTCATTTGTGTGCGAATTGACCCCATTTCGTGTTAAATGACATGTATGCCCTTTGTATAATTCGAAAAATATATATAAATTTGAAATATTATATAAAAATTCGTAAAAATATATATATATATATATATATAATTTGAAAAAATATCTAAAATTCAAAATATATATATTAAATTTCAAAACAACATAAAATTCAAAAAAATATAAATTTTGGAAAGAAAAATATAAATTTCAAAAAATTATATAAAATTGGGAAAGACGTATATAAATTCAAAAAATATATATAAATTTTGAAAAAATATATAAAATTCGGGAAAAATATTAAATTCGAAAAAAATATATTAAATTTTGAAAATAAAATATAAAATTTGAAAGCATATATAAATTTCGGAAAAATATATATAAAATTCGGGGAAAATATACTTCTCTTTTCTACTTTCTTTGACTTTAAATTTTGTTTTGGTGTATTGTACTTTGGTCACTTGTGTTTTTTATACTTTTATTTGTACAACTATTTGAATTTTATATTTATTTTCAAATTTTATATATTTGTTTGGAATTTTATATGTTTTTTCGAATTATATATATATATATATTTTCAAATTTTATATATTTATTTCGAATTATATATATATTTTTCAAAATTTAATATTTATTTTTCAAAATTTTTATATATGTTTTGAAATTTATATATATTTTTACGAATTTTATATATATGTTTCGAATTATATATATATAAATTTCAAAAAATTTATTTTATATATATATTGGTTTCGAATTTTGTATATATAAATTTCGAATTTGAATTTTATATATTGGCTTCGAAATTTATTTTTCAAAATTTATATATATTTTTTGAAGAAAAAGGGTAAAATGGGTATTTAAGATAGTATAAAAGTCATGTGAGGTGCACATGACCGAAAAGAAGGGGGTATTTGCACGTTTTCGAAACTTGCAGGGGGATATTCGCACGTTTTCGAAACATGAAGGGGGTGTTCACACGTTTTCCAAAAGTACTGGTGTCAATACACACATTTTCAAAGTACAGGGTGTTATACGCACCATATTTATACTACAGGGGTGTTTTCTGTACTTAACCCAAAACTAATCTTTTACCGTGAGGGCAAAAGGGGTCTACATATCAATCATATTACATACTACCTCTATCCCATATTAGTTGTCCACTATTGTAACTTTACTTGTCCCAAAATACTTGTCCAGTTCGAATTTCAATGCAATTTAACCTTCCACTTTTCCCAACTACCATTCTTCCACTAACTTTAAACAAATATCGGACCCGTCATAATATTATGTTATTAAGGACAAAATTGAAAATTACACACCAATCAATCTAAATCAATAAAATATTCAAAAATTTAAATTGAACAACTATTGTGGGACGGAGGGAGTATGTTTCTTTATAAGCGTGAACTATATTCCGTAATAGGAGTAAGAACATCTATTTGGGTTCCTAATACATGTGATGATATGTAATAAATGACATATAGTTATTGTGATACCTATTCCAAAATAACCCAAATAAAGGAACATATATGTATATGTGTTACTACATGTAATTGTATTATATATATATATATATATATATATATATATATATATATATATATATATATATATATCAGTCATATTATATTACACTTATTCTTAATAGACATCACACATATTAGGTAATAGGAACAGGAACAAGAACAAATTGTAATAAAAATTACAAAAAAAATTAATCTTGTGTAATAAAATTTGGAATACAAATTATAAATATAATGCATATGTTATAACCGTCACATATGAGTCATATTGGATTCGTAATATATGTCATGGTATGTATATAATAAATGATATAATTATCTTAATATCCATCCCAAAACAACTCAAAATAAATGGAAATATATATGTACGTATATGTGTAATATATATGTTTACGTACATGTAGGGATGACAAAAAAATCCACCCCGTTTATCCCGCCCCGTTAAACTAATCGGGGCGGGTATGGGGCAAAAAAAAATTTACCTGATTATAAATGGGGCGGGTATGGGTCACCCCCACCCCGCCCCGAATAACTGACCAACCCCTCCCCGCTTAATTGGTTATTTACTAAACTAACCTTATATATTTGACATATTACAAACATAGCCCATATATATATATCCCCAAACTCTCTCTCTCACATACACACACAGTAAACCCTATATCTGAAAATTCCTAGAGAAATCATGGGGAACGCAGAGAAATTGATGAACTAGAATCTGGTTACCAGATCATGGAGCTGACGTTCACCTGCAAGAGCCTCCAACGCCATACTAGAAAGTGCGAGAAATAGGAGAAATCCGAGAAGCTGAAGGTGAAGAAAGTTATGGAGAAGGGGAACATGGATGGCGCTCGCATCTACGCCGAGACTCAATCCGCAAGCGCAGCGAGCAAATGAACTACCTCCGCCTCTCCTCCCGCCTCGACGCCGTCGTCACCTGCCTCGACACCCAGGCCAAGATGACCACCATTAGAAAATCCATGGGCTCTATCGTCAAGTCCCACGAGTCCACCCTCATCACCAGAAACCTCTAGAAGATGTCGGAGACCATGGACCAATTCGAGCGCTAGTTCGTCAACATGGAGGTCCAGGCCGAGTTCATGGAGAGTTCCATGGCCACAGGGCAGGGCGGGGCGGGGCCCGGGGCAGGGATAACCGGGTCACGGGGTGGGGTGGGGTGGAAAATAAAAAAATAATTTGGGATGGGGCGGGTACGGGGCGGGGAAATTAAACTGGGTTCGGGGTTGGGAAATATGATACCTGCCCCGACCCGCCCCATTGCCATTCCTACGTACATGCGATCATTTTTCTTTTCACCTTGTTGATGTAATAAGGGGGTTAAAATAGTTGGGCCCCACATCTGACTTTGATTACACGTGATAACATCTTCACCTTTAGATGGTTATGGGGCCTGCATTAGCACCACCCCATGAGAAAAAATCATCTCCGAACACCATATTACTGGAGACGTGTGGTTCGGACCCCACCGGGTGAAAAAATGGGATTTATCATATGGGCATATTTGGAAATTCACAAAATTATATAATATATATATATCTGTATATATAACCCTCAATTTCGGATTGAGAAGAATCGCAAGACGAAAGCTTCCCTCTCCAAATTTTCAAAATCTTCAATCTTTTGAAACCGAATTCAAAATTTTCAATCTTCTGAAACTAAATTCACAAATTCCCTCCAATTTGCTTAACTTTTTCCCACCAAAATGAAGATATACCCCATGTGGTTTGAACAATGTCTATTTCTTATTTCATATTTTCAAAGAGAGAGAGGGTGTTTCATTCGAATCAGATGGTGTTATGTAAGAAGATGGAAGATCGAGCAGGGGGTGTTTATGCACACGGTTGAAGAGCAAGCATCGTTCGTCGTCGTACTGTTCTGGTTGCTTCATAGTGGAATGAAGAAATATTTATGTATTAGGTTTTTAAATTGTTGTTGAAATTTGGGTAAAAGAGGGAACAATTGAAGATAGTTTTGTTGAAGATTTTGAAAATTGAAATAAAATTGGGTGGTTTCGGTCTTTGAATTAAAACCCAACTGTATTTTCGGGTATTCAAAGAGAGTAGGCCTTCTCTGTTTGATGTTGTTTCTATTCCATATTCTTCAGTTTCAGTCTTTGAATTAAATCCCAGATTTAATTTTGGGGTTTTCAAAGACATCTGGAATTCTCTGCTTGGTTGTGTTTGGGCTTCAATTTCATCTTTGGATTAAATCCCATTTTTAATTTTGGGGCTTTCAAAGACATATGGTATTCTCTGAAATTGGTTGGTTTCTGTGTTTTGGGCTTCAATTTCATCTTCCAAAAAAAATTGCTTGGCTTTGATGTTGTCTTTGGAGTATACCCAGATTTCAAATTAAATCCCTAAAGTCTTGTACCAGATTTCAAAAAAAATTACATCTGGTATATGATGTTGATTGAAAATATTGACAGTGAATTAAATCCCTAAAGTCTTGTAACTTGGAGTCTTGATGCAATTTCCCTATAGATGACATATTCGTGTAGTATGAACGAATGAGATGATATTTAACGATGGATGCGATTATGATATAATTGTGTAATAATAACACGAGTCGAATGAATCGATTAGTTATAAAATGCATAATTTATTAATTGTAAATTTGAAAGATGATATGCAATTTAAATACAAATAGTAAATTTATTAATTGCGTAATCTAACTTTGAAATTATGCATAAAATATTACTTATAAAATTGCCAGGAAAAATAGATATGATTTGCAAATATTTCAACCTTGTTGAATTATGTTCTTATTACTTATACCATTACTGGGTTTAGGGTTTAGGAAGCATTGACTCAATGAAGATATACCCGCACTGAACAATCCATTGTATGAATTAATTCCATATTTATTGAAGTATATATCAATGCTATTATGAGCAGTTTACATTTCACGTATATATTTGTTTCTTTAGTCGTTTTACACTACTTTACAATTTCTCTTTTTAAGTGGTAACTATATACGGAGTTGCTATTTTAAGGATATAGGTGTGGTCAGTCACATATATTTGATAGACCCGCACTGAATAACCCATCGTATGAATTAATTCCATATTTATTGATGGATATATCAATGTTGTTCTGACCAGTTTACAATTGAGTAGTTTAAATAAATCTGAGCAGTTTACATTTCACGCATATATTTGTTTATTTAGTCGTTTTACACTACTTTACAATTTTTCTTTTAAGTGGTAACTATATACAGAGCTGCTATTTTGAGGATATAGGTGTGGTTAGTCACATATATTTGATTGTTTTGATCTTATATGGTACAATATATATTGGTTTATTATGGGGTATTAAAAATTAGTTTGACACATATTATGTCTGATTTGAAACACAAACATTTATTCGTTTATTCTGTTCTTGGTATTTTACGGCCAAATAATTATTGTGTTTATAGAGCCACAGGTGTCCCTTAGCTTTGACGTTTATAATAGTTTACCATATTATGCGTAGTAACTGTTATTGTAACATGTAATATATAGTTTTATTTTGAATAAAGAATTTATTCTTCATCTTAACTTGCATTATAACATAAAGATATAAATATATCTTTATGTTATACTTTTTTTTTTATTTCACGTTGCGATAATATGCCTCTTAACAGGTAGCATGATATGCCTTTGTGTTGTTCAATTTTTTCCTCTCCATATGCCACTGCATTTTACGATAATGTTCCGCTCATCACATAATCAATTTCCTATCTGCCAAATAAATGTTTTGACAACCAAAATTAGTTTGTTATATGTAGCATTTAGCGCTCAACAAGATTAGATTGTTATTCATTAATTTGTATATAACATGTGCCTATCGTATTATTGGTATTGTAGATTTATAAGGTTTTCATGGAGCCCAAACTTGTAGTCCCTATTACGGACAATGGATCAGACACTGAATATATCAACTGTGAAGACAATTGGATTCCTTAGCTGAACATGCATTTTGATTCTGAAGAAGACACTTACAATTACTACAATGCCTACGGTTTGAGGCTTGGCTTCGGCATACGACGGGAGTACAAAAACAACAGCCGTGTTGACAACAAAGTAACCTCAAGACTGTTGGTGTGCGCCAAAGAGGGTTTTAGGCCGAAGGACAAGCGCGACTTCAAGACGAAAAGGGCACGGGCAAAAACGTGCACTGGATGTGAGGCTCACATGAAAATCAAATATGACCCCAGCCTTCAAAAGTATTTTGCTGCAGAATTGCATCTTGAACACAACCATCCTTTGGTGGCACTGGAATACAGCCACATGCTGCAATCCCAGAGGAAAATAACTTTTGTCAATGCCATAGATGTTGAACTTGTTGCAGATTCTGGGATTCCAGTGCGGCAATCCTACGAGTTGAATCGCGTCAATCCGGTGGAAGAGAAGTTGTTGGTTTCATGAGAGCAGACATACAAAACCACATTCGCATCAGAAGGCAACATGAGCTAGAAAAGGGAGAGGCTTCGTGTCTAACCGATTACTTCGAGGACCAAAAATGCGAGGACTCGCATTTTATATATACAGTTCAATTGGACAGTCAGGAGCTTATTACCAATGTGTTTTGGGCAGATTTTGTCACACCCCTAAAATTCCAGAAACTCCAATCCGGAGAATCAGCGAATTTCCAAAGGGTGACGTAAGTCAAGCAACCACTAGAGTAAACAATAACCAAGAAATACATGGAATAACAATGAAAAAATATACTCCATGCCTAATAGAATACTAGAAACTCAATAGTATCCTCTGATAGCAATAGACACGCCCCTAAATTCCTAAGACTCCCGAACCGGGACATCCAAGGAATCCAGGATGTGATCCTTAATATGAGTGACCAACTAAGATATCATTAACCATGGAAACGTATGGAATAATGATAAAAAAAATGGTATACTTCATACCCAAATGAATGATAGAACAAAGCAGCGAAATCTAACGAAAATCCGGCAGAGTTCCGTTTGTAAATGGAACATCCGGACACACAACCACAATAGGATAACCTTCCAATAACAATTCGATAATAACAATGGCTCACAGGCCCAACATTCATCAATCCTACCAGGGCCGAGGTAGTGGAAAGAAACCAAAACCCCTACACAACCCTCTATAATCAACAGAGCCACAAATGCTCGAATAAGAATACAAAAATGCACATGGCAGTGCCAAATAGATACAATAACATCCTAAAATAATAAATACAGAAAATAAAGGATACACCAATAGGGATATGCCAACAGACTGGCTCCCAAAAGAAATATAAGACAATCCCACAAAACATGGGTAAAGAAGCTGACAAAAGATAACTATCGTCCCCAAACCAGCCGCGCTGCAACCGTAACCGCATCACCCTACGCAACTCCAAAACCTGTAACAAGGAAAATAAAAGAAAGTTATCGTTGCACTGCATGCTGTCCGTAGCCGCAACATTTCCTGCAACCTGGCGTAGGAATACCAGGGGGCAAATGAAATACCCCTGTGAGCAAATAAGCTCAGTGGGAAAAATGATATCCTAACTACCACATCCTCTGACTATTTAGGAAATGTTAAACTATCGAACAAGATACATAGCCCACAACCTAACCCAGCCACGAAAAAAACCCAAGGCACGCGCTCATATACTACCGTACATAAGTATATAGGGGATATATATATACATATATATATAAGTACACAAAATGAATCCATAAGGTACGACTAAGACTCGTACTCCAAGTACCAACACTAGTAGTCTACACTACTCTCACCAACGTACACTAGGTACACGACACCCAGGCCAAACCTAACATACCATCAAGTAATCACGATACTAACCAGAAGGTCCAAACAGAGGGAAAACACACACCTCTAATATCCACAGGGATCAAAATCCACCACTAGTACCAAGGAATACTCATAACTCGCTCCCCGAGAACACAAGAAGAAAAACACTCACGTCCTTGCGTACTAACACAACGTCATCTATATATATATAATATATATATAACAAACCTCATTCCATTCCTAGAGAAAATCTATACCTCAAGAATGGAATCACCTCATCATATCACTATATGAAAATCTCAAAATACTATCTCCAACAAGGTCAATAAATCACATCATCACATCGACCTCATAATACTATCATCAATAGGCTCAATCAAATCACTAACGCTCTCACTATGGATAAGGAACGCTAAACGGTCGAATCTCGGAGAGTACCTGAACACTACTCTCATGACAACCACATAAGAGTCAAGGAACCAAAGGAAGGGAAAAGAAGTCCCAATGCTAAACCAACAGATAACCGAGACAACAATGTCAAGGTTAAGAATACCACAAGTGTTTAGGGAAAACACCCGAACAAGGAAACCAAAGCAAGGGAAAAGAAGTCCCAATACTAACCCAACAGATAACCGAGACAACAACGTCAAGGTTAAGAACACCACAAGTGTTTAGGAAAAACACCCGAACAAGGATACCAAAGCAAGGGAAAAGAAGTCCTAATACTAAACCATCAGATAACCGAGACAACAACGTCAAGGTTAAGAACACCACAAGTGTTTAGGGAAACAACCGAAAAAGGAAACCAAAATGAATGGCCGAGAGTAAAAGTTATAAAAAGATGAATCCCAAGGATTCAATAGTTTTTAAGAATTTTTTTTTAAAACTCGAACCAATCCATTCGGCATCCATGCCCCTAACATATGAAAAACTCAAATCACCTAGGTGGTGACATCAACAACCAAGAAGAAGGGAAATACAACACTATGTGTGTGCACTGAACAACAACAAGCCTCAAACCCGAGACTTAAAAATGATCCAAAACAAAGGTGAACAATAAAAATACCTTTCAAAACTCTACAGTGCGAGATCTTGAGAAAGAAGCCTCGAAATCTCAGAATCTCAAAAAAAGTAATAAAATAGTTTTCCTTTAAGAAATCACACAGTAAAAATGACCTTCTTGCCCCTGGTCTCCGTCAATAGCCATCACCGGCTTTTAAAATTTAATTTTTTTTTAAAGAAGATCCTAAGATCATTTTATAAAGTGCTGAAACTTTTAGTTGCTACGGGGGTAGGTGAAAACGGGGTTTTATTTTTTAAATACAAAGAGTTTATTTCAAGATTTAGAAAACAACGTTTCCGAAAGACAACTAAATAAGAGTAAACACAACTCTACGGATTCCCATAATGTTCAAAAGGACAAGGAAGGAAGAGTACTACATTGGGTTCATGAAACACAACTATCCGTTTCCAACCCCACGAAATCAAATGACATCACAAGGAAGAGGTTCGGCACCATGCTGTAACCGACGACTCAAGAAGTGACATATAAGTCAAGGACATATGCTAGTATACAAAGTACAGTAAAAGAATTGCTTAGGGGAAATGAACTAAGCACTAGAACCAAGACTGTCAAGCTACAGTACCTCGAGTACTTAATAAGATCACTTAGACCCCCTAATATCATGAAAAGGGAAAACTAGTGGCCGATACCACGGGACTAACTGGTTTCAATCAATATTTCTTCCAATTCATTATGACCTCAATTTCACATTTGATACTAACAGAATCAAGAGACCATTGTCACTCAACTAGACAGGTTCAATCAAAAGCTCGTCTAACCGCACTCAAAACCTCAAAAGTACGATAAAGGATACCTCCCTCTAAGTGGGAAAGAAACATCAAGGGTCAGTGTAACGTCCCGCTAATTTTTCCAAAATTACGAGTAAATTTTTCGCGATTATTTTAATTATTTTATTTAATTGCCAAAATAATATTAAATGCTTCCATATATGTTATAAGTATGATATTTAAAGTTTGGGATTTTTCTGAATTCGGATGTTATTTTATTTTAGCGTTTCCGTTATCTGACAACCCGAGAACCTAAGAAAAGCATATGGTGGAAGTAAGTCCCCGGAGTGTCCTATTTCGAATCCGAAAGTTGCGTTTGCTTCGTTACGCTAAATAAGGAATTTAGAAATTGGTTTCGGAATTTTTACGCGTAGGGATATTTTTGAGATTTCGTGTAAAGTTGTGTTAGTGGATTTTCCTAGAATTTTTTGAAGTGTTGATCCTACTAACCTTAGTCTATAAGAGCATGTCATTGTGGTAAATAAGTTGATCTTGTTAGGGTAACTTAGACTAGTATAAAGAGTGGATTGTCTTTTTTCTCCTTACCTCTCTTCTTTAGCTAATTTGGTCAAAGTGCAACATAGGTCATTTTATAAGAGAATTGTGAAGAGAATTCTAGAGAGATGTGATGTGTCAACACCACATAAATCCCTACCATCTCATCCCATTCTTCTTCAATTGTGGCCCTAGGATGGAAAGGGTAAGTGATGGAAATTTGGGGCATTTATATATACACGTATGGGTTGGATTTTTGGTCACTTTTCAAGACACCAAACAAGACCTAATTCTCCTCTCTATAAGCCCCAAATTCGGCAGCCCCTGCTCACTCTCTACTCCATTTCAAAAATATGATTTCCATCTCTTTTGCTTGAGAATTTGGTGAGACCTCCAACTAACAATTTGTTCCTCCTATCTTTGTGATTCCATTAATACCAAAAGTGGTAAGTGAAACTCTACTATTGTTATATTTTCTTCTTGAATCCTCACTTATTTCATTTTGGGTAAAACTTGTGATTTGTATTGATATCTTGTTTTCTTTTATTAAATATCTTGGCAAAGGAGCTTAGTTGAACTTCTCCTACACCATTTCGAATTTTGAAGCTTAAATTGGTGAGTTGTTTCTCTCTTTTCCCTTTTCTGATTTATTTTCCCGTAAAATTCCATTGTTGAGAATTTGATTCCAAAGTTTGAAACTTGGAAGTTTGTTCTCAAAAGTGTGTTTATATCTTGCTTGGGAACACACTTGTAAATAATACTTTGTTTGAATATCTCTAATGTTGGAATAAACTTATTTTTTGGGATTTCCTTGGAGATTGTTGATCACTTTTGAGCCTGAACCATTTTTCTCTTCAACTTCATACTATCTTGATCTTAAATTCAAGATGAAATCCTAACTTGTGGGTTTATGAAAATCTCTACACTTCTTTGTAGACTTGATTATATTTTTGTCAATTCTTGCTAAAAACGACTCTTTTGACTCTATTATTCACTAAGGAAATTGATGGCAATTTCTTGAAAGCCTTTGTGCCATCTTGAGTTAAATTCATTTCAAACCTCAATCTTGAGCTATAAATTCTTATGAATGACTTTGGATTCTTACTTTGACAATTCTTGACAAAATTCTTATTCTCAAGCTTATTTATTCTCCTTGTTGATATTTGGTAGCTTGGGGAAGTTTGTGTGCCATTTTGAGATTTTCCTCATTATAAATCCTAAATTTCATATTCATTGAAAATTTATTTATAAGCCCTTAAAAATTGTTTTGGCTTTATTGTTATAGTTCTTGACAAAGACCTCATTCTTGATCCCAATTTTCTCTTTTCTTTTGGTCATATTGGTAGTTTCACACTCTTCTTGAAAATTCTTGTTAAAGAAGGTTTATTGTAGCTTTGCTTCTTGTTGTTGATAAATTCTTGACAAACCATATTAGTTAGCTCATTTCTTTCAATTATTGGTATTTTGCTAGCTTTGGAAAAATCATAGAGAGTTGGTGCGCCTTTTGGAAACTTTTTGGAAAAAGCTTTTGGAAATTCCGTCGCTTGCCCTCTCTTATTGGCTACATTTTGGCTTGGACTTGAGGTAGGGGTTGACGCTCCACTTTCTTTCCCGATTTCGTGGGTGTGTACGTCTTTGTATGTATATTTATACATACTAGTTGAGTCATAATCTAGAAACATGCTCTAGGCCCCCCCTTTTTCTTTTAAATGCTTGATTTATGATACATTGCTTGGTATGTTTTTTGGGAATGATTAGTAATCTTAAATTTAAAATTTAGATTTATACTTATGAATATGGAAGCATGATGAAACTGTTGAGAAGTGATCTACGTGATGCATATTTGAATGTTGATATCATTTTCATGTTGCATTCATGGACCTTGTGGTTTTGAGACCGTTTGGATAGTCGCAACAACTGGCCAGTCGGGTTCTCGTGATCGGTGGAGCTAGTATCTCCCAAAAACGAGAGGTGGGGGAGGACTATGTCCAAACCCGTGGTTGTTCCAGTCGGGCTTGTGGTCCCCGAGTTCTTTAAGAATGACGACATTTGATATCCATGTTTCCCTAGTGATAGGGTTGTGCATTAGTGACATATTTCATCATATCACTTGCATTGATATTTATTGTTGTTTATTTCCGGATATCTTGTGTAAATTAATCGTTGAGTAGGTGGGGTTGTTTGTGGGTACAACGGGGTCCCGGATTGGCACACGTGCCATGTAGGACAATTGAACCGACCTAGGTTTAGTAGCATGCACACGGGTTGGGTTGTACCACTCGGACAGTCGAGATCGAGGTGGTGAAGATTCTCCTACTGAGCTAGTTGAAGCTCACCCCTTACTTAACATTTTTCAGGTTATGACATTACAAAGGATGGACTTAGGAGGTCCGGGTTGGCGATTGAAGCACTAAGTCCTCTTTTGTATATTTTGGGCGTTTAATGTATTTTCTACCCGAAATCTTTTTGTACTTAAAAGCGGATAAAGGCATGTATATATCCTTTTGACGGGATTGGGTGTTAGCCTTGATTATGAAAATATGTGTATTTTGAGACTTTGAAACACTTTAAGTTTATTTTGCTTAAGAATGTATATTTTGAGAATATTGGTGTTTTATAAGTTTTCGAGCTTACGTTTGGGGATTTTGAAGTGAATGACGATATTGAGATATGAATATATGTGTATTTTGTGAGTCTTGACTCCTCAGTTTTTGTACATTTTTTAAACTCCTCATTGCAAAAGTTTTAGGGAAAATCTCGTTTTTCGCGCCTCACCGGGCCCCGACAACTATTTTCGATTTTTGGAAACTAAAAACTCACTTTTACATTATTTATGAAATTTTGGGACCGGTGGCGTCGAAAATAGAGGTCGTATGCAAAAAATCACATTTTGGCCTCAAAACCTCACTTTTCCATTCTGCAGACCAGTAGCCTTACGGCTACTGTTCAGTTCCTGCAGTTTTTTTCAAATTTTCTTCCTTATTTTGAAAATTCATATCTCCCCCCTCGTTGACTCAAATTAAGTTCCATTTGATCCTATTACCTCTCCTATGTCGGGTTTAGGTAGGCGAACTTGGAAATGAACCGTTTGCCCCTGAAATGACTGTTTTACCCCTGGGCAAACATGAGGTGTCAGAATGGTCCGTTTAAAGTACCATTTTGTTCTTTTTAAATTGTTTTCGAGTCGTGGACGACTTTGATGATATTTATAAAATGTAAAATGACTATTTTGCTCCTAAAATGGTGTTAGAAATATGTTTTACATAACAAGTGGGCTAAGGAACAATTTATTAGGAACTTTAATTATTTGTTTTGGCGTCGCGTGTTGCTGTTCGGAGACCTCGTTTGGGTTAACGGATGGCGGGGCGTGACAGTCAGTAATATGCAACCAACCAAAACCACAAAACTATCACCCGCCTTCTCTAAGGCCTCAAATCTCAATTGATACTCAAATCAATCCCTAACCTCAAATCTCTAAATATGTCACACAACTAACCACAGAGGTCACTATGCCAATTTACTTAACCTCCCCTAAGGGCACAAAAGTATATAACTACAAGTATAAAGAGATACGTTTCATTTATACTTTAACAATTTCCGCATTTAATTCATGTTTTCACATTATTCACTTTCAGTTGAGCATTTTATAAAATATGAATTTATTTGCAATATTCATAATTAACATGCTCCAACATCATATATACATATCAATGAAATCACATAATGTTATGTAATGCAATGTGACTCACACACCACCTGTGATACGCACACAAAAACACACCCTTCCCAAGGGTGACGGATAATTCTCCACAATTCCCCTGAGGATACAGGCTCACTAGGGAATGTAGACTTATCGTATTGTTCTTCCCAAGTGTTTTTGACACTTCACACTTTTAACCAAGGAAGACGTCACCACGACCCCGTCGTGCACATAGGATTTGGACAAGTCCTCCACCTATCTCTCAGTTTTTTAGAAGATTAGTTATGCGGGAAGCGAGAAACACCCCCTGGCCAGTTGTTACGACGATCCAAACATAAGTCTACCCGCACGCAAACGGATGTAGACCACACCAATTGAATTTTCTCTGCAAAAGGTGAACCCATGCACTACATGCACCAACACCTATGTACTCACATGACATAGTGTATCCAATAAAAATCATGCCTCAACATAAATATGTAACGCATCATATTTATGAAAATACCCACATGAATCTCATAATCTCTTTAACATGCTTTTAAAATATAATAAAGGCATTTAAATCTTGAGAAAACAAGTTCATATACAATTCATGTTTTAAACAACATATTTTCTTTAATTCTCTAGGAAAATATTTCAATTCCTCTTAACATGCCTTTAAAACAATTAAAGCAAATAATCCATGTATCATAAGGGGAACCTAGCATAACGTCTAAGTTTTCACATCCCTTACGTTTACATATCCCCTAACACAGTAAAAAGGGAACTAATCTAGCATTCTAAGTTCACGTCTAACTTTTATAAAATTATACTAACCCATTTAATTCTCAAGGGATTTCTAAGCCACCTATTCTTATTCAATTCAATAAGAATTTATTTAGTTTAGCAAAAAAATAATTTAATTAATTTCTGAAATTAATTCCTAAGTTCTGCATCGATTCTAACCCAATTATAGATATTTAAATTCAAATTTAATATATCTAAATTAAAATAAATACGAGTTTGCACACCCAAACCATATCAACGATACGGAAGTAAAAATAAAATTTCCCACCTAAATTTACGTTTACAGAGAACAACACGAAAAGGCCCACTTTGAACAGTATCGGCACCCGAATATGGAGTCCGCCGACCAAAGTCACCCGAATAATATTTCAAATATACCGAAACGTCCACCTCGACAACCTATACGATATATACGAAGCCCATTAACAATAGGTTAATCGATTTGGGTAAATCTAAAATAACCCAAACGAAAATTATAACCTATAAACGCGATTTCCTGACAAACCGCTCAACAGAAAATTACGAAATTTTAGTATGACGTACCTAGCATTGATACGAAGCTACCCTCTGAAAATCGCGATCATCCAACATCGGGAAGCCAACCAAATTGCCAGCCGAAGTTCGGCCGAAACCACCCCTGTCGTGTGCCACGCACGAATCATCACAACACTGTCGTTGCTCGCCCTATGCGCAGCGGCGCCACCACTGGACACGTTGCCATCGTCGCAACCCAGACTCTGCACGTCGTCGCCGTTGCCGTCTCTGCTCGACGCCGCTGTCGTCGACCCAGGCCAGCGACCTCCGCTCCTGCGCGAAACCCCAATCGCGCCACCACCCTCTCCCTTCAGTTGCTCTCTCACTCTCTCCAAATGACCGATAATGAAGAAGAGGAGAAGTTACATCTGTCGTATGAAGAGAAGAGGATGAAGAATGATAGCGTAAGGGTGGGTTGTGCGTGAATGGCCAAATTTGCATACACGTATACATATATATGCTAAATTGCAAAAGTGACACTCCTATTATCCAAAATTGCAAAATAACCCCACCTTTATATAATTATTTGTAATAATCTATATAGGCATAATTAATCCAAAAAATTATAATAGACCAACTCCCAAGTGTGATCACGCGAACTGACAATTCCACGAGACACCAAATGATTAATATAAGCCCAAATAAATAATCCGGGTTACGAAACCAAATCGTCGGAACCCTATAACGTCGAACGACAGAATGTGTCATCATCCAGTCGAAGTACTAATGCTAAACGTTGAAACAAAACCGCGTAGTCGGTAACAAGAATTCCAAGAATAACAAGAGAAGTTGTAATGTCGTCCAGTCGACTTTAAAACTAAACGCGAAAAATTTACACGCGAAATACCAAGAATAACATGAACGTCATGAACAAGTGACGTCATAACCGAAATTAAATTATAAATAATTTCAGGAAAAAGGAAAATAACACGGGGTGTTACAGATTTAAAGATGTTGAATGACTACAGAAACTTTAAGGATGTGGTAACCTTTGATACCACGTACAAATTGGTTGATGGCAACCGACTGTACGATGTTTTTCTTAGTCTGAACAACCATCGAGAGACGACAATATTTGGAGTTGCATTTATGTACGACGAGACCGCCGATTCTTTTATGTGGCTCTTCAAGACATTTGTTAAGTTCATGCAAAACCAATACCCGAAAATGATCTTCACGGACCAAGATGTTGCGATGGCAAGGGCTTTGGTTTGTGTAATGCCCAACACAAAACACTTATTATGCACATGGCACCTGCTTCAGAATGCCCAAAAAAAATCGGGCAACCTGGTTTATGAGAAGGTGGGAATTAAAAGTGTTATCTCCAGTTTAATGTACAAAATTGAAGAGGTTGATCAATTTGAAATACAATGGAAAAAGATGCTTGTAAATTACAATGTCCAGAATAATAGTTGGTTGGCTACTTTGTTTTCAATGAGACATGTACGGAGTTTGGCATATATAAAACATGTATAGACTAGAGGTATCCGCACCACTCAACTTGGTGAAAGCTTCAATGCGAGTCTGAAGCAATATTTAGCGTGGCAATATAAACTCCTAGACTTTTTCAGGCATTTTGAAAATTTGTTGCATGACAAGCGTTATAAGGAATCACAAACACAATATGGTCTGATGCAGAAGCTCCCAAGGTTAAAGCACCCCTGCCCTATTCTGAACCATGTTTCTAACTTGTACACTACCAAGATCCTTGATCTTTTTTAGGAAGAGTTGTTATTTTCTGGCTTAAACGAACGATTGAAACGCTCGACCCAATTGGAGTCCGGTATTTGGGTATACAAGGTCGGCACTAATGACCAGCGCATGTCGTACCGGGTGACAAGGACTTGTGACAATCAGCTGCTATGTACATGCGATAAATTTGAAAGGGTTGATGTACTATGTAGATATATCTTGAAGGTAATGAAAGACGTAATGTTTATTGACTTAATACTAGAGCGGTACATACTTAAAAGGTGGACCATCAAGGCAACGAAAGGCATATCCGATATGGTACCCATACGTCGACGTCACGATAGTATGTGCCGCTACATGAATAAGATTTCATCGATTGCTAGTTGCAGTTATGAGGGATATAAGAATGTTATGTGCCATTTGCATAAGTTGAAAAAGATTGCAGGAGGTTTTGTACCTTCAGTTTCAGAGGTCACACCTTCTCCTCTGAAATCTCGTACGAGGATATCGACGATTGTTTTAGACGACGATAAAGATACGTATGTTCTAAATGCTTCTAGGAAAATACCCAACGGTTTTGCCAAGAAGGACATTTTAAAAGAACAGAGAAGAAGGTACACATTTCGAATGTCGAATGTGGTAGCTCATATGAAGAAGGCATGTCGTAGTAAAAAGGTGTTACACAAATCTCTGGTCAAACAATATTACACAATTGACACAAAAGTTATTATTGAGTATAATTTTACTTGTTGGGTTTTACGGTTAAAAGATATATATGTTGTTAATTTTTTTTCCAGATTCCCCCTCCCAATACTACCGGTGTCATACCCATTTCGGACGATCACGGAACAAATCCAACACCAACCTTCAATGATGTGAGTAGTTTTCTTCATTACAAAATAGGTATAGCTATTTGTTATTGTTGGAAAATCAAAAAATACTCACGCATAATTTGACTTCCCTTATTTATGTGATAGACTTGTGAACAACGAAAACAAGTATTAGAGGGAAATCATATTTTCGGTGGAGATGTACCCCAATCATCCGAGTGCCATTTAAGGAGCGATGACGACTTTTCTTTGAATCTATCTTTCACTCCGCCGGAAAATTGTCCCCAGGTTTGTTATTTGTGATGTGCAATTGTGCGAATTTTAATTAATACAGTACAATATATTTTAACCATGTCATTGCATTCAATATGTAGCCCATCAACTTGGAACCGAAAATATTTTCAACTCAACTCTTGAACACGCCTTTTTCTTATTCTTGATCAGCTTCTACATCTCAATATAATGTATGACATCATAATTTAACGATTCATTGCAATTATTAAATGCTTCTTTTGTTGGTTATGGATCAACAATATTTAATTTCTCAAAGCAACCATAATTAATTTTTTTATCCGTTATGATGATTCCACAGATATTACGACAATCTATATTCACGTTTGATCCCTCGCCAACAACGTCAAAGCCTTCTAAACAAGGCCCAACCTCTCAAGGTTTTGTTCCCTTTCGTCTATTTGACGACTAACGATTTTGTTGTTTTAACTTAATTATAAGATTCAAGGGCTTCATCCGGCACATGTGCCTTATTTTTCAACTTTTGTATAGACTTATCACCAAGGTTTCGAACAAAATATTAACGATTTCTGCACCCATTTTTTGTAAATGGATTTATATTAAATTATGTTCTTTGAGTTGTTATCAGTTTACAATTTACTTACTGATATTTTTCGGTAACTGAAACTACTATTTTTTCATCTATAGTTCTAATATCAGTAGCAATGTTTGTATTAAATTATGTTAAATTAGCTTGTTACACTGCAGAAGGTAGAGATGTAAAATAAATATGTACCAAATTTTATCAGCTTTCATTTGGTGGTTGAATCATTAAAGTCTGATTTAAAACATGTATGTAGGTTGTTGAATCATTAAAGTCAATTCATAAATATATCAACTATATAGGTGGGTTGAGTAATTAATTGTGAACTTTATGAATCTAGTGTCAAGGAACTCACACATAACTCTCCAGTTGGGGTACCTGTTGTCCATCATAGATGGCACAGAATGGGTTTTTTGCTGTATTCAAAGGGCATAAAGTTGGTGTCTTCGATAATCTCAGTGATGCCGAGAAGCAAACATCTACCTATCCTGGTGGATTTTACTACTCTTACAACAGTCTTGACAAAGCCCGGAAAGCATTAAAAAGGTGGGAAATTCTCCATGAAAGCAAAGATCCTAACGCAGAGGTAAGAGGGTCATCCGGTGGGATTCTTGAAATTAAGCCTAAATCCCAAATGGTGACAATGAAATGGTTGAAGTGGTGATACAAGGAACTAATTAAGGCAAGAAGTGTCATCCTGGCAGAGTTCAGGCGCATTGGCTTGCTGATACCTAAGGGTCGGGCAGCCGAGCTTCAAATGACGAGAGAAAAAAACCTGAAGACGATTGTGTTTCATCTCAATAGAGAACTGCATCAGCTATATGTGAGATGGCGAAAGATCCAGAGGCTCAATGAAGCCACTGATCAACTTAAAGATCCGTCTGAACAATATGCACGGATCGTCAACGATCCGAGTCTTATGTCAAATCCAGACATGTCCGACTACGAAGATTTCGGTGATGATGAATTTGTCATTCCGCCCCTGACCTCACAAAGAGAATGGGTTGATGTACTATTGTTAACATTTATGTGTTTTTTCATCCATTTAAAGACTTTAGATGCTCATCTAATTTACTACCTGGCTTGGTGGAGCAGTAATTGTATCTCACTTTCCTTCAAAGGATATGAAATTAACATATATTATGCAAGTTAAACCTTCCATTTCTGTATATGAAAATTTCTCTTATTTATAATCTTGTACTAAAATCCAATTGTCCCAATCAACTATCTATCTATAAGTCCAACATTTTGTATGAAGTTAACAATATTCATTTCTAAATTTTCCTCTGTTGTGTTTGTGAAAATTCCCGAAAGGATTGGGAAACTTGGTATGAACCACAAATGAAGCCAAAATAAATGGTGTTTCTTGGTTTTAGGTCTAAATTGGTGCTTATTAAGAGGAAGAATGGCCTACTGTAATCGGATCTAAGTTTCCCAATCCACAAGCCGTTTCACATGCACAATCTATTTTGGAGTGAGACTTGCATTGGTTAACCAGCATGCATTCCTCATTACAAGTTCATTTTACAATTAGTGTACTCATAGTAGACAATATTATAATCGATATCACAGAAAAATTATTAGTTTATTATACCTGTACTATAGCATATTACACATGATATTAAAGCAGGCCAAAAGAAGTGGTTTACAACGGTTACTATCTTTCATAAACCACGAAGATGATTTGAAAGTTATATCAATGAAAACCCTAGTCATAAAAGTGGGACTTACATTGGTCATCAGCAGACCCTTTGCTCGCATATATCTCTGTTCCTCCGTATCCTTCTTCATGAGTCCCCTTGTTTTCACTGTAATTACATTCCGATGCATGTGGTATGCTGCGGTCGGATTCGGGTAACTTCGAATCAGAAGATTCATCACTGTCCACAGATTGTTCTTGCTCCCTAGTGCTAACAATTGAAGCATCTTCTGATTCCGTTTCTTCTTATTCATCAGATGAGGTTGCAGAGTGAACTGCCCGAACGCCGGTGATAGCTTCAACTCCTAAGTTGTGATGGCAATTGTCCGAAGGCCATTTAGCTTGGTGTTCTTCATTCATTCCGTTAGATTCACCATTTCCAACAGCTGACTTACTCTTTTTTGTGGTGTCTTACTCATCATTTCCTTCCTCAACAAGTGCAATACCGCACTTAACTCACACAATGTATTTTTCCAGTGCTTCCACGTCACTACGCAGTCTCTTAAGGTTCACCTATTAGGAACATCAAATGTTGTACAACATATGAATATAAGTACAATACTGATTGAAACTTTTCATGTACGAAGAATATAGCAGGCAACCACACCTTTGAAACATTTACATCTAAAGATTCATCATCAGGGATTGAGCAGTTAGGGCAGTGTAGATGGGGACGGATCTTGACTAAATTGGATGTGTACGGATTAATAAAAACAAAATAAAGGTTAGTATCATGGCGTTGATGTATAGGCAGTATGTAAAGGCTGTATAAGTAGTATGTATAAGTAGTATGTAAAGCTAATTTTGAAAATAATACAATATTACACCTTTCCTAGACCAAACCCTCCCATCTACAACTCCATCGTTAGACGTGAATGCACTACATCCGACTTCCAAAAACTTAGTTCGTGTTTATCACCCCGTATAAGGCAATCGGGCCATATATATGACATACGCATCAAGTACAAAATCTGCAAATAAAACCATACCACGCACATAAAGTAATTATTCATAGTACATTGATTTATTAATACGCCTAGATTCTTCATAACTAAATTATGAATTACATAACAATTGATCACCTGAAGGAATGCCATACAACCACCATAGGTTCTTTTAACATTGCCATTCGCAGGCTGCTTCAAAGTCTTTATCAAGCATTTGGCAATGTAGGCACATCAGTTGTAGGTCGAAATAAGCTTCACAGTTTCAACGGCTGACAACAATCCGTGATGCCATTCACCTTTTCCATTGAAAGACAACACAACTGCACAAACGAATAAGACGAAGGCACGCTTAAAGTCCACACCAACCTCAAGGTTCTCCACTAATGAAATAAGACGCTCAAGCTTCATGCCGCTAGTTGCACTATAACCTCTTTCACCTATCCACGTTGGTCGGGTGTAGTGGACATTGAAAGGCATTGGTAGATCCAGCAGGGAGACTCAGAATTGATAGCACATCGTTCCCGCTTAGAGGTAAGTATCCACTGTTTATGAATTTAAATCGGCAGTGAACTAGATCGAAATTTGATATGAGGAAGGCAAATAAACTTGTTGATAAATAATCACATTTCAGGTTTAAAAGCTGAGAAAACCCCATCTCCTTCACTGCATTTCGCTTCTCAACATCAAAATTCCCAACCACTTCAATGAACTTAGAAAGTCCATTCTTATGCCATCCACCGACTAACTTCACTGACAACTCCCATGCATTGTTGTGTTTAGCCTACAGATACACGGAATGAAGTAAACAATTCAATTGCAACAATAGTTAAAATTGTAGAGTAATAACAAATACAGAGTAAAATATCAAAGTTCGCCTTCTTTCGATGAGTTTCCAACTTCCTTTCAACAGGTAGGTTATTATAAGCAACGATATCAACCGCATGTTGCTCGTAAAAAGGAGTTTTCTCCTCCTTTCTCAGTCATTACCAAGTAGTTCTGGAACTCGACATGATGCCTCTGTACTTGGAATCAATAGTTCTGATGTGCTCGTACTTCAAATAGAACTCCTTGACCAAATGAGCCCTAAATAGCAACAAAATAAAACACAACACAACATATAGTCACCAGATTCATCCAAAATTAGCTTGAGATTTATCCAATATTGCTTAGAGTGATAGAAAAATAATTTCATCTAATGATTTCTCATGTCAACCAAAAAATTTAATGGAAGTCATTAAATAGGAAGTTAATTAAATATGATTATATAATAGAAAAAAATATACAATAAATTCAGCGGACGGATATACCCTATATGAGATTGAGACTAAAGGGAATGGAGTCAATGCCATTTCAGGAATTTAAATCTTGTGATGGCAAAAATCAATTTACAAATCTAAAGTATGTATTTATGGTTATATACATTCATTACAGTGAAGTAATAAAGTATGTAATGAAGCCAAACAATATAGTGTGTAGGGGAGGAAAGCCCCATTAGGTGAGTCAATATTAGTTTATGGTATAATGAATGAGGACCAAAATTATATATAAACATGCCATGAAAGATAGATATATACATTTTTTTATTTCGATCACTAAAAGATAGATAAGTGTGAGTGTAAAATTTGAAACATACTCCAAACAATGTAATATTTATTTTTGATGCATGTTCATGAACATTGTTAAAATTGGGGGACAAATATCCTTCATTGATGGTGCCAAATACTTGAAAGATAGAATTTTTATATATATTCAAAAGGGTTGTAGCTATACTACTTTAGAGAGAGAGGTGAGGACAGAGGACTTGGAAAAAAAAACATTATATCACATGTGGTAACAATCAATACAAAGCAACTGAAATACTCAAATATCTATGTAGCCATATACATTATAAAACACAATAAGACTTCTCCAAAGGTAGATGGGATTTCTGAATCATAACTTAACCCTATGGTGTCTTTACATCCCTCACTGTCAAGAAGAGCCACACATATACATATATAGGCATCCAAGTTCAAATAAACTGTATGATTTATCTAGCCCTATCACTTCATGTATGATATAGAACATAATAGAATATACAAATATATTAACCACGAGATCTATGTAGCCATATATATTATAGAACACATTAAGACTTCTCCAATGGTAGATGGGAATTCTGAATCATAACTTAACCATATAGTGTCTTCAAATCCATCACTGTCAAGAACAACCACACATATACATATATAGGCGTCCGAGTTTAAATAAATTGTATGATTTATCTAGCCTTATCAGTTCATGTATGATATAGAACACAATAGAATATACAAATACATTAACTAACACAAAAAACAATGCCTACAGTAACCAAATCAGCAAAAACAAATGAAACATATATTGTTTTAGCTTAAGTGTCCACGCTAGTTCACTTTATGCAACCAACAAGACAGGGACTCATGAACCTATCTGCAAACAAAACACCAGGATGGGTACAAAAGAAAAGATTACATATTCTAGGATGGGTAATTGGAGAGGGCTTGTACAAGAGACGCGTGGATTAATAGAAAATTATTAAAAAAAATTAATGATTACTTTCTTGAGTCGTATCAACTTTCAAAAGTCTTACTTTTTCTCAATTTACTTTATACATTTATTGATTCATATTATACTTTTAGCTGGACCAACTTGCTTTGGCAACCGACTAACCTAATATAATCTTTAAGTGAATATATGGATTACTAGAAACACCTTGTGATCATATCTTAGAAAGGTATCTTAAATAAAAAAATTATAATTATAATGAATATTTCAATCAAATAGTAACAAAAATATGAGTTAACTGGGCCTATTATGCTGGATTTATATTTTATATAAAGCCCAAGTCTCATTGTGAATATTAGAATATATATATGCTTCCACTTTTGAGGATCAACTTCTCCAAATGAAAGTCTCAATAATCAGTGAGGTCGATTACATAATTATACTCAACCTAATTTGATGACATTCTCAACAATATAGTCAATATAACTATAAAGGTCAACATTTAAATTTTCAAGAGCTGATTCAGTCAAGATTGAATAATAATAATATATATTAATATTTAAAAAAGAAAAAAGATCCAGGCCCTATCTATAAGATGGGTTCTATTTGTTTCACAAGTTATAACACTAGTGTAGATTGAACCAAAGGAAGCACCAGCTCGATGTATGGTTGCAGTGACGGATCTAGAAATTCAGGTGAGTGGGGGCATAATTACCATATTAAAATTCTAATGGAGGCTTTAGGGTAATTTTAAAAAAATTCAGCGAGAGCACTAATGAAAAATTCTAAAATTTTAAATTAATTTAGGTAAAAAGACATTTCCTCATTGAAATTTTAGAAATACAAATGAGTGAGGGCATAATTATCATTTTAAAATTTCAGTGGGTGCTTTAAGGTAATTTTTTTAAAAAAATCAATGGGGAACTAATGCAAAAATTTTAAATTTTAAAATAAGTTAGGTATATAAGAAATTTCCCTACAACATAACTATAATGAAAACAATCCAATTATATACATTATCAGATGTTTATGGCAACATGACCACATGAATTCTCTCAAATTAGATGATATTTTTAAATCACTAAAAGATAGATACATGTGAGTGTAAGCATAACTATTATGAAAATAACCCAATTATATACATTACAGATGTTTATGGCAACATGACCACATGAATTCTCTCAAAGTAGATGAGATTTTTAAATCACTAAAAGATGGATACATGTGAGTGTAAAATTTGCAACATACTCCAAACAATGTAATATTTATTTTTGATGCATGTTCATGAACATTGTTAACATTAGGGGACAAAGGTCCTTCATTGATGGTGCCAAATAATTGAAAGATATAATTTTTATTTTACTGACAAATAAATTATTTATATACCAACAACTTATAAATTTGAGAATTGGCTCAAGAATCTCATACCAAGATGTTATATATATATATATATATATAGAGAGAGAGAGAGAGAATATTCCAGATGCCAAATAATCGAAATCTAATATTGCTTGTTGTTGCTTAATTATGTTGTACGGTTGTTGAATTTTCAGGAGAAATCATATTTGGACTAATCATATTCAGGAGAAATTACCTGTAGTAACAGAACACACCAACTGGGTGTTTGGCAAGTTCTTTGGGGGGGGGGGTTTAGAACAACTGCCATGGATTTTCTTTTTGCCCTTACGCTTATTTTCGACTTTAATCAAATTTGTTTGAGGTTCTTTGGTTTTAGAACCTTTTTTAGAAGGGGCCATCTAATGAGGAATGCATGGACATAGAAAATTAACTGTTAGTTCCTAAACAAAAAGACATCAATTTTTTCAGAGTAATGTATCATGTTAAAAGATTTTCATAGAAAATAGATCCATAATTTGATTACTATTACTACTTTTTAGGATAAATTGAAAATTAAATTAAATTTTCTTTCACATAGGTTTGTTATTAGTACATATATATTAACATCAGTAGAACCATGCAACTTGTTTGATCAACTTAGTTAACATCAAACAAAAGGATTACCTGCAAGTTCTTGAATCAATCGTAATGGATGATGAAGATGGGAGACTTAGGGTTTCGTCGAACCATCAAGCGCGATGGATGATGATATATATGATGTTATACATATATATATATATATAGAGAACAAGTATTTTATTTATAATAAGAAACACAATAATTTATAATGGGATTACATCAGTTTTGTAGTAAGAAACACTAATGAGATTGCAAAATGAGTTTCATTTTAGAGAGAGAAAATGTTTTATTTGTAGTAAGAAATACAATAATTTGTAATGGGATCACATCAGTTTTGTAGTGAGAAACACTAACGGGATTTCAAAATGGGTTTCATTTTAGAAAGAGAAAGTGTTTTATTTGTAGTGAGAAACACAATAATTTGTAATGGGATCACATCAGTTTTGTAGTAAGAAACACAAACGGGATTTCATTACAAAAATTTCAAATGGGTTTTATTTTAGAGAGAGAATGTGTTTTATTTGTAATAAGAAACACAATGTGTTATAATAGAATCCATCACTTTTGTAGTAAGAAAACTCTTAAGTGTGTTTCATTACCAAAATTTTAAATGAGTTTCATTTTCAAAAAAGAAAGTGTTTTATTTATAATAAAAAAATAATACCTTATAATAGAATTCATCACTTTTGTAATATGAAACACAATATATAATTTCATCATCTTATATATATATATGACTTTGAACAAAGTTGTGGAGGGAAAGAAAAGGAGAATGAAATTTGAAAACCTATACATATAATTATATATATATGTATATGTATAGAATACTGTATAATTCTATTCCGAAACCGTTTTTGTTGACTTTTTTAATTTTTTTAGTGGGCTCCACTGGAGAGGGCTGTGCAGGAGAAGATTATTTTTCAATATTTATACTCCATGGTTAGAAAGTTTTGTATATTTTTGGGATTTCAACAACCTAAAAAGTTAAATGATTGATCACATGATAAAGTTTAAATAAAAAACAAAAACCCACCTTCAGTGATATTAATTGGGTAACTTTTCGGAAAGTTAAGGATATGAAATAAACAAATCTATATAATACTATTAAAAGTAAAAGTACGAAGGGTTTCAATATTTTAGTATTTTATTATTTATATTTAAAATTTTATTATAATTTTAAATTGAACTAGAATTTTATTTACACCAATTAGAATTCTATTTTCAAACACCTATGAAATACAAATTTATATCTATTATATTTTTTTGTTTTTATTATTGAACCACTTTAATCTAATAAAACACAAACATTTTAAAAATATGGAGATATATATAAGATAATAGTAAAAGTTGTAGGAGTGTTATAGATGTAGTTTAATATAATTATGTTTAGAATTAAAATATAATTTAAAAATAGAAAATAGGGTTGTGATGAATATAAAATTTATAATTTTATGATCAATATAGAACTCTTAACATTATCGATAAGAATATATTAACAGTAGTATAGATTAATGTGTTTAAATGCAAAATGGGATTAATCTCATAATTAACTTAAAGTAAGAGGTTTAATTCCAATTAGGATTAGAATTAACATGCCAGTCCAATATATAAAAAGAATCTTATCCAAGAGGTATATAGGCGAAATTAATTTTTATAAAAAATAAATGAACCAAAATAATAAAAAGAATCTTATCAAAACATGTTTACCAGTTTTGATAATGTAACTCCTAATACATTGAAGTAGTATTTGGACCAATTAAAGTAACTCCAATACTTAAAATTCTATCCCTAATAAATACAAACTCAGTAGCATGTTTCAATGTTTTATATTAGATATTATCTTCTTCTTTTTTTCGTATATTAAGGGTGCGTTTGGAAAGCCTGTTTTTTGTATTTGTTTTGTCTTCAAATATAAAAACTGTTTTTGTATTTGTCTTTATTTTTTTCAGCAAAAAACTAAAAACAAAAAAGCGTTTGGATGAAAATTTGTATTGAAAAATAAAATGGCATTGATGGGCGGCGGCGGGGGGCGGTGGTCAGCGACGGATCCAGAAATAAAATTGAATGGGGTCAACATTTAAAAGTGACAAATATATTAAAAAAATAAAAATAAGGAGAAGAGTTCAAAATATATTAATAATTCATTTAAAGACAATTACAATTGTCCTCGACGATTTTTCATATCTTGAAAACGTCGTATGATAACTTCATTGTCTAAGCCAACTGAGATATATTTTTCAATATAGGTCACCAAGCTGTCACTCATCCATGCATCTCCCATCTTATTGCGCATTCGAGTCTTGATGATTTTCATAGCAGAAAATGCCCTCTCTACAATGGCAGTAGCAACTGGTAGTGTCAACGCCAATGTCACAAGCAAATAAACTAGTGAATGCACATTGTTTCTCTTAGTTTTGACCATTCTTTTTGCAAGATCTGCAATCCCTTTTAATCCTTCAAACTCGCTACTAGAACGAACATCTGCGATGTAATTCTCAAGTTCAACACCAAGTCTTATAAGAGCAAGTGAAGAAAATTCTTTTGGATAGAATTTTGCAAGTTGAATTAATTTTTGTTTCTCAAAAGCACAAAAAGCATCATCAGGGCACAAGCATGCCACACAAAGCAACAACTCAGTATTCACTTCATTAAACCGATCATTTAACTCTTGCAGTTGCATATCTATGACGGTATAAAACAACTCAACACGGTAATGATGCAAATTAGACTTTTCATGAACATTACGCCGTGATCTTCCTCGAACTTGAAATGGGTCATCCATGTTAGGAACAAGAATGTCATGCTTGGCACAAAAAGAAGAAACCTCATCAAGTAGGCAATCCCATCCACCATCCCTCATCTTTTGCAATTGATGCTTGCATAATTTGACTAAAGTCATAGCAATCACGATGTCTTGATCTTTATTTTGAAGTGCCTTCAACAATTCATTTGTAATTCCCAAAATATTAACCATCAAATGCAAGCTAAATACAAAATCAAAAGATTCCATGGCTTTCAAAAGAAGATTTACTTCAAATTTCTGTTCGGATGTCCCATCATTCAATATTGTCTCAAGTGTAGTAATAGTGGAAGAAAACATAGTGATTACACTAATCAAAGTGTCATAATGTGAACCCCAACGTGTATCACTAGTTCTTTTAAGAGAAGTATTCTGATTTAGGCCTTGCCCACTTAAAAGCTCCCCATTATCAAGTGCTTCCTTAACTACAGAAATTTGATTCTCTTGAAGAATATCACGGCGTTTTGATGAACCACCAACAACATTGAGAAGATTAGCAACAAAAGCGAATAAAGAAACAATAGCTTCATGTTTCTTTGTCATGCCCACAAGAGCCAATTGAAGTTGATAGGCAAAACAATGAATGTAAAAAGCAGATTCATTTTCTCTTAAAATAAGAGTTTTGAGACCATTGAACGCACCTCGCATATTACTTGCCCCGTCATACCCTTGTCCACGCAGTCTAGAAATGCTCAAACCATGTCTCGAAAATAATTCATCAATTGTCATCTTTAGGGAAATGGCAGAAGTGTCGGTAACATGCACAAGACCCACAAAACGTTCAATTACTTGCCCATTCTTGTCCACGTAACGTAAGACGCAGGCCATTTGCTCTTTTGATGATATGTCCTTAGACTCATCAATTAAAATAGAGAAAAAAGCATTTCCCATATCTCTAAGGATGACATTGATAGTCTCCAATGCAATGGCATTAACAATATCCTTTTGAATCAATGGTGATGTCAATTTGAGATTTTCGAGCACATTCTTTAATGTAACTGCCTCAATATCTTCATTGTGGATTGTAAGAAATTGCAATGTCTCGAGAAAGTTCCCTTGATGCATTGAATCTTTAGTTTCATCATTTCCGCGAAATGGTTGCCCTAGTTTTAATAGATGTCGAATGCAATCAATTGATGCAGTCAATCGAGTTCGATAATCAATTCAATGTTTTTTTGAATGCTTGACAAAAATAGATTCGATGTGTTGCTCTTGTCTCATTAAATCTTTGACACATACCGAATGCATTGTTGTGACTACTTTTCGGACCTCCAATATGCACATAAAACCTATCTTTCTTCTTCCAATTTGAATAACCTCCAACCACAAATATATCAGTTATCGCCGGCTCTCCAATTCTTTTAAAAAGATAGCAACATTGACAATATGCTGCATCTTTAGATATACTATATTCTAACCAAGGAAATTCATCAAACCAATCACTGTTGAATCGGCGTAACAAATTTGTAAAAGTTTTTTGAGGGAATTCATTATCTCTCTCATTAGGTTTGTAATGTAAGATCGGAGGTCGTAATGCAGGATCTGCGGGAAGATCCTCGAGCTTGATATTTTCATCACTTTGATTTGAAGAGGAAGATCCAACATGGTCAGTTGAAGGTGTTGGTCTTTTTTTGGCACATTTCTCCACCCATTTATCAATTACTGAATTAAATGGAAATTGGGGTATTTTAAGTTAGCATTTTGATTTGATTTCAAAACATTCAAATTATTTAAATAAATATAATCAAATGTTCAAGCATGGTATATCTAATTTTTGTCTTATACTGTTTTACACAACATATATATATATATATATATAAATAATTAAAATTAAAAACACAACTAAATCTATGTAGGGCATGATTTATTCAGTTTACTTACTTGGAGGTTGGAGCCTCTAAGTTGTCAATCCAAAATCAGAATTTTTCTACCCCAATTATAAGTGCCAGCACTGCCAAGACTCCCTCCCTGGAATAAATAAAAAAATAATTTTACAATTAAAGCAGAAAAATAATTTTGAGGCAGATTTAAAGTAGAAAAATAAATTTCAAAATTCCCAAATACCAGTTAATAGACAGTTAATAAACAGTATTTAGGACCAAATAATTTTTGAGGCAGATTTAAAGCAGAAAAATAAATTTCATAACCTAAAAGCTAGAAATTAGCTGAAATTCCCAAATACTAGTTAATAAACAGTATTTTCCTATTGCAATATTAAAGATTCAACCTTCATTAATTTACACAAATTAAGAAAACCCAAATTAACAAACAACCTCCCAAAGTACTTCAATCTCATCTCAATTCAATTCGTCAAAAATCGAAACCATAGAAACTACAACAAATAAGGGGATTTATGATACCTTTTGAGGGTCGGCTACTCGGTGTTCTCCTTCGCACTCTGCTTCCGCTGCAACTGAGAGAGTGAGAGGCCTTGGTTTAGGAGAGAGGCGCCGTTGCTGTTGTTCTGGTATATCACTGTTGTTGTTGGAGTAAGGCATTAGATTTAGGAGAGAGGCGCCACACAGTTGATTGTGTATTTGTGTGTATGGGCCACAACTAAGTATTATAATTATTGCATATATTTGCTACATTAGAGTGAAATGCACGTGGTCATTAATAATACCACTTCCACAAAATTTGTGTGGGTCGACCAAGTGTTTACAAGTCTGCTTTGGTATCACAAGTAAATGGATTGTGTTTGTGGGCCAGTGTTTGCAAATCCAATTGTGAGCTTTAAATGTATTATTGTAATTTTGAAAGATTGAGGGGCAATAAGCCTAATTTTGAAATTTTTGAATGGGGTCAAGTTATATTTTTCTCCTATAAACCCTCTAATTTTTTTTATTACTACTAAAATTATTAAAAAAATCAAAAGTTGAATGGGGTCAGTTGACCCCATTCACTATACTGTGCGTCCGTCCCTGGCGGTGGTGGTGGGTGATTGGCGGCGGGCGGAGGTGGCGGGCGGCGGCGACCGGAGGTGGTGGGGGTCGGCGGCGGGGGTGGTGGTGGTTGGTGGCAGCGGCGGTGGGGGCGGTGGCAGAGGTGGTACCCTAAATAGTGAAAAAACTCAAAAAACAACTAAAGTTGTATTTGGTGTTTTCACCACTTTTACACACTATTCACAGAAAACAGTTTTCTTGGAAAAAAAAAAGTGAACAGTAAACGCGTTTGCCAAACGTGTATTTTTTTTTTTAACTGGGTGAACAGTAAAAAACACAAAAACTGTTTTTCCATATCCAAACGGACCCTAAGAGTTTAAATGGATTAAACTTCTATGGTAGTTAAACAAAAGAAATTCTCTTTTTACACCGAGAATTATTTCTCTTCTCAAAGAAAAATATTTTGTTAAGAATAATTTAAATCCATTAAGACTCCTTAAAAAAAGAAATTCTTTTTCCATACATAGAATTATATCTTTCTTCAAATTATATCCCTATAAATATTGTTATCATTTATAAATCACCGTCATACTATAATGGTGATTATCAATTGGAGGGTTTATGGGTAATAGGCTCTGTACGTATCTCTTTTTCTTTGCTCTATACTCTACTATTTCTTTATATTTTATAATTTTTTCTTAGAGTTGTTCAAACCGGTTCCGGTTTCGGTTCTAGACGGAACCGGAACCGAACCAATTTTTTCGGTTCGGTTCCGGTTTGGTTCCAGTTCCTTCTATTTTTTATTTTTTTTAAAAAAGACTCAATTTTATAAGATAATATAATTATAAACTAGAGTATTTGAATTAAAACAAACTCAAAACCAAATATATAATTAATGGAATAAAAAAAGTAGCTGGATTTCTACTGTTACTGAAATTTTATTCTATTTGTAGAGGTTTATTGCTAGTCTTTTTGCTTAATAAAAAAAAATAAAAAATAAAAAAACGGTTCCGGTTCAGGTTCGGTTCCGTGGGGCCGGAACATGAACCGAACTGAAATTTTCGGTTCTTGGAATTTTGGAACCGGAACCGGAACCAAACCCCTATAGAACCGAATTTTGGTTCCGGTTCCGGTTCGGTTCCTGAACACTTCTAATTTTTCTTATGCTTTATGTAAAATATAAATATTTTTTTATTTTACCATTCTCCCCCTGCCTCGTATGTAATCATATTTTTCATATCTTTCTTTTTTTTTGGTAATGATATGTTAGTTTGAGTTTTCATTAATTACTTTTACTTTCTTTTTCCCTAACTATATCCGTTTGAATTTGAATTTTTTTTTAATTTTTTGATATATTAATTTGAATATTGTTTGTTTATTTAATATTTTATATATATTGCTTATTTATTTAATGTTTTATATCTATATATAGTAGTTGGACTTTGAGGAATTGAATCTAGAATGTTCTATTGTTTACCCATTCTATCATATAATTTGTTTTTCATAATAAAATGTTACTGATTTGTGTTTGAGTTTAACAAATTATTTATTTATTTATTTTAATTTCTTAATTTAAAATTTTCTAATATAGTTTATATTGTTGTTGTTTATTACTATTGGATTTTAATTAGTTATGAATTCACTTGAGTTTGAGGAATTAAATTTACGATATGATTTATATTTTTTTGATCTATTTGATTTTTTTTTTATTCATGATTTGATTTTTGATGTATTTCATTGAATTTTTTTTATTATTTTGTTACTTTTTCTAACTATATATTAATTTTAGTTTCACGATTTGTTTTTCTTCTTTCTAGATATGTTAGTATGAGTTTAATTATTGTTGTTGCAATAATTTAATATTTGAATTCAAAATGATATTAATATTGGTACTATGTTATATATTCTATAAAATATATCTATACATATACTTGTATCTATGTATAATTTTTTTAAAGAAAATAATTCAGATGTTAAGTAAATTTTTATTCATTTAATTTTATAAAAACTATAATTATATTCTGTTTTTGACTATTTATTAATTTTGTTTTCTATATTAATTTAATTAATATTTTTTATATCATCAACACCATTAGTGTTTTTAAATATTTATTCACTTATTTTTTATTCTATATTTGTTTTTTGAAAAAAAATTAATTTAGCATTTTAAAAAAGAAATAATTAATTTTTTAATAATTTAAATTCATAAAAGTAATTTATTACCTATTGCGTAATTCTATTCCTTTCAAAATATCTTTATGAATATACTTTTTTGTTTAATATTGTAAGTTTCATCACTAACTAGCTACTAGAGTCCTCTAACAAATTTGAAAAAGTAATTTAAGTTTAATTTTAGTTAATATATTTATTATTTTTACTTTAGTATTTGTATAAAAATTTAGTAAAAATTTATATGATTTATTACTATTGACAACTCTTTTTTATATAACTTCACTCAAATTGAAATTTGTATTTTAGCATTTTTAAAAAGAAGTATAATTCTATTTCTTTCATAAATCTTTAAGATTTTATTTTTATTTTTATTTTTTAATATTGTAAGTTCAATCATCATAACTAGCTACTAGAGTTCTAAACAAGTTATTTTTTTTGCTAACATTTTTATAAAAAACATTTTACTTCACTATTTGTACAAATTTTTATGCAAAAATTATGTAATTTATTACTCTCTCTGTCCCAATTTAAGTGTCCACATTCACTATTCAACCCATTCCAAAATAAGAAAATTCAATGCAACTTTATTTTGTCAATTTACCCTTCAATCATTCTGTCACGCCCCAAATTCCTAGGACTCCGAAACCCGAGCCTAAGAGCTAAGGGAGTGATTGCGGAAGTAAAAAGAAATGAGAACCAACGAAATTCAATCATTAAATACCCACGAAAGGGTAAAATGATCTGATACCACGTTGTCACGCCCCTAAGATTCCCGAAACTCAAATCTAGAGAATCAGCGAATCTCCAAGGGATGACGCTAGTCAAGCGACTACTAGAGTCAACAACAACAAAAAGACACATGAAATAACAATAAAAATATACTCCATGTCAAGTAGAATGCTAGAAACTCACTAGCATCCTCCAATACCAACTGACACGCTCCTAAATTCCTAAGACTCCCGAACAGGGACATCCGAGGAATCTAGGATGTGATCCTTAATACAAATGACCAACTAAGACATCATTAACCAAGAAAACATATGGGTTAATGGTAGAAATGGTATATTTAATACCCAAATGGATAATAAACAAAGCAGCGGAATCTAACGAAAATCCGGCAAAATTCCATTTGTAAATGGAACATCCGGACAACAACCACAACACAAGAACCTGCCAATAGCAATTCAATAATCACAATGACTTCCAAGCCCCACATTCATCAATCCTACTAGGGCCGAGATAATGGAAAGAAACCAAAACCCCTCCAAACCCTCTAATAATCAACAGAGCCACAAATGCTCGAATAAGATACAGTAAAACACCTAGCTGTACAGAATAGATACAATAACCATCAGAAAGAATAAATACAGGAACTAAAGAATACATCAACAGGGATATGCCAACAGACTGGCTCCCAAAAGAAAATACATAACAATCCCATAACAATGGGTAGAGAAACTGAAAGTGGATACCTATCGTCCCCAAACCCAGTCGTGTTGCAACCGTAACCGCATCACCCAACGCAACTCCAAAACCTGTAACAAGGAAACAAAAGAAAGCTGCCGTTGCACTGCATCCTGCTCATAGCCGTATATTTCCTGCAACCTGGCGTGGAATACCAGGGGGCGAATGAAATTCCCCTGTGAGCAAATAAGCTCAGTGGGAAAGAATACTCTAACTACCACATCCTCTGATAGTTTAGGTAAAGCTAAACCGTCTAATAAGATATAAATAGCCCAACTAATCCCATTCACGCAAACCCAAGTCACACGCTCATATACTATCGTAAACGAGTATACATAAGTATATAGGGAATATGTATATATATATCTACACGTATATATATATATAAATACACAACATGAGTCTCTAAAACTCGTATTCCAAGTACCCAACACCAATAGTCTACACTATTCCCACCAACGTACATCAAGTACCCGACACTAAGGTCAAATCTAACCAAGTCACAAAGTGTTCACATCACCAAACAGAAGATCCAACAGAGGAGATCACACTCACCTCTAATATCCACAAGGAAACAAAATCCACCAATAGTACCAAGGAAGGCTCAAATCCTACACCCCGATAACACAGGAAGGAAAACACTCACACCCTTGCGTACTAACACAACATCATCAATATATATATATATAACAAATCTCATCTCTCTCCTAGAGTAAGTCTGTACCTCAAGGATGGGATCACCCCATCATCTCACTATGCGAAAACCTCAATGTTATCTCCAACAAGTCAATAAGTCACCAACAGGATAAATCCATCACTAACACTTGCACTATAAGCTACAAAATCACCCGATCAATTCACTAAGAGTACAAGAACTCAACTTCCAAGAACGACCACTTAAGGGTCACCAAAACGAAGCAAAGGAAAAGAGTTCCCAATGCTAACCAACAGATAACCAAGACAACAACGTCAAGGTTAAGAATACCCAAACAAGGAAAGAACACCACAAGTGAACAAAGAAAGAACACCAAAAGTGAACAAGGAAACCAAAAACGAATGGCCGAGAGTGGAAGTAATAAAAAGATGAATCCCAGAGATTCAATAGTTTTTAAGAAAAATGTTTTCAAACTCGAACCGATCCATTTGGCATCCATGCCCCTAACGTAAGAAAAACTCAAATCACCTAGGTGGTGAAACCAATAACCCAGAAAAGAGAAAGGCAACACTATATGTGTGCACTGAACAACGACAAGCCTCAAAACCGAGACTTAAAAAAATGATCGGAAGCAAAGGTGAAACAATGGAACACCTTTCAAAACTCTACAAGTCGAGGTTTTGAGAAAGAAGTCTCGTAATCTCAAAATCCCAAGAAAAGTAATAAAATAGTTTTCTTTTAGAAAATCACACAGTAGAAATGACCGTCTTGCCCCCGGTCTCCGTCAGTTGCCATCACCGGCTTTTAAAAGTTAAAATCTTTTCAAAGAAGATCCTAAGATCATTTTATAAGGTATTAAAACTTTTCATTTCTACGGGGGTAGGCGAAAACGGGTTTTTCCCTTTAAATACAAGAGTTTACTTCAAGGTTTAGAAAACACCGTTTTCGAAATGACAGCCACATAAGAATGAACAACTCCACGGATTCCTATAATGCCCAAAAGGACAGTAAAGGAAGAACAACATGTTGGACTCACGGAAGACAACCATCCGTTTCCAACTCCACCAAATCAAATGACAACACATGGAAGAGGTTCGGCACCACGCCGTAACCAACGAATCCCGGAATGACATACAAGTCAACGACCACGTACTAGTGTACAAAACACAGTACAAGGAATGCTCGGGGGAATGAACTAAGCATAAGAACCAACACTACAGTACCTCAAGTACTTAATAGAACTCATCTCAGCCATAACCTCTTCTCACCAATCAAAACCTCAACTACAGTTGATAACTCATTTCCTCAAAAGGTGAAAGACACCTAAAGTCCATACTACAACTCACAATCTCATCTCCTGCCTTCTCTAAGGCCCCAATTCATAATTGATACTAACATCAATCTCATACCTCAAATCTCTAACAAGGTGACACAGCTAACCACAATCACAATTAACAGTCCTCTCTAAGGCCACAAATCAAAACCAACTCCACAAACCACTACCAGCCTCAACTAGCCATATAGATCACTACGTCAATACACTTAACCTCCCCCAAGGGTACTAAGGTATACAACAACAAGTATAAATATATTCGTTTCATTTATACTTATTAATAATTACCACATTTAAAGTCTTATTTCACATTATTCATTTTCAACTGAGCATTTATAAAATATGAATTTAATTTACAATATATTCATAAATAACATGCTCCAACATCACATGTAATATAACACATATACATGTTAAACAAGATCACATAAAGGGTATACAGTGTAATGTGACTCAACACTCCCCGTGATACTCACACACAACACACCCTTCCCAAGGGTAACGGATACAGACTCTGTCCACATACTTATGAGGATACAGCTCATCAAGTAGTGTAGAGTTACCACACCGACCATTCCCAAGTGATTTTTCTCTCTACCACTTCAACAGGGAAGGCGGTTGTACGAGAGCCCAGCTTGCAACTCCGTACGCCATGACTACCATAAAGTCAAGAACATGAGCCTCTACCTGGACTCCTAACTCACATTTGTCGGCTTTTTAGTTCCGTAGGCGTGATACCTCCTGGCCAGTTGTTGTGATGATCCGACACAAACGTCTACTCGTGCCCCATGCATAGAGGAAGTAGACCACACCAAATGAACTCTCTCTGTCACTGGTGAAACCGTGCACTACATGCACCAACACCCATGTGCTCACACGACATGGTGTACAATCAAATCATATCTCGATCATAAATATGTAATACATCATATTTATAAAAATACCCACATGGTAATATATGTCTCAAAATCTCTTTTCATGCTTTAAAATACAAATAAACAATTAAATCATATGAAAACAATTTCATATACATTTCATGTTTTCAAAATATATTTTCTTTAATTCCTTAGAAAATATTTTCAATTTCAATTAACATGTCTTTTTAAAATAATTTAAGCAGATAATCCACGTAATAAAAAGGGACCTAGAATAGCGTCTAAGTCTCTCACGTCCAACGTTTTCAAAATCTTTTAGCTCATTTAATTCTCGAGGGAATTTCTAAGTCGTCTATTCCCATTCAATTCAATTGGGAATATATTTAATCTTGTAAGAAATAATTTAATAAATTTTCTTAAATTAATTCCTAAGTCCAATTCCGATTCTGAACGAATTATAGATATTTAAATTAACGATATAAAATATCTATATTAAATTAAATAAGGGTTTTGCACCCCTAAACTACTTCAATAATGCGGAGTGAGAAATATAATTTCCCACCTGAAATTACGCTTACAGATCAGCCGTTTCGGGCCCACCGTGAACAGTATCGGCGCCCGAATATGACGCTCGCCGACCAAAGTCGTCTGAAAAATATTTCACCTATATCGAAATGTCCGTCTCGACAACCTATACGATATATACGAAGCCTATTAGCAATAGGTTAATTAATTGGGTTAAATCTAAAATACCCCAAACGAAAATTCGAAACTTCAAATCGAATTTCCCGACAAACCGTTCAACGAAAAATTACGAAATTTTTACACGTCGTACCTGACATATAGGCAAAGCTACCCTCCGAAAATCAGCCCAAACCGAGCTCGGGAAGTCGACCGAAAAAATGGTCGAAGTTTCGGCCAGACTGCAGTGTTGCGCGAACTGCTACAGTGCAGTCGCCCCTGCGCGACCCAGCTGCTGCGCCACCACCTGCAGCTCCGGCGACCCCTGCACGACGCCGCCATCCGCCGTCGAGCTCCGCCATAGCCGCCGTCGTCATCCTGGACCGTCGCTATAGCTCCTGGTTGCGCGCGTTCAGCCGCAGCTCTCTCGTCCAGCGAAACCCCATGGTCCCCGATTCTCTCCCCAGCTTCTCTCTCTCTCGTCGATCACTGGCAAAGATGAAGAGTTGCTGCTGTCGTGTGAAAGAGAGTGTAGCAGTCGTTCAGAGAAGAGAAGAAGAGGCCGTGTAGCAGGTTGTGTCGTGCGTGAAGGAGAAGGGTAACATGTCTGTATATACATATACATATATATGACCTAATTGCAAAACTAACCCTTCATTTCTTCAAAATCACGAAATAATCCCCACTACGATATATATAATTGAATATATATATATATATATATATACAGTAAACCCCAATAATTATCGAGAACGCCCAAGCATAATCTCGTAAGCCCGAATTAATAACGGGACGTCCAATTAAATATACCGGGGTAGAAACCCAAACACCGGAACACTTAACAAGTCCGATCCAATTAAAATGCGTCGTCATTCAATCGAAACACTAATCATTAAACGTCGAATCGAAACCGCGTAGTCGAAAATAAAAATTCGCGTAATGTCGTCCAGTCGACTTTAAAACTAAACGCGAAAAATTTACAGGTATCAAATACCAAGAATAATTAATACGTCATGAACAAGTGACGTCATTACCGAAATTAAATTAAATATAATTTCAGGAAAAAGGAAAATAACACGGGGTGTTACACATTCAAATTATAAAATATCTAAACTAGAAATATCCCATCACTTGATGGGACCAAGGGTAAATTTGGTTTTTCATTCACTATCACACCAATAAAAATCATCATCTCAAAAAGTTAGATTCTCCAAAATAGACGTATAATTTGGGATAGAGGGAGTACTATTGACTACTCTTATATGTATCTAAGATTTTTTCTTAAATTAAAATTTTTGAATTGATTAATTTAAGTTGTATCATGAAGTGTAAAATATGAGACTTAGACCCTTTGATGGTTAGGTCTATAAAATTAATTTGAAGTTGTTTTTTAATTAATTTTGATGCTTTCATTCCCTACCACACGACATATAATAAACATGATCCATATATATAAGAAATTTTTTCTCCAATTCTCTTTTCTAATGCTCTTTTTAATTTTTTTTTTATGGTTCTTTAAACATAATATATAGGTTCAAATTCTTCAATAACCTATATGTTATATTATTAAAATTTCTATATTTTTTAAATTTTGTAATAATATTTATTTATTTAATATACATCACCTTATCACTATCATATTTTCAAAAGTTTTATATATTTTTTACTTTCAGTAAAATTATTCTAATTTTTGTTTATTTAATTTTATTAACATGCGCATCATAATTTCTGTAGACTTGTTGTATACTTTTTATTTCTTTTTTTTATATTATTTATTCACTTTCTTTTGCTCTTTAATGAATACTTTAATTTATTTACTCTTATCATTCATAATTTTCAACCTTTTGTTTATTATTCGATTTTTTTTCTTAATATCACTATATATATCATAATTTCTATACTTTTTTTTTACTTAATTGTTGATATATATTTTCACAAATACATCACTATTTCTATAAGATTAATTTATTCTCTTTTAATTTCTTATTCTTTTGTCCATTAAATAATTCCTCATGTTTCTTTTAGCTAAATTATTCTATTATAATTTCTAAATTTATTATCTATTTTTATTTTTTAAATTATATTAGTTGTAATTTTAAAACTTTTTTATATTTTATAATTTTTGATACTTTAATTTTATTATTATTTATTTATAATTTGAGTTTGAGGAACAAAATTAATAATATAATTTATATTCTTTTGTATTTTGTATTTTTTGTTTGTTTCAAAAATATTATTTGAGTTTTTTTTTCTTTCTTTCTGTTATGATAAGTTTCTAATTCTAAGCAACTAATATTTTCCCTTTTTCTGTTCATTTTGGCATGTCAAAATATAAAAAGTTCCATTTATTCTAAGAAATCTATGCATACATATATAAATAATTGGTTTCATTTTCCCTTTTATAATTTTTGAAATTTTAATTTTGTATAAATAATTATTTATGTTGTAGAATTATATTATTTTTATGTATCCTTACTAAATTAGCTCCTTATTTAATATCAATTTTTTTATAAGATTTAAATTGTAAAATTATTGTTATTTATGAATACTAAAAAAAAATTATATCATGAATTTTTATCATGTGCATTGCACGTGCATTTTACTAGTTATCTATAAATGTACGAGAGACAATCGAGATGGTGAAATTTGTATCATATTGCAAGGGTTATTGATTATTGTATCCTTGAATATTATGTGATTATTGTATCCTTGAATATTATGTGTGTCCTGTATAGGGCTCGCAATTCGTGTCGGTTGGTCGTGTTCGTGTCGGTTGGTTGTGTTCGTGTCGGATCAAAAAAGACATGGTTAATATACATGTCAAATATGTTCAACCATAACCCAACTCACAAGTTATCCGTGTCGACCCATGTAATCCATTTTACTTATTTATTATAATAAATTAAATTAAATTTGACACAATCCAACACAAAACGAACTATTTAACTTATTATCAACAAAATTAAATTGAATTTGGCACAATCCAGCAATATTTTATTGATATATTTCAACTATTGATTAATTATAAAAGAGAAAAAAAATAAATAAAAAGAAATATAAATATAATCGTGTCAAACGTGTTATATTCGGGTTACTCGTGTCGTGTTCGGGTTGACCCTTATACAACTTTAACCCTTTTATGATCAACCCTAACCCTTTTAATTTATACCGTATTCGTATCGTGTTACCGTGTCATATCTCATTTTACCAAGTCTAATTGTAACACCTCGTGTTATTTTCTTTTTTCCTGAAATTATTTCCGATTTAATTTCGGTTGTGACGTCACTTATTCATGACGTCTTGTGTATTTTCGATACGTGTAAATTTTTCGCGTTTACGTTTCAGACTTGGAGGGACTATGCTACGCGAATTCTTATTCTCGACTGCGCGGTTTTGTTTCGGCGTTGAGCATTTATGCTTCGATGGAGCGACAACACATTTTATTTTATCGGGCTTGTTAAGTGTTTCGACGTTTGGGTTCCTACCCCGGTGTAATTATTTCGGACTATTTTAGTTATTTGGCGTCCCGTAGACTTACGGGGTCGCGCGATATTATTTGGAGGATCCCGGTATTTATTGAGATTTATTGTATATATATATATATATTTAATTATAATTATATATATATTGTTTTGAAATTATTTTGTAATTTCAAATAATAAAAGGATCACTTTCATAATATAAAAATATATGTATATAAGGTGTCACATTTATTTTTTTTAGTCACATGACAAATCACGTAAAACCATTAGAATTAGGTTGTACAAAATTCAATTTGATTCATATTACTTTTATCAATTTAATGTACATGATATGATATATATATATGATAAACTACCTTCTCCTTCTCCTTTTTCGGTTTTCGTCTCCTCTCCACAGACCTGGCCGTTATTCTTCTACACCACTGCAGCTCGTTGATAGTGAGAGAGAGAGAGAGAGTCGGTTGAGAGAGTGCAGGGGTGCGGCTAGAGAAGCTGCGACTTGGAGCAGCGATGGTGGCGAGAGGACACGGCTGGTGGTCGAGGACCTGGAGCGGCGGCTGGACTGGAGTTGCAGATGGCGGCGATGGCGTGGCGGTCTAGTGGTGGTCGCGCACGGTGGCGCAAGGGCAAGGGCAAGGCCGCGGCTGTGCAGTCGCGCGTGGACGCGCGAGCAGGGACGAGTCTGGCCGAAACTTCGACCATTTTTTCAGTCAACTTACCGACCTCGGTTTGGGTTTATTTTCGGAGGGTAGCTTCGCCTAGATGTCAGGTACGATGTGTAAACATTTCGTAATTTTATGTTGAACCGTTTGTCGGGAAATTCGATTTGAAGTTTTGAATTTTCGTTTGGGCTATTTTAGATTTAGCCAAATTAATTAACCTATTGCTAATGGGCTTCGCATATATCGTATAGGTTGTCGATACGAACGTTTCGATATATTCGAAATATTTTTTTGGACGACTTTGGTCGGCGGGTGTCATATTCGGGCGCCGGTACTGTTCACGGTGGGCCCGAAACGGTTGTTCTGTAAGCGTATTTCAGGTGAGAAATTTTATTTCTCACTCCGCATTATTGACGTAGTTTAGGGTGTGCAAACCCTTAATTATTTTAATATAGATATATTAAATTATTAATTTAAATATCTATAATTGGCTTAGGAGCGAAACAAGACTTATGAATTAATTTAAGAAATTAATTAAATTATATTCCTACGAAATTAAATAATATTCCTAATTGAATTGAATAGGAATAGACGGTTTAGAAATTCCGTTGATGATTAAATGGGCTAGAGGATTTTGTAAACGTGGGACGTGAAGAATTTAGACGTTATGCTAGGTTCCCCTCATGTTACGTTGATTAATTGTCTTAATTATTGTAAAAGCATGTTAATAGAAATTGAAATATTTTCTTAGAGAATTAAAAGAAAATATATTGTTTAAAATATGAATTGGACATGAACTTGTTTTCATACGAATTAAATGCCTTTATCATATTTTTAAAAACGTGTTAAAAGGGAATGAACTTGTATACTTGGAATTGAAGTATAAGTGGATGAGTTGCAAGCATGATTATTTGATATAATTGCTTGTCGTGATTTACTGCTTTATTGATTTAAAAGTATGTGAAAGAGACTATGATATTCATGTTGGTGTTATGGATATTGTATATAAATATGATGCGTTACATATTTATGTTGAGGCATGATTGTCATTGAAACCTAGATGCATATAGTGTTGGTATATGCGGTTTATGAAATCATGTGGAGTGTCTTTGTGTCGAATCGTCGCAACAACTTGCCAGGGGGTGTTCCCATCCTACGGAATAATGAGCCGTGAATGGGGTATAGGGTGAGTTGTCTCATTCTCGAAGTCGCGGGTCGTCTCGTGCATTCGTGTTGACGAATCTTTGGTCACGGGTCGTCTCGTGCAAACCGTCTTCCTTATTGAAGTGAGAAGTTTCAAAATCACTTGGGAAGTACCGGTGCGACCCTCTATTAGCTCATATTTATGGGTAGAGTGCGTATTCGTTAACCTATGATAAGGCAAAGTGTGGTGTTGAGTCACATTATATTTGCATGACATTTATGTGATTTCACTTGACATGTATACGTGATATTATTACATGTGTTGTTGGAGCAGGTTTAATATGTGTTATTATTGCCTGTTGTATTTTGGAGCATGTTATGTATGAACATTGCGAATTTAAATTCATATCTTTGTAAAATGCTCAGTTTTTAATGATTAACGTGAAAGAAAATGATTACATGTGGTAATAGATCAAGTATAATGAAATGCTTATTTTATACTTGTGAGTATATATATACTTTCGTACCCTTGGGGGAGGTTAAGTATATTGGCATAGTGACCTTTGTGGTTAGTTGCGGTGAGTGATAGACTGCAGAGATGATTTGGAGTTGATGCCTTAGAGAATGCGGGGTTAACAGTTTTGTGATTGTGATTAGTTGTGTGACCTCTTTGGAGATTTGAGGTTAGGGATTGATTCTAGTATCAATTGAGGTTATAATGAATTGGAAGAGGTAGGTGATTGTTGACTTATATGTCATTCCATGAGTCGTCGGTACGGTGTGGTGTCAAACCTCTTCCTCGTGGTGTTAGTTGATTTTGTGGAGTTGGAAACGGACGGTTGTCTTCCGTGAGTCCAACGTATTGTTCTTCCTTCTTGTCTTCTTGGACATTATAGGATTTCGTGGAGTTATGTTCATTCTTATTGGCTGTCTTTCGGAAATGGTGTTTTCTAAGTTTTGAAATAAACTCTTTGTGTTTAAAAGGAAAAACCCGTTTTCGCCTACCCCCGTAAAATGAAAACTTTTAACACTTTATAAAATGATCTTAGGATCTTCTTTAAAAAGATTTTAACTTCTAAAAGCCGGTGATGGCAACTGACGGAGACCGGGGGCAAGACGGTCATTTTTACTATGTGGTTTCTTAAAAGGAAAACTATTTTATTACTTTTCTTGGGATTCTGAGATTTCGAGACTTCTTTCTCAATATCTCATCCTGTAGAGTTTTGAAAGGTGTTCCATTGTTTCACCTTTGCTTCCTATCATTTCTAGGTCTCTGTATGAGATTTTGTGTTATTCAGTGCACACATATAGTATTGCATTTCACTTTCTTTATTGTTGATGTCACCACTTAGGTGATTTGAGTTGTCACACGTGTTAGGGGCATGAATACTGAGTGGATTGGTTTCTTTTGTCCGGGTGTTCTCACTAAACACTTGTGGTGTTTTAACCTTGACATTGTTGTCTCGGTTATCTGTTGGTTTAGCATTGGGAAGTCTTTTCCTTCGCTTTGCTTTGGTGACCCTGAGGTGGTCGTTCTTGTGAGTTGAGTTCGTGTACTCTTAGTGATTTGATTGGGTGGTTTTCCTCGCCTACAGTGAGAGTGTTAGTGATGAGATTGACCCTATTGATGATAGTATTATGAGGTCGATATGATTTATGGTATGGTGATATGATTGAGGTGATCTAGCCTTTGAGAGGTAGATTTTCCTTAGGAATGGGATGAAGTTTGTTATATATATATATTGTACATATATATATATATAGACGATGATTGTGCTAGTACGCAAGGACGTGGGTACTTTTCCTCCTGTGTTATCGAGGAGTGAGTTATGAGTATTCTTTGGTACTAGTGGTGTGTTTCGATCCTTGTGAATATTAGAGGTGAGTGTGATTCCCTCTGTTTGGAGTTTCTTGTTAGCGTCGTGAACGCTTGATGATTGATTAGGTTTGACTTGGGTGTCGTGTACCTAGTGTACGTTGGTGAAAGTAGTGTAGACTACTGGAGTTGGTACTGGGAGTATGAGTCTTAGTTGTATCTTATAGGCTCATGTTGTGTATTTATATATATGTGTATATATATCCCCTATATACTTACGTACGGTAGTATATGAGCACGTACCTTGGGTTTTCGTGGCTGGGTTATCTTGTGGGCTATGTATCTCACTGGGTGGTTTAGCATTACCTAAACTATTAGAGGATATGGTAGTTAGAGTATCTTTTCCCACTGAGCTTATTTGCTCACGGAGGGAATTTCATTTGCCCCCCTGGTATTCCACGCCAGGTTGCAGGAAACATACGGCTATAAGCAGGATGCAGTGCAACGACAGTTTTCTCTAGTTTCTTGTTACAGGTTTTGGAGTTGCATTGGGTGATGCGGTTACGGATGCAGCACGACTGGTTTTGAGGACGGTAGTTGTCTTCTGTTAGCTTCCTTACCCATGTTTTGTGGGATTGTCATTTATTTCTTTTGGGAGACAGTCTGTTGGCATATCCCTATCGGTGTATTATTTATTTCCTGTATTTATTATTTCAGGATGTCGTTGTATTTATTCGGCACTGTTATGTGCGTTCTGTATTCTTATTCGAGCATTTGTGGCTCTGTTGATTTTAGAGGGTTTGGAGAGGTCTTGGTTTCTTTCCACTACCTCGGCCCTAGTAGGATTGATGAATGTGGGGCTTAGAAGCCATTGTTATTATCGAATTGCTATTGGCAGGTTATTGTGTTGTGGTTGGTTGTCCGGATGTTTCATTTACAAACGGAACTCTGCCGGATTTTCGTTAGATTCCGCTGCTTTGTTTATTATTCAATTGAGTATGAAATATACCGTTCTATCATTATTCCACACGTTTTCATGGCTAATGATATCTTAGTTAGTTGTTCATCATAATGATCACATCTTGGATCCCTTGGATGTCCCAGTTCGGGAGTCTTAGGAATTTAGGGACGTGTCAGCATGGTATTAAAACATTTTTACCCTTTTGTGGGTGTTTGATGACTAAAGGTCATTTGTTTTTGCGTCTTTTTACTTCCGCATTCACTCCCTTAGCTCTTAGGCTCGGGTTTCGGAGTCCTAGGAAATTGGGGCGTGACACTAATCATGTAGTGTAGATATTCTAATATTTGTATTTGTATCATTTGGATGTCCTAGGTATTTAAGTATATTTTTCTCTTATTGCAGGGTGTGGCCATGAGAGAGAGAACACATGTGTTTCGCAAACGTAGTCCTAAGTTTTGAGTAAATCAGGTTAAAATTTAAGTACTCTTTTTTGTTTTAAATTAGTTGTCCAAATCTGACTTTTTAATAATTTTTTTATTATATTATTTTTCAAAATTTCTTGGTTGATAATATAATATAGTTGTAATTTTAATACGGCCCATTGCTTTTTGAAGTTAATGAAGAAGAATAATTTGGTAAAATATAAAATTATATTATATTTGAATTCGAAATTAGACAAGTATTTTGGGCAAGTAAAGTTGGATAAGTGGACATCTAATATGTGACAGAGGAAATATATTTTTCTCTTATTGATTTTTTTTTTGAAATGTTAAGGAACTCACACCCCCACATCAGCCTTATAGGGCTTAAACCCCAGACCTCTCTCAATTTAAGGAGAAATGAAAATATTATTAGACCAAAAGGCCATTGGTCTTATTGGATTCTTTTTATTGTTTTCATGTCTTTATTCCTAGCAGGGACAACAATTTTGGCACATTTCAAAATGACAAGAAAGACAAGAATTACACCAGGAATGAAATATTAAATAATGCCCAGTGATAACTAAAAGTGAGAAAAGTAAAAAACAAGTAGTCCCGATTCAACATAATAAAATAACACAAGTAGTCCCAATTCAATTTGAAATTACCTAGGACATAACAGAAATAAAACTAGAGTGTGAATAAGTTTTTTTATAAATTTAACGAACAACTAAAATTATTTACAGAATATTTAATTTTAATCAGAATAAATTGGTCATTAAAAACAAATTCTAGAATAATAATATTAAGGGTTATTCCCATCGACACCCCCTCAAAGAGACCCTAATCCCACACGGACCCCCTTGATATTGAGTATTCCCACATGGACCCCCTCTGACAGACGGCCGTTAGGTTTATTGATGTTTTATTGTGAAATTACTAATTTGCCCTTCAATATATATTTTAAAAAAGGTAAATTACAGTAGCACCCTCTAAGGTTTCACTTATTACATTAGGGTAATAAATAAAGTATGAAATTACCCACATGCCCAAAAAATATATATATATATATTACGAAAAAATATATATATATATATATATTACGAATATATATATATATATATATATATTACGAACAAATATATATATAAATTTGAAAAAATATATAAATTACAAAATTCAAAAATAATATATAAAATTTGAAAGAAATATTTAAAATTCAAAAAAATTATATAAAATCTGAAATAGCAAAAAAAAATATAAAATTCAAAAAAAATATAAAATTTTGAAAAATTATATTAAAATCTGAAAATATATAAAAGTTTAGAAAAAAATATATAAAAAGGGGAAAAATATATAGATTCAAAAAAATATTTAAATTTCAAAAAACATACCTAAATTATAAAGTTAAAAAATAATATATAAAATTTGAAAGAAATATTTAAAATTCAAAAAAAATTGTATTAAATTTTCAATATATATATAAAATTAGAAAAAATATATTTTAAAATTTGAAAAATATTATAAATTCGAAAATAAATATAATATTAAAAATATATATAAATTTCGAAATTATTTTTTTTTCAAAAAAACATATTAAATTTCGAAAATAAATATAAAATTGCAAAAAACATAAAAATTTCAAAATATATATTAAATTTCAAAAAAAAATAGAAAACAAATATAAAATAAAAAATATATATAAATTTTGAATTTTTTTAAAAAAACATATTAAATTCAAGACAAATATATAAAATTAAAAAAAAACCATATAAAATTCAAATAATATATATTAAATTTCGAAAATAATTATAAAATTCGAAAAAAACATAAAAAATTATAAAATTTGAAAATAAATATAAAATTCAAAATATATATATCTTAAATTTAAAAAAAATACTAAATTTGAAAATAAATATAAAATTAAAAAAACATTTAAAATTTATTTTATTCTCTCTCTCACACACGCACACACACACACACACACACACACACCTCCCTTTGGTGTCTGCACACAGACGCACACAATATATATATATATATATATATATACACACACATATATATATAGATCTATACATATATATATACACACATATATATACGGGTATATATATGTATATACAGGGGTATATATACGGGTATATATACGGGTATATGGGTATATATAGTAGCATATATATATATATATATATATATGTATATATGGGTATGCAATATATACAATCCCCATCTTCAATCTCTCTCCCAATTTTTCACTTTCAATCTCTCTATATATATAAATTAGGGTTAGGGTTTTGAGATGCCCAAATTGAAGAAGAAGAAGAAGGATATGGAGGTCATTTTATATCATTTTGAGGGCAAAATAGACAATTCACAGGGTGGTTAACGGCACATTTTAACGGCGTGGAGACGGAGGGGGTCTTTGTGGGACAAAATTCAATTTTGAAGGGGTCCGAGTGGGAATAGTAAATATCGAGGTGGTCTGTGTGGGATTAGGGTATCTTTGAGGGGGTGTAAGTGGTATTTACCCTAATATTAATAAGAAATAGTAATTATTAAATATATAATTTTATTAAATATATATATTTTAATAAAGATAATAAATGTTTATTACAAATATTTTTGTTTTAATAACTATAATAAGTTTTATTAAAAATATTTTTCTAGAGAAAAAAAAAAATTAGTTTGTGGTTTTTCGATCGATCGCCAGTTGTCCTAGGATTGTTCACGAATCGATCGAGTGTGCCTAGAATCATTTGCAACTTTGTTCGATCGATTGCCAAGTTGCTCAATTGATCGCAAAACCTTAAATTCGAATTTTGGGTTAGCAGTAACACGACCAAAATCACAACAAAATATAGATCAAGCAAAGATTAATAAAAGAGAAGAATTTAAAGCAAGAGAACGACACACATATTTTTACGTGAAAAAACCTTGGAAAAGTTTCAAGGAAAAAACCATGGACACCATCGGCATCGATGCACTATGAATCAAAGAGTTTGTATAGACTTTATATAGAAAAGACTTACAATAATTTTGATTGTCATTCGTCACTTAGGTTGCGTTTGGTAACGGTTTGGTGTGGTGTTAGTTTTTGGTTTTGGTTTTGGTTGGGTTGGATTTGGTTTGGTGTGGTTTTATTTTGGTTCCAAACCATGTTTGGTGCAGATGGTTTTGGTGTGAGAAAAAGTGATGCTGAAAAACCAAACCATGTTTGGTAGAGTTGGTATGAGTTGAAATTCTGAAACCAAACCATGTTTGGTAACTTGGGATAGTTTCATATTTTATTTATAAATATTAAAATTTTGTAATATTAAAATATATTAATATACTAATATATTAATATTAAAATTTATAATATTAAAATATATTAATATCTTTTTATTATATTAAAATATATTAATATATTTTAATTTTAATATATTAATATTAATATAATAATATATTAATATTAAAATTTATAATATTAATATTAATATTAATATTAATATTAATATATATATATTAATAGTAAAATTTATAATATTAAAATATAAATATTATATTCGGTGCTACAGTGATTCGGGTTGCTACAGTGCTACAGTGGGTGCTACAATGCTATAGTGGGTTTGCTACAGTGTCCACACCATACAAAACCATCCACAAAGATGGCTCCAAATTCCTTCACAATTTTCACACCATGGTTTGCTACAGTAACCAAACCAATTTTTCACACCATTTTACCAAACATGGTTTGGTGCTATTTTTTCGCACCGAAACCATATTTTTGGCACCAATCCATGTTACAAAATAGGGCCTTAGGTCACGTTTGGTAACGGTGCGGTGCGGTGTTGGTTTTTGGTTTTGGTTTGGGTTGGGTTGGATTTGGTTTGGTGTGGTTTTATTTTGGTTCCAAACCATGTTTGGTGCAGATGGTTTTGGTGTGAGAAAAAGTGATGCTGAAAAACCAAACCATGTTTGGTAGAGTTGGTATGAGTTTAAATTCTGAAACCAAATAATATTTGGTAATTTGGAATGGTTTCACGTTTTATTTATAAATATTAAAATTTATAATATTAATATATTAATTTTTAGGAAAGATAATAAAACTATAATATTAAAATATATTAAATTTCCAAAAATATATTTTAATATTAATATTAATATATTAGGAAAGATAATAAAACTATAACATTAAAATATATTAAATTTTCAAAAATATATTTTAATATATTAATATATTAATTTTTAGGAAAAATAATAAAACTATAATATTAAAATATAATAAATAATATTGAAATATATTTTAATATTAATATATTATAATATATTAATATTAATATATTAATTTTTTGGTTTTGTAATCAAATACTAATATATTAATATATTTTAATATTATAATATAATATTAAAATTTTGTAATATTAAAATATATTAATATATTAGTATTAATATTAACATATTAATACAATAGTATTAATATTAATGAGTTGCTACAGTACCCGCACATGGGTTGCTACAGTGCCTACACATGGGGTGCTACAGTACCCGCACCATCTAAAACCATCCACTTTGATGGTTCCAAAAATTGTGAGATTTGGTACGCTACAGTACTTTTTGGTTTGCTACAGTAAAACCAACACCATGTTTACCAAACATGGATTGATACTACTATTTCGTACCAAAACCAAAAACCATGTACCAAAACCAGTTACCAAACGTGACCTTAATGTTTGAAAGTCTTGATTCAGTCGCGCTCCACGAAGCTCCTTTCTCTGTTCTCCGTTTAACGGCTCGATTCCTCACGGATCAATGCACACACAATGCAATAGATGGTGTGTAGATTTTTCAGTATCTAGGTCATCTAACTATGCTTAAAGATCACACTTGTTGAATCACAATTGAAGAACCCCCATATGGATGACAATTTGTACCCACCCCTTTATTTAAGGGTTTGGGAGTGTTTTTAATTTCGTAAGGGCGGGTATGGTATTAAAAATCAAACATGTCATGGGTTATGGGGCGGGTACAAAGTTTAATAGATATCCGTCCTGCCCCGCCTCACCTCATTTATATAAATTTATCTTTATTTATTTGCTAATGTATTATTAAGCCATCTTATTTGGAGTGTAATATTAATAGTAAACTTTTATTGTGATATTTAAATTTGTTTTCATGTATTTGGTTATGATGAACTTTTTAATATTTAAGTTACTCTTTGAATTTTTATTCATGCACCTAGTGTTGGCTTATATTGACACTATTTGAATTTCTAAATTTAAATTTTTGGGGTTGATATTATTTTATAATTCATTTTAGTTTGTATGCTTTATTTATTACTTACACAAGAGGAAATTATGTTTATGCTATGCAATTAGTAATTTTATTTATTGATTCGAAATATTTGCGTTAATGGGGCAAGGCGAGTCGGGTAAAGGTTTAGTAAAGTTTTAATGGGACGGGTATTGATTGGAAAAAGACAATCAGTAACAAACCAGTAAGGGGTATGGTATTTAAAAAAAATTAATGGGGCTGATACAGATATAGGCAAATCCGTTTCGTACCCACCCCATTGCCATCCTTAAATCCCCAAAACTAGAGAGAACAAGAAGCTGAACGATCAATCAATATTTCTCTCTCTATCTCTTCAGAAATATCTGAACTATGAAAGAATTGCAGAACTCTCAAAACTTATCCCTCCACTCTCAATATTATCCCATATTTATAGAGAGAAGTCTTCAATTGTCCTCCAAGCCTTTTTCTTGTCTCCAATTCTTGGTCTTTTTTATCATTACTCCTCAACTTTTATCAATCTTCCTAATCTATTAAATCTCACAATTTATTTACTATGGTTATTGAGTAGGCATACCAAAATAAAAAAATGTTCTTTGTATTCTTGACTTGACAAATGAATAAAATAACACGGTTTTCCAATTGAAATAATTTTGTTTTCTTTTGACAAATAATTTAAATACAGAAGTCGTCTCAATTGAAATTAAATATTGTTTCCTCTACTTGTGAAAGCTGTCTACCTCGGGCTGCTAACCAAAATAGATCTGAAACAACTTATTAATTTGCATTAACACTCCCTGAGGTTTGCATCAATTCTACCTTTATACTGATTTTTGAAAAGTTTGCACTAACACCCCTGGGCCAATAAAATGACCAAAATACCCTTGATAAAATTCAAAAATATTAATGGTAATGTGAAATGACCTTTATGCCCCAACCCCAAATATATAAAATTTCGAAAAACATATATATAAATTCGAAAAAATATATAAAATTCAAAAAAATGTATAAAATTCGAAAACAAATATTTAAATTTTGAAAAAATATATAAAACTAGAATAAAATATATAAATTACGAAACATATATATAAATTTCAAAAAATATATATAAAATCAAAAAAATAAATAAAATTCGAATATATATATAAATTTTGAAAAATATTTAAATTCGAATATATATATATTTCAAAAAATATATATAAAATTCAAAATATATATATTTTCAAAAACAAAATTCAAAAAATTATATAATTTCAAAAACAAAATTCAAAAAATTATATAATTTCGAAAAACATATATAAATTTCAAAATATATATATAAAATTCAAAAAAATATATAAAATTTGAAATATATATATAATTCGAAAATATATATATAAAATTTGAAAAATATATATTTTCGAATATATATATTTCAAAAATAAAATAAAAAATTCAAAATATATATTTTCAAAAACAAAATTCAAAAAATTATATAATTTCGTAAAACATATATAAATGTCAAAAAATATATAAAATTTGAAATATATATATAATTCGAAAATATATATATAAAATTTGAAAAATATATAAATTCGAATATATATATATTTCAAAAAAAAATATAAAATTCAAAATATATATATTTTCAAAAATAAAATTCAAAAAATTATATAATTTTAGAAATATATATATATATATATATATATATATATTGGTAAAAACAAATATAACATTCAAAATATATATATTTTATAAAATTCAATATATATATATATTGGAAAAATATATATATATATAATTCAAATATATATATAAATTTCCAATTGTTTTGATAAAAATCGGATATATTATATAAATTTCGAAAATATCATATAAATTTCGAAAAGTATATATATATTTTGGAAAAATATATATAAAAAATGTCACTAATTGATGTTGGTGGTAAGTAGTTTGATTCACTTCATTAGAAAAGATATGACATTTTACCAATATATATATATTTTTCTAAAATTATATAATTTTTTGAATTTTATTTTTGAAAAAATATATATTTTTAATTTTATATATATTTTTTGAAATATATACATATTCGAATTTATATATTTTTCAAATGATATATATATTCGAATTATATATGTCACGCCCCAAATTCCTAGGACTCCGAAACCCGAGCCTAAGAGCTAAGGGAGTGATTGTGGAAGTAAAAAGAAATGAGAACCAACGAAATTCAATCATCAAATACCCACGAAAGGGTAAAATGATCTGATACCACGCTGTCACGCCCCTAAGATTCCCGAAACTCAAATCTAGAGAATCAGCGAATCTCCAAGGGATGACGCTAGTCAAGCGACTACTAGAGTCAACAACAACAAAGAGACACATGGAATAACAATAAAAATATACTTCATGTCAAGTAGAATGCTAGAAACTCACTAGCATCCTCCAATACCAACTGACACGCTCCTAAATTCCTAAGACTCCCGAACAGGGACATCCGAGGAATCCAGGATGTGATCCTTAGTACAAATGACCAACTAAGACATCATTAACCAAGAAAACATATGGGTTAATGGTAGAAATGGTATATTTAATACCCAAATGGATAATAAACAAAGCAGCGGAATCTAACGAAAATCCGGCAGAGTTCCGTTTGTAAATGGAACATCCGGACAACAACCACAACACAAGAACCTGCCAATAGCAATTCAATAATCACAATGGCTTCCAAGCCCCACATTCATCAATCCTACTAGGGCCGAGATAATGGAAAGAAACCAAAACCCCTCCAAACCCTCTAATAATCAACAGAGCCACAAATGCTCGAATAAGATACAGTAAGGCACCTAGCTGTGCAGAATAGATACAATAACCATCAGAAAGAATAAATACAGGAACTAAAGAATACATCAACAGGGATATGCCAACAGACTGGCTCCCAAAAGAAAATACATAACAATCCCATAACAATGGGTAGAGAAACTGAAAGTGGATACCTATCGTCCCCAAACCCAGTCGTGTTGCAACCGTAACCGCATCACCCAACGCAACTCCAAAACCTGTAACAAGGAAACAAAAGAAAGCTGTCGTTGCACTGCATCCTGCTCATAGCCGTATATTTCCTGCAACCTGGCGTGGAATACCAGGGGGCGAATGAAATTCCCCTGTGAGCAAATAAGCTCAGTGGGAAAAGATACTCTAACTACCACATCCTCTGGCAGTTTAGGTAATGCTAAACTATCTAGCAAGATATATATATAGCCCAACTAATCTCATCCACGCAAAACTCAAGGCACGCTCATATACTACCGTACGTAAGTATATAACGGTTATACATATATATACATATATATATATATACAGGTATACATGTATAAGTATGCAACCTGAGTCTACAAGGTACAATTAAGGATCACACTCCAAGTACCCATACCGGTAGTCTACACTACTCTCATCAACATACACTAAGTACACGACACCCAAGTCCAATCCTGACAAGTCATCAAATACTCACCACGCTAACCACAAAACCCAATAGAGGGAGCACACTCACCTCTAATATCCACAAGGATCAAATCCACCACTCGTACCAAGGAATACTCAAATCCCACACCCACGTCCTTGTGTACTAACACAAACACAACCATCCTCAATATATATATATATATACAACAAATCTCATCCCAGTCCTAGAGAAAGTCAACCTCTCAAGGGCTAGATCACCTCGATCATATCTCCACATAAACACCTCAATTGCTATCTCCAACAATGTCCATAAATCACCAACACTCTCACTAAGGATAAGAAAAAAACCCCGTAAGAGTCAAGAACCCAATCAAAGGAAAAGAAATACCAATGCTAACCAACAGATAACCGAGACAACAATGTCAAGGTTAAAACACCACAAGTGAACAAGGAAAGAACACCAAGAGGGAACAAGGAAAGAACACCAAGAGGGAACAAGGAAACCAAAAATGAATGGCCGAGAGTAAGGGTTATAAAAAGATGAATCCCAAGGATTCAATAGTTTTTAAGAAAAAGGTTTTAAAAACTCGAACCAATCCAATTGCCATCCATGCCCCTAACGTAAGAAAAACTTATATCACCTAGGTGGTGATACCAACAACCCAGAAAAGGGAAAGGCAACACTATATGTGTGCACTGAACAACAACAAGCCACAATCTGAGACTTAAGCATGATAGGAAACAAAGGTGAAACAATGGAACACCTTTCAAAACTCTACCAGATGAGATATTGAGAAAGAAGTCTCGAAATCTCAGAATCCCAAGAAAATAATAAAATGGTTTTACTTTTAAGAACCACATAGTAAAAATGACCGTCTTGCCCCCGGTCTCCGTCAGTTGCCATCACTGGCTTTTAGAAGTTCAAAATATTTTTAAAGAAGATCCTGAGATCATTTTATAAAGTGTTAAAGTTTTTCATTGCTACGGGGGTAGGCGAAAACGGGTTTTTCCTTCTAAATATAAAGAGTTTAGAAAATACCGTTTCCGAAAGACAGTCTAATAAGGGCGAACACAACTTTACAGATTCCTATAATGCCCAAAAAGATAGCAAAGGAAGAACCATACATTGGACTCACGGAAGACAACCATCCGTTTCCAACTCCACAATGACACCACATGGAAGAGGTTCGGCACCACGCCGTAACCAACGAATCCCGAAATGACATACAAGTCAACGACCACGTACTAGTGTACAAAACGCAGTACAAGGAATGCTCAGGGGAATGAACTAAGCATAAGAACCAACACTACAGTACCTCGAGTACTTAATAGAACTCATCTCAGCCATAACCTCTTCTCATCAATCAAATCTCACACAACTCATCACTCGCTTTCTCTAAGGCCTCAATTATCAATTGACACAAAAATCATCCCTAACCTCAAATCTTCAAAAGAGTTCACACAACTAACCACGATCACCAAACTACTAACCACAATCACAAGGCTACTAACCACAATCACAAGACTGCTAACCACAATCTCTAAGGCCTCAAATCAAGTCAAGCCTACAGTCCACCACTAGGCTCCGCTAGCCACATGAATCACTATGCCAACACGCATAACCTCCCCCAAGGGTACTAAGGTATACAACAAGTATAAATATATTCGTTTCATTTATACTTATTAATAATTACCACATTTAAAGTCTTGTTTCACATTATTCATTTTCATCTGAGCATTTATAAAATATGAATTTAATTCGCAATATTCATAACTAGCATGCTCCAACATCACATGTAATAGAGCACATATACATGTCAAATGAGATCACATAAACAGTGTGCAGTGTAATGTGACTCAACACTCCCCGTGATACTCACACACAACACATCCTTCCCAAGGGTAACGGATACAGACTCTGTCCACATACTTATGAGGATACAAGCTCATCAAGTAGTGTAGAGTTACCACACCGACCCTTCCCAAGTGATTTTTCTCTCTATCACTTCAACAGGGAAGGCGGTTGTACGAGAACCCAGCTTGCAACTCCGTACGCCATGACTACCATAAAGTCAAGAACATGAGCCTCTACCTGGACTCCTAACTCACATTTGTCGGCTTTTTAGTTCCGTAGGCGTGATACCTCCTGGCCAGTTGTTGTGATGATCCGACACAAACGTCTACTCGTGCCCCATGCATAGAGGAAGTAGACCACACCAAATGAACTCTCTCTGCCAATGGTGAAACCGTGCACTACATGCACCAACACCCATGTGCTCACACGACATGGTGTACAATCAAATCATATCTCAATCATAAATATGTAATACATCATATTTATAAAAATACTCACATGGTGATATATGTCTCAAAATATCTTTTCATGCTTTAAAAATATAATAAAGCAATTAAATCATATGAAAACAGTTTCATATACATTTCATGTTTTCAAAATATATTTTATTTAATTCCTTAGAAAATATTTCAATTTCAAGTAACATGTTTTTTTAGAATAATTTAAACAATTATTTCACGTATACCAAAAGGAACCTAGCATGTCGTCTAAGCTTTACGAATCTCTACTAACCCATTTAAATTCGTAAGGGTTTCTAAGCCGTCTATTCTTATTTAATTTAAATAAGAATATTATTTAATCACATAGGAATAATTTAATAAATTTTCTTAAATTAATTCCTAAGCCCCATTCTGATCCTAAACAATTTATAGATATTTAAACTAGTAATTTAATATATCTATAATAAATTAAATAAGGGTTTTGCACCCCTAAACTACTTCAATAATGCGGAGTGAGAAATATAATTTCCCACCTAATTATACGTTACCGAACAGCCCGAAACAGCATAGTACCGGCGCCCGAATATGAAGCCCGCCGACCAAAATCGTCCAAAAACCATTTCGAATACATCGAAATGTCAGTATCGACAACCTATACGATATATATGAAGCCCATTAATAATCGGTTAATTAATTGGGTTAAATCTAAAATAACCCAAACGAAATCTATAACCTATAAATGCGATTTCCGGGCAAATCGTTCATCGTAAATTCACAAAATTAATATATGACGAATAATACGTAGGTACGAAACTACTCACCGAAAATCGGCTCAAACCGATCACCGGAAGGTCGCCGAAAAATTAGCCGAAGCTCAGCTGACTCGCCCCTGTCCACGCGCTGCTACGCGAACCAGTGCGCCTCCCGTTCCGGCGACTCACGCCGCTCGCGCCGCCGCCTCTCGCCACCAGCGCCGCCGCCGTCCACAGCCCAGCAGCCCCTCGTCGTCGCTGCTCCCGACCAGCTGCAACTGCCGGTCATTCCTCAGCCGACTCCGCTCTTTCTCCCTCGCCATGACCGTCGACTCTCTCTCTCTCTCTCTCTCGCCTGACCGGCGAACATGGTGAATGGAGAAGGAAGAAATGGCGGTCGTCTGCAGAGAAGGAGAAAGGAAGGAGCAGATTCGTGTAGGAGAAGCTATACAGAATATCTGTGTATATATGCATATACATATATATGTACTATTTGCAAAAACAACCCTCTACATGTCAATAATTACGAAATAACCCCACTTCAATATATATATATAATAAGTCCCAACAATTACCGGAACACCCAAACATAATTTCGTAAGCCCGAAATAATAACGGGACGTCCAATTAATTATATCGGGGTAGAAACCCAAATGTCGGAATACTTAAACAAGCCCGACCAATTAAAATGTGTCGTCATTCAATCGAAACACAAATCATTAAACGTCGAATAAACTAATGTCGAAACGAGACCGTGTAATTGACAACAAGAATTCGCGTAGTGTCGTCCAATCGACTTTAAAACTAAACGCGAAAAATTTACAGGTATCAAATACCAAGAATAAACAATACGTCATGAACAAGTGACGTCATTACCGAAATTAAATTAGAATTAATTTCAGTAAAAAGAGAAAGTAACACGGGGTGTTACAATATATATATATTTCAAATTTTATATATATTTTTGAATTTTATATATATTTTTTGAAATTTATATATGTTTTTCGAAATTATATAATTTTTTGAATTTTGTTTTTGAAAATATATATATTTTGAATTTTTTATTTTTTTTTGAAATATATATATATTCGAATTTAAATATTTTTCAAATTATATATATATATTTCAAAATTTATATATATTTTTGAATTTAATATATATTTTTTGAAATTTATTTATGTTTTTCGAAATTATATAATTTTTTGAATTTTGTTTTTGAATTTTATATATATTTTTTGAAATATATATATTCGATTTTAAATATTTTTCAAAATTTATATATATTTTCAAATTTTATATATATTTTTGATTTTATATATATTTTTTGAAATTTATATATATTTTTCGAAATTTATATAATTTATTCTAATTTTATATATTTGTTTTCAAAATGTAAATATTTGTTTTCGAATTTTATACATTTTTTCGAATTTTATATATTTTTTCGAATTTATATATATTGTTTTTCGAAATTTTATATATTTTGGGTTGTGGCATAAATGTCATTTCACATTACCCTTAATATTTTCGAAATTTATTAAGGGTTTTTTTGTCATTATATTGGCCCAGGGGTGTCATTGCAAGCAAAACCAAACCTTAGGGGTTGTTAGTGCAAAAATTTCAAAAATTAGCATAAAGGTGAAATTGATGCAAACCTCAAGGGGTGTTAGTGCAAATTACCCTATTAACAATTCCTATTTTTGCGCTTACAAATGCAAATCCCAGTAAAGCCTAGATTAGAATTACTGGAAAGATACAGTAATTCATTTATATTGCACAAAACTAATCCATTTATATTAGCTTTTGGGGTAAATTACATTTTCACCCTCTCTTGTTTGAATATATTATACTTTCCCCTCTTGTTTGGATATATTATACTTTTCCCCCTTTTGTTTGGACAATTACAATTTGACCCCTCTAGTTTAGTTTTGGATAACACTTTCCTCCCTCCTCTCGACTTCAGGCGTAATCAATATTGGTCAAAGAAAAATGAGGGAAAATGATTATATTACCCTCAATTACTGAAAAGTCCCTATTGCCCCTAACTTTAGTGGACGAAAAGGCCCTTGTGTGTATATATATATATCAAAATGTAGCTATATCAGACATTAACTCAAAATAAATAAAAAATAATAATGAATTTTGGAATCTTGAGTTGGAATCGAAAAAGGAATTGAATCTTTAATAAAATGAAATTCTAATTCTGAATATATAGATATATGTATGTGTATATTATATATTTGTGTTATGTTTACAATTACAGTTTAATAAATTAAGAAAAAAAAACCAAACCCTAGATACAAAAAAAAAATCCCTAACCCAAGTTGGGGGGAAAAATTGATTTTCTATTGGTTGTTGAATTGAATCGCATGAAGAGATGGGTCACGTATACATGATCCACCAGAGGTGGAGACGACGGTGGTCCAGCAGCAGCTCCGCTTTGGCTTCGGACAATTGTAGTTTTGTCGGCCATTGATATAAATTCCAATCTGATCCGTAATTGGGGGGGGGGATAAATTTTAAAATTATGAGCAAATATGACAACCCTCACTCCTAGTTCATACCTAAATTGTTAAAATAAGTTAACAATTTTATAAATCTTAATCCCAATTTCATGCATAAATTAACAAAATTAACCATTATCATCTCAATCTCATACATAAAAGTACCAAAATTAGAAACCCTAAACCAAATTTCATATATAAATTAAGCAAAATTGAAAACCCTAACCTGTGGTGCATTGGTAATGATAAAAAATCTTTGAAGAGTCGCATCTCTGTTGGAAGATTAACACTAATATGGTTCGCTTTGGCCTTGAATGTTTCTCAATCTTAAAACAAAATGGTGTTGTTTTGTTTTAATTTTAAAATAATTATTGTCTTTCAAGTGCACGTTTGGAGATAAAGGTTTTGGCAAGTTATTTTGATTTTAAAAAATGTATGTATTGATGTGTTTTGAGATTATTCAAGGATTTTGTTGTCTTGTTTAGTTTTAATGGCCCACAATTTGCTTGTTTTATGGGAAAGTTTTAGTCTACTTTTTATCTTTTTCTCCATTCTTGAAGTACATGTTCACATGTTTATATCAAAAAAATAATAATTACATTGGAGTTTTGAGTATAAAAGAAATATATTAATCTCATTGGGGGCTTGAAATAAATTCTAGTGGGAGTGTATATAATAAATTATTCATTTTTTGGGGCATCTAAAATAAAACCAAAATTTTACCTGAATAGATTCGTCCCTACTTGCAGGCCAGATACAATTTTACTTATATATAGATATAGTTTTAAAATTTAATAAGTAGTAGCTGAGTAGAGATATAAAGAGAGATTGTACAGTGAGTGGGTGTTTGTTTAATCTGATCTTCTATTCTTTTTCTTCTTCGTGTAGGAGTAGTAGGGTGGCTCTGTATACAAATATATATCTGAATATATATATATATATATATATATAAATATATGGGAAAATTACACAAACTACCCCTGAACTATGACCTAATTGCAGAGAGTACCCCTAACGTTTGAATAATATCAGTTACTACCCCTTAAAACAGCCCCAGTCAGATTTGTACGTGAATTTACTTAAAAGCCCTTATTTTATATTATATTTTAGGATTAATTTCAAGAAACCCCCTATACTATTCAGTTTTATCAACTAACCCCCACGATGTCCACTTTACCCCAAAAATTATAAATTCAAAAATATATATATATGTTTCGCAAAAAAATTATTTTTCGGAGGGAGAATATTATTTTCCAAAATATGAATTATTTCGGAAAAAATAATATATATTTTTTGAAAAAAAATTATTTTGAGAAAAAAATCATATTTTGGAATATAGTATATATTTTTTGCAAAAATTTTTTTTTTAGAAAAGATCATATTTTGGAACATAATAGTATATATTTTTCGCAAAATTTTTTTTTTCGGAAAAGATCATATTTTGGAACATAATATATATTTTTCGCAAAAAAAAATTATTTTTCAGAAAAAAATTCATATTTTGGAACATAATAAGTACTTTCTTACAAAAAAATCATATTTTGGAATATAATATATATTTTTTGCAAAAAAAGTATTTTTCGGAAAAAAATTCATATTTTGGAATATAATAAGTACTTTTTTGCAAAAAAATCATATTTTGGAACATAATATATATTTTTCGAAAAAAATTCATATTTTGGAACATAATAAGTACTTTTTTGCAAAAAAAATCATATTTTGGAACATAATATATATTTTTTGGAAAAAATTCATATTTTGGAACATAATATATACTTTTTTGCAAAAAAATTTTTTTTTGAAAAAAAAATTTATATTTTGGAACAATATATATAAATTCAAAAAAATTAGGGTATTTAAGTAATTTTGTATGCAAAATTGGAACATGCAATGATATGAGGACAAAAATGAAAGTTCACTACAAAAACAGCCTTTATTGACCAATTTTAGTGTTGACTTTGAACATAAGGGGCTAAGTGTTACAACGGAGGTGGTTTTGAGAGTAGTTTATGATATTATTGAAACGTAAGGGATACCGCATGCAATTAGGTCATAGTTTAGGGATAGTTTGTGTAATTTTCCCTAAATATATCCTTTCAAATATATATATGTAAATCTATACATAAACTTCAGTATGCAGCAAAAATTCAACGTATACATAAATTTCAATCTCTGCAACTGCAAGTTATATATATAGATATGTCTGTGTATAGCTATATGTGTTATAGACTTTAAAGACCTTTTAATTGGGTTTAAACTAAAGGGTAAATAGGTAAAACCATTTTAAAGATATTTCTGTATAAAATTATAATATAATAGAATGGGCAATTAAGTAATTTTCAATTACTATTTACGAAAATGACTTAGAGGGGTCAAATTATAATTATTCAAACAAAAAAGAAAAACTTAAAATATATCAAAACAAGAGAGCGTCAAACTATAATTTACCCTAATTTTTGGCATGAACCTCTACAGACATGAAATAGTTATTCTTTATACTTGATTAATATTTATATTGATGTGTATCATATGCTTGTAATAGCCACAATTGAGTCATGTACACAAGCCTTTTGGCCATTCTATCTACAAGTCTCAGCATCCATAACATTGACCAAAGAGATTTACATATAGCTGAGAACGTCAAAAATGCTTTTTATTCACTTTGTGCTTGGACTGTTGGATATATTTTAATAACTAAAAACTATTGTGTGGTTTTATTTACTATTTACCTAAAATTCGACAATAAGATAATAATTGGTACTTGGGTTAAGGTTATACTTGTTTTTTTTTTTTTTGGAAAAATATGGGTTAAGGCTATTCTTGGTCAATTCGTTGGGTAGTTGATTGTATATTATTTATAGTCAGATTGTGATTTTTGAACTTGGGGCTTTTATCATAAAACCCATATCATTTTCAAAAAGCATCAAATATCTCTCTGCCCTATCAAAAAAAACCCATATGTTTTCCAATTTGACCAATCTCTCCCCTCTACCGTGAATTGGGTGATTTTATTCCCATTTTGCCCCCGAATCCATTATAGAAATTCAAATTTTAACATTAAAATTGCATTAAATCTTCTAAAATTCATATTTCATAAACCGTTTATCTAAAAAATGCAAATAATATATACATGGAAAGCTTATGGAATGATAATATCAGTAATATAATTTTGGGCCATTAACAAACAACCCCCTATGGTTTCAGATTCTTGACAAACACCCCCCTGAGGTGTCAAATAACCCCCTGCACTTTTCTCCGTTAACAAACAGCCCCCACTCTGTTAACAAATACCCTCCTGCCGTTAAAAATAGATATTTTATGCCCAAAATACCCTTAAATTGATATTTTATGCCCAAAATACCCCTAAAATAAATTGTTAACTAAATTAAGATTTTTTAGTAAATTAAAAATTATTATTCTTTTAACTTAATTAAGATTTTTGAGTAAATTATAAATTATTTTTTTGTTTTTGTTTAAGTTTAATTATATATTTAAATTCAAATCTGAAAAAATATATTACTCCCCCTGTCTCAAATTATAAGTCTCTTTTGGGGAATTCAATTTTTTAAGATGATGACTTTTATTGTAGTGTTAGTGAATAAAATACCAATTTTATTCGTGGTCCCACTATAATAATGTGATCGTTTATAAAATATATATTTTATAACTTTAATGCATCTATAAGGGCAAAACCCTTTTAAAATTTCTATGCATTTATTTTCTTAAAAAAAATAAAAAACATTATTTAAAGTGTATTATTATCAATAATGGTTTTTTTTTTTTTTAATAATTTGTACTCCATCCGTCCCAACATAAGTGTCCACTTTAAAAAATCAAAGCATTTTATTTGATCAATTTACCAGTTTAACCTTCAAGCATTAAAGTTATAAAACATATATTTTATAAACAATCACATCATTATAGTGGACCACAGGTAAAGTTGGTAATTTATTCACTTAACACTACAATAAAAAGTCATCCTCTTAAAAAATTGAATTCTCCAAAAAGGACTTATAATTTGAGACGGGGGGGAGTAATATATTTTTTCATATTTGAATTTAAATAAATAATTAAACTTCAACAAAAACCAAAAAAATAATTTATAATTTACTAAAAAATCTTAATTTAGTTACCAATTTATTTTAGGGGTATCAATTTAGGGGTATTTTGGGCATAAAATATCTATTTTTAACGGCAGGGGGATATTTGTTAACGGAGTGGGGGTTATTTGTTAACGGAGAAAAGTGCAGGGGGTTATTTGACACTTCAAGGGGGTGTTTGTCAAGAATCTAAAATCATAGGGGGTTGTTTGTTAATGGCCCTATAATTTTATGCAACAAAATCTAGTAACGAGAGAAAAACTTCCAAAATACGAATCTGGTCCAAAAATAATATTTTAATTTTAAAAACTAAAATACTTATTAGAGTTTTACATAAAAAATTTCTCTATTACATGAAATTAATGATAATGATAAATTGAGAGCTGCATATTTAAATTACTACTGAGTAATATTTTGGGAGCTGTATATTTATATTAATGATAGTGGGAAATCAAAATATTACCCAATAAGAGCTGGTCTCTTTCTTTTTTCCCAATTTCATAAATTTCAACTCCAATACTTCAATACCCTGTAGCCAAAGCATGGATAATGAAAAACATAAGATTGGAAACTCCAAAAGAAAGATGAATTATTACCAAATGTGATCCCATTAGTTTGACATGCTTGGACTTGGAGGGATGGGCTAGCAACAGAACTAAGCATTAGCATTATTTCCACACAGGATTCAAACCTATGATCCATGTACAAAGGCTCTCAACTCTTACAGCAACACTGGAATATGCAAAAGCCCTGCTTCACTAACATTTTCTTTTGGCTCCTCCAGTTTCGGACATGCCCATACTTGTAGATCTCCTAACTGTGGCAACTTGCATCCGATGCTCTCCAATTCCGGTAGTTCCCATAAATGCAGTGTTTCTAAGTTTGGCAGTCTACACTCTGTTGATTCGTCAGCAAACACACTTTTCAAATTATCACAGAATTTAATCTCGAGAACTTTCAGTTTAGCTGGCGTCTGAGCTGACAAAAACACGGCTGAAAGCATCGGACAGCAATCCAGATACAGACATGTGAGGTTTTGAAAGACCTCATATTGCATGCTCTCACTGCATATGCTCTTCAATCTAAAAGCACCAGATACCCCCAGAATCTCCAAAATTTCCCCCACTTTCGCAGCATATTCTGCCTCTTCTGCATGGAAAACATTCTCCATTTTTGTGCATCTCTCAATCCAACAGGCCTTCATTACCTTGAGGTTTGAAGCAACTAAATCAGATAACCATTTTTCAAAGATGTTATCGGTTAAGAATAAACAGTCAGCGTGACCTAGAACAGGTTCAATGCCCTTTGGAAATTGCATGAATCCAGAAAGCTTCAAAGTCCTTCGCTCTTTAAATGGAAGAAATTCCGTAGTCTGGAAGTGGACATCCCCGAATATATTTTCATTTCTGTAGATGCAATCCAAAACACCCGTGTTATTTGGGGGAAGTTCCACCTTTTCGTTTACCACAGGACTCGCACAGAAATGGAACCGAGTAAAGGCTGTGTCCCACAACGATCGCTTTCTTTCCAAAACCTGAAGAAATTGAGAACCACTCACAGATAGTGGCGATTTGCAACTATCCATGGGATTTTTAGATGGCAGACTGGAGATGATCCATTCACACCTATTCTGGTCCTTTTGTGGACACACTGTGTTCCTGCCCTCATCTCCTTCAATTGTGACCTTCATGTTTGGCAGATCAAGCTGCTCGAGATGAGCCAATTTTGAGATCCCATAGGGAAGTTCTTTTACAGTTTCCCCGAGCAGCAGATGAAGCAACTCTATATCCTGAAACTCTTCCAAGCACGAGCAATCCTTAAGCATGAGCTGGCGGAGCTTGCTGAAACTGGCAAAGGATGGTAGAGAAACAACTGCTGTGCCAGAAAGATCCAGAACCTCTAGCTTTGTGAGCACATCCAAATTTGGCACTGTCTTTATGTCTGAACAACCCCTAAGAATAAGTTGTTTAAGGTTTTTGAGCTTTGACATAGATGGTAACTCTTGAAGCATGGTTTCAGAGAGGTCAAGAAAACGAAGGCATGTCATATGCTTCAAGAAATCAGCTCCATCTTTTCTCAACACGCTGATACCACTTAAGTTTAACTTCTCGAGTTTTGATAGAGATTCAAGCTGTGGAAGTTCTTCCAAACTGGTACATCTTTCAAGTAAGAGCTCACGAAGGTTGCTACAATTTGAAAGGGATGGCACTCTTGTAATCTTGGTTCCAGAGAGGTCAAGTTTCTGAATGCGAGAAAAATGATCAAAGGATTGATCTTGTAATTCTGTCAAAGCACTACACTTTGAGAGATCAAGCACGCGGAGATTACCAAGATTGACAGTGGACGGTAGAGAAACAATGCTGGTTTCTGAAAGGTTAAAAATTTGCAGGGAACTCAGGTGTTCAACATATTTAATATTCTCTAGAGTACTGGTACCGGAAAGATCAAGTACCTCAAGCTCCTTGAGTGCTTCAGTGCATGATAGTACTTTTAGCTTAGAGCAACGTTTCAGAAAGAGATGCCGCAGATTGGTAATTTGGGGTGGTAGAGATAAAACAGCAGTTTCAGATAAATCAAGGAGTGTAAGGCCAACAGGTTTAGTTAGTCGATGGAATTCAAGGAATTTTTTCGCACCTGAAAGATCAATAGTTTGGAGACTGGCCAGTGAGATTATGCTTGGAATCCTTGTTAAGAATTCACAGCCATTTAGTGACAGATGACAGAGCTCTCCTAGTTTTGCAAGTATTGGTAACTTTGTAATTTTTGTATGAGAAAGATTTAGCGTTTCAAGTTTAGGATTTTTATCAAGGTTTGGGATATCCTTTAAGGAGGTAGCACCAGAAGCATCCAGCAGCACGAGTTTACTAAGTTTGCCCAGACTTTTCAGTTCAGTCAACCGAGAACACCCTCTAAGGATGAGGGAGCATAGTTCACTAAGGTCATACAGAGATGAAGGTAATGAATCGACTGGGAGTGAAGATAGATTGAGGCTTTGAAGGCGGGGCATATGCTTAAAAAGATCATTGAAAAATTCTGGTTTATTTTCTGGTTTTTGGAAGGAGCTAGCACCAGATATTTCAAGAACAGTTAAACTTTGAAGTGTCAGGGGGTGATCGATTTCTGCCAAAAACTCGCAATCTCTAAGCACAAGCACAAAAAGCTTGTCCATGCAACACAACGAACTTGGAAGTGATTTGAAAGTCGGATTGAACACGGCAAGAACTTGGAGATCCTTCTTGTTGCGAAAGAAATCATCTGGAACTTCCCTGCCAAGACAGTTTCCATCAAGCAGCAATGTCCGGACTTTATGCCCCTTCAGAACAGTGCGCAGCGTTTGCATCATACCAGCCGCCTGTGTAATTCTCCCAAGGCCTTCCCACTTATCGCCAAACACAGTTGCCAATCCCAGACAGGCTGTCCCAACATATCCAGAATGGTGACAATCTTCCAAGTTCATTCTTGATCCTTCTAAGGTAACATAACTAGTTTCCACCTTTTTCAGAATATGACAATCAATTAGCTCCATCAGGACATGATGTCCCTTCTCATAAGCCTTCTCAATACAGTCAACTCTACCAAGATATCCTTCTAGCATCCAGTAAGCAATCAACTCATTGAAATGCATGCTTCCACGGCTGCGAAAGAAATGGCTGCCACTCCAACAACAGTCCATTAGAACACCAAGTGGCAGCATGTTATACTCAGTGCATAGTAACCGTGTTATGTCATAGCTTTCATAACCAGAAAATGCTTCCCCGAAATCGCATTCCTGCAACAGCTCCTCCTGCTCACGTTGTGCAAGGTGACTTAAGGCTTTTGCCATTGTGACTACGGCGGCAGGTAACCTATTAGTCTTTTTATTAAAAGCTTCAGCCAAAGTTTTAATACCTGGAACCTCGTAAATCATCATTCCAGTTTTCTGCTGCAACAAGCTCATTGACTCGGTCGGAGATAAGGGCTGTAGCCGCTGTACCTGCACCTCTCTCAGTGACTCTGTCATAGAATCAGGAATGATTCTCATTTTGCTAGTTATTAGAATCTTGCATCTAGTTTCTGGGATAAATTCGAGAAAGCTTTCCAATATGGACATAATTTGTTCATCCTCTTTGTTTCTCAAATCATCCAAAATTAGAAGAAAACGGTTTCCTTTAAGTGTTTGAGATATCTTCAGTTGCAAGTCCTGTATGCTCTCCTCCTTATTTTCTTTCTCTTTCTTTCTTTCTGTAAGTTCGTCGCCATCATCACCATCCCACTCCTCATCACTGGGCAGTACACACAACTGACGAGCAATTTCTTTTAAAAGATCGTCTCTGCCATATTCCCTGGAAAGAAATACCCATCGGATTACGTCAACGAATTCTTCTCTGATTGCAAGCTTGCCTATCTCTCTAGCAGTCCATGATTTCCCAATGCCTGATTCCCCAACAAGAACAACTGCTTTGACTTCAGTACGCTTCAACAGATTAAAAATCTCTTCACGCTGTGCCATTGAACTGAGGGCCATTGCTGATACTAGAATTTGTGTAGATAATGTTAGAAAGGAAGTAACTGTAATTATGTTAACAACATGAACATCAAAGAAAACTTTGTAAAATTTCTATCAAGGCAAAAGGAAATCACATGAAACAGAATAAAACCAAGGCACATCAAATCTTGTAATCTATGTTATATTGAGTTTTCTATTCCCCTTCACGCATTCAAGTCGAGACATGAGTGCAACACATAAACCCCAATTTGTACACTCTCCATACATGATAGAAGAAGAAAATTCTAAATTTTGATACCAGGACCGAAATTTCCTACTTTTGTGATAAATGGGAACCTTTTTTAACATTGTCTAGCATAAATTCATATCTAGCACATACTTAAAAAACAGTATATCCATGTTTATGATATTATATAACATATGGTATTAAATGCTTAGGAAGCATCTACGTGGTCGTACAATACACACATCATTTTATTTTGGACTCTTTCATGTCTTAAGATTCAGGATTCGAAGAGTTCTGATAGACACATTTCGACTTACAATACACCTGAGTCCATGTAGTACTTGCAAATTTCCCTCTGAAAGGTAGAAACTTTTTAGAACCTTAATTTGTGAGGATAGCTTATGGAAGAATTGATGTAAGACTATAATCGAAGATGTGCAATGAGGGCTCTCTAAGGTGGACATTTTGCTTCTACCAAAAAGTGTAAGCCCCAATGCCAATCTTAACTACTGCCAATCTATTCCTATGGGCAAACTTTTTCTTTATTGGTGTTGTATGTTCAATTGAGATGAAATATTGTTAATCACCTTTATCGGTCTATATTCAGGCTAGCTCAAAGGCGATTCAGAGAGCTTTAAAGCATAAAATGATATACTCAGATTAGCTCTTCTTTTAAAGCCATTAAGGTGGTCGCTAAGGCCGCCAAATGGGATAAAAAGCCCATCAGATTCTTGGAGGTCAATTATTATAGAACCATGAATTGTTCCGGTGTTAAAACTTTCTAGCTTTCGAATGTTTTTCATATTCCAAAATATATCAAATTAAATAAACAAAAATTATCATCAAAACTCATAATTGCATGTTCTCCCTTTGTGTTGTTGCATGTCTAGAGACTACATAGGATTTACAAAGTCAATGTAAGTAGGAGTTTTTTACTACTATTTTTGTAAGAAATAGAAAAGGTCAACTATCTTCAGATTTCATTATGCTCATATTCTCTCCTAATGGATCTGTTCTATTAATCTTTTTGTTATCAGTAAAAATTAAAATCACCCATCAATTAAACCAACAAAGACTGGTACTAGAGAAGCAAAAAGAGAATAAATACCGATAATGTATGCCTCATTTTGTGTCTGGAGAATTATCTACATTAAACAGGAATTATCAGAAAGAACTTTTCGGGTTTTCGTATTATGCTTCGTTTGCCTCTGAATTAAGTATGAAGTCCTACCCTATTCCTAAAATCAAGTCAAACATGCACTCTCATCAAGAGGACTTCACAACCTATTTTTCTGATTTTGAAGACCAATAGTGTCTTGTGCATAAACAAACTGGTCAGGAAAAAACCCGAACAGGTGGCACAATTGGGAAAAGGCACGGACCTAGTGCGTCATTTTTACATTAGGTCCAAGGTTCGATTCCCACTTGCTACAATCCGTTTGGGCCACTGGAAGTTTACTTCAGGGTGATACACGGTTATCCAAAAAAAAATGGTCAGGAAAATGATGAAATAATCATCAATTCAGTTTTGAACTTCTTACCAGATATCTAAATATACAAAACACAAAACAAAATTACTCATAGGTTAAAACTTACAACAAAAATGATTGTACAGTTACATCCGTTTGATTGATGCATATGAAGGTGAAAGAAAAGAAATGGACATTAACTAAATTAACAGCGCAGTGTATGTATGAGATCAGACAATTTACAAGTCTTTCCATTACCAAATAAAAATGTTAATCACAAGCACTGATTTCGAAAAAAGCTAAAAAAAAATCATATGAGAGAGAGAGAAAGAGAGAACCTGGAAAACAAGGAGAGCTACTCTTTCAAAAAAGGGTACAACTTGGTTTAGTGTATAGGATGGAGATGCTTAAAGCTTTGAATCTGATATCTATGTATACAATATACAGTACCTCCAGTTTAATTCGTTACATAAAGTCAACTTGTATACTTTATTCCTATTATTATTCATCTCGCAATTACAATCTCACAAGATATATAGTGGACAATATCAAGGAGACAAGCACGCATAAGGCCATCCGGTATGCTACTAGCCAAATTGAATGGCTAAATTAATGCTTTGGCCAGCCACATCAGCATAAGAGGTACTTTGACTAGTTAAAATTTTTGAGAATTGGTATGCTGCTAGCCACCCCTTCCCTTCTCTCTATTTTTTATCTTTACTTTTTATTAATGGGACCCACTTCATTTTGCTCCCATACCTCTCTCTCTTTTTTTATTTATATTTTGTTAATTGAGATCATTTGACTAGCTATATGGCTCGCTATATTTAGCGAGTCCTCTTGCTAGCCTTCATATGGGTCCCACACATAGCCAGCAGCATACCATACATTCATACTCGCTAAATGACAGTTTAACTAGCCACAGTATCGTCCATACCGGATGCTCTAACAGGACATCTTTATTTTTCTCTTTATTCCCAATATATATTTATTTTTTTAAAAACAAAACAAAACACATTAACCAACGATTGGAGACCATGTAGCAGGCACGTGAACAAGAGTCGAGAGTAAATGATACAAAGCCCATAAAAGGGTTATCCGAGTATGGTCCAATTCAGTGATTGACATAGAGTTTAATCTGAGTGGGGGCTTTATAGGTATTTTATGAAATTCAGTAAGCGCAAATAATTAAAATTAAAGAGTAAATAACGTAAAGAAAAAGGTTCAGTGCCACTAAGCCCTTTGTAGATCTTCAATTAGTAGTATATAAATTAGTAAGAAAATCTTAATAATTTGATTATGATCGGAATTGATAGTTTGATTTTATTAACAAATGGCTGGTCTCATCCCATTCCATTGTATATACTAGGTTATTAGTTGTATGTCTTATCACTAGGTTCTAATTTATTTTTTGTTATTTGAGTTTGATATTTTTCATTGGCATATGTGATAAGTATTTATAAAGAAATACATAATTGCATGTTTAGTATTCCTGTAATCACACACACACACACACACACAAAAAAAAAAAAATTCTTTGTTAATTTATGTGCTTGAATGTTTACATAATTTAATTGGATTATAGGATTGGACATCGCATCATAAAAAAGATGGGATATGAGTTAACTAATTAAACATTCATGGGATCCAATCAGATGGGTTATTATGCTTACTCGGTTTGAAAAAATTGTATCATTTTCGAATTCGATCCGTTAAAAAGTCTAGTTACAACATTCAACGACACATCCTTTCAGAATCTGATCCATCAATATGTCTAGTTGTTGCATCCAACGAACACATGCTTGTTAAGCTCGGTATTTGAGTAATATTTTTCATTTTTGCTTAGGATAAGCAAGAGGGAATAATAAGAACATCTACTTTTCTCTATTTTGTCAATAAAGAATTAAAAATAGACATTCTATATTTATTTTGTTGTGTTTTATTTCGTGGTACAAGCACTCTATTGAAGAACTGTAAGGTTCCATACCTGTGTATTCAAAGCAGCCTCAAGCATGCTCTTCAACAGTATCCAACAACAACCACATGCAAGACAACCACAAGCCGTATCAAACAAAGTTTCGGCTGCGCATGCGGAGAGAAAACAAGGCACGCCTTCACCAAAGTCAAGCAAGGCTGCTAAGCGTGAAGTGGTTTTGGCAAGTAGTGTTTTGGCTTGGTTCTATGCTCTGCTATATATATATAGCCAGTATATTGTTTGTAAATACATAACACAAGACAGAGAGAAGAGAGGCAGAGTGAGTTATACACAGAGAGTGATACACTTGAGAGAAAACCACAGAGAGTTACTCTGTGAGATGTTGTGAGTGAGAGTAGAGTGATTGTAATCCTCCCTCATACCCGGTTTTGATTCAAACCGAAGTTAGTGAAGCCTCTCAAAGTGGACGTACCCATATTTTTGGGGAACCACTATATATTTGGTGTCCATTGTGTGTGTGTGTTTGCATTTGAGCTTGCTTTCGACTCAACAAAGTGGTATCAGAGCCATTAAAGCTCAACAGAGCCAAAACCTTCAAGCTCTATTTCGAACCAGTCCAGAGCTCAAATCACCACACCCCCCACATTTTCGGCCGACCCATCAACGAAGGAATCCATTCCCGTTGAAAACAGTCTAAAACTCTTTCACACGCGCCCCCACGCGCCACCCAAGCGTCGGCGCGTCAGCAGCAACGGTGTCACGCGCTGCACGCGTCTTCTTCCTCTAGAGCGCGTGAGGACCACGCGCAGCACGCGTCCCACGCGCCACCAAGCTCAGCCGCGCGTGACTCCCATGCGCAACCACCCGCCACACGCGCGCCACGTCACTGCTGACATCACCCCCTTGCCACGTGTCATCCACTGACACTGCCACGTGTCCTGCCACGTGTCAACCAACCATTCAGCCACGTCACCTGCCACGTGTCACCACTGACACCTTGCCACGTGTCACCTTCTGCTGCTGCCACATCATCACCAAGTTTGCAAAACTACAGTTTTGCCCCTCGACATTGTTTTGACTATTCCGGACTCATCGTAACTCAGAATTGAGCCCAGTCAGAGGCGATCTTAAGGTTTTCGACCGTTCCGGACGCAACGGTGCACTCTGTTTCGTGAGATTCCACTCCAAATATATCAAACAAGCCAGGAGGGCTTAAAATTCCGTTTCGATGGAAGATTCAGGATCCGGAACGATGATCAGATTGACCGCAGCTAACTATTCATTGTGGAAGTCAAAGATGGAGGATCTTTTGTATATTAAAGATCTGTGGAAGCCGATCAAAAGGACCGATGATGCACCTGATGGCAAACCGAAGGACATGACCGATGTAGACTGGACGGTACTCAACCGAAAATGTGCCGCCCAAATCAGACAATGGATCGACAAAAACATTTACCATGCCAACGACAATGATGCTTATGCTCTTTGGCAAAAATTAGAGAAGATGTACGCACGGAAGACATCTCAGAACAAGGTAAATCTTTTGAGCCGTATGGTGAATCTTAAATACAAAGACGACAAAAGTGTATCAGAACACATGAGCGAATTCCAGGGGCTGTTGGATCAATTCAACTCGATGAAAATGACTATAGAAGATGAGATGCAGGCAGTATTCCTATTACACTCCCTTCCGAAAAGCTGGGATACGCTAGTTGTCTCTGTAAGCAACTCAGCTCCAGATGGAATTATTAATATGGAAATGGCGAAAGACAGAATGCGGAACGAGGAAGCAAGAAGAAAGGAAGAAGGATATCATCCGGAGTCAGAAGCTCTTGTCACTGAAAGACGAGAAAGAAAAGAATGGCGCAGTAGAAGCAAAAGTAGAAACCATCGCAATCAGCCACAGCATCGTGGGCGATCAAAGTCTACTTTCAGAAGAGACAAAACCTGTCATCACTGCGGGAAGCCAGGCCATTTTATCAGAGAATGCAGGAAGCTTAAAGCCGAACAGTCTGGACAACATACCATAAATAGAGGTGAAGAAAGTACCTCAGAAGCAGCAACAACAGCCGGAGAAGGGCTCGTCATCGTTCAAGATGATGAGTGTGTCAACTTCACATCCGAAGATTCTACCTGGGTTATTGACTCAGGTGCTTCCTGTCACATCACTTCGAGGAAGGATATGTTCACATCCTACACCAGTGGTGACTTCGGACTTATGAAGATGGGAAACCAAGGAGCATCCAAAATTACCGGCAGAGGCGATATTCTTTTGGAAAGCAGCAATGGATGCAAACTACTCCTCAAAGATGTGAGACATGTTCCAGATATTCGTCTCAACCTGATCTCCACCGGCAAGCTCGATGATGAAGGCTACAACAGTCATTTTGGTGATGGCAAGTGGAAGCTCACCAAATGCAATCTTGTGGTGGCCAGAGGAAAGAAGACCAGCTCACTCTACACAACGCAAGCAAAATTGTGCAGAGTCGAGGTGAATACAATGGAAAAAGAAATCCCCACCGAGTTATGGCACAAAAGACTCAGTCATATGAGTGAGAAAGGACTCAAGGTCCTTGCCAGAAAAGAACTCTTACCTGGAATGAAAGGTACTCCATTGCACACCTGTGTCGACTGCATAATGGGGAAACAATACAGAGTTGCATTCCGCAGTTCCCCTCCATCTAGAAGACCAAACATTCTAGATCTCGTACACACGGATGTTTGTACCATGCAAACCAGAACTCATGGAGGTGCCCTCTATTTTGTCACATTCATTGATGATCATTCCAGGAAATTATGGACCTTTGCCTTGAAAACTAAAGACCAGGTGCTGGAAGTGTTCAAGGAGTGTCATGTAAAGGTTGAAAGAGAAACTGGAAAAAGGCTGAAGTGCGTACGTGCAGATAATGGTGGCGAGTACAGAGGACCATTCGAGGAGTATTGCAGACGCTTCGGCATCAGACTCGAAAAATCAGTGCCGAAAACTCCTCAACATAACGGCCTTGCAGAAAGAATGAACAGAACCATCTGCGAAAGGATCAGGTGCATGTTATCTAATGCCAAGTTGTCAACTCCTTTCTGGGGTGAAGCAATGAGAACAACGGTTGACTTAATCAACCTATCTCCCTCAGTTCCATTAAACTGTGATGTTCCAGAGAAAGTATGGAGAGGGAAAGATGTTTCCTACAAACACTTGAAGGTGTTTGGCTGCAGAGCATTTGTCCACATCCCCAGAGATGAAAGATCCAAGCTTGACGGAAAGGCCAAACAGTGCATCTTCCTGGGATATGCCCATGAAGTGTTTGGTTACAGACTCTGGGATCCTATCAACAAGAAGGTCATCAGAAGCAGAGATGTGATATTTTTCGAAGATCAGACCATTGAAGATCTTGAAAAATAGAAGAAATCAGATCCACCTGAAGAGTTACCAGATAATCTAGACCCGGTTCCCTCACCGAGAGCAGAAAATGATGGGGGAACTATCCAAGGAGATCCAGCTGATGATGATGCAGAACCAGAACCAGTTACAGAAGAAAATCCGGTTGATCCTCAAACAAGGAGATCTTCCAGAGAGCGACAACCGAACCGCAAATATTCCTCCGCAGAGTACGTGATGCTTAGTGACGGGGGAGAACCAGAGAGCTATCAGGAAGCTGTTGAAGACAGTAAAAATGCGGAGTGGATGAAAGCCATGCAGGAAGAGATGAAATCGCTGCATGAGAACCACACATATGACTTGGTCAAGTTACCGCAGGGAAGGAAAGCTCTCAGGAACAAATGGGTATTCAAACTGAAGTCTGAAGAAAACAATCCACAACCAAGGTACAAGGCAAGATTGGTTGTGAAGGGATTCGGTCAGAAGAAGGGCATTGATTTTGAAGAAATATTTTCACCTGTAGTAAAAATGTCCTCCATCCGAGTTGTTCTTGGCTTGGCAGCCAGCTTGAACCTAGAGATCGAACAACTGGATGTAAATACCGCATTTTTACATGGTGATCTAGATGAAGAAATCTACATGGAGCAACCTGAAGGATTCAGAACCAGAGGAAAAGAAAATCTTGTGTGCAGATTGAAGAAGAGTCTCTATGGGCTCAAACAAGCACCAAGACAGTGGTACAAAAAGTTCGATTCATTCATGGACCAGAATGGGTACAACAGAACCACTGCAGATCATTGTGTATTTGTGAAGAAATTTCCTGACGGAGATTTTATCATCCTCTTGTTATATGTCGATGATATGTTGATCGTTGGCCATGACAGCAGCAAGATCAATAAATTGAAGAAGGAACTGAGCAAGTCATTTGCTATGAAGGAGTTGGGACCAGCAAAACAAATCTTGGGAATGCAGATCTCTCGAGACAGACTGAAACACAAGCTCTGGTTATCTCAAGAAAGGTATATCGGCAAAGTTCTTGAAAGGTTCAACATGAGCAAAGCAAAACCAGTCAGTGCTCTACTTGCAAGCCACTTCAAGTTGAATATGAAGCAGTGTCCTTCAAGTGAGACAAAAAAAGCAGAAATGAAGAAAGTACCTTATGCTTCAGCAGTTGGCAGTTTGATGTACGCCATGGTATGCACGAGGCCTGATATTGCTCATGCAGTTGGAGTTGTCAGTCGGAATCTGTCAAATCCTAGAAAGGACCATTGGGCAGCAGTAAAATGGATCCTCAGGTATCTTAGAGGAACTACCAATATTTGTTTATGCTTTGGTAGTGGTAAACCTTTATTGGAAGGTTGCACAGATGCAGACATGGCCGGAGACAGTGACTCCATAAAATCCACATCGGGATACCTAATCACTTTTGCAGGGGGAGCAGTTTCATGGCAATCCCGATTACAAAAGTGTGTTGCCTTATCCACCACAGAAGCTGAATACATTGCAGTAGCAGAAGGATGTAAAGAGCTCTTGTGGATGAAAAAGTTTCTTCAAGAATTGGGACAAGAGCAGGAAAAGTATGTCATATACTGTGACAGTTAGAGTGCTATTCATCTTAGCAAAAATTCAACCTTCCACTCAAGGTCCAAGCACATCGACGTCAGGTATCACTGGATCTGTGACGTGCTCGAAGACAAACTTCTACAGCTAGAGAAGATTCACACAGATGATAATTGATCAGATATGATGACCAAGAGCCTGTCCAGAGAAAAGCTAGAAGTTTGCAAAGAAGAAGCTGGTTTAACACCAGCCCCAAATTGGCAGTGAGGGGGAGATCAGGTGAAGACGTTCTCCTCTGATTGGTATGGAAGGGGGAGAATTGTAAGGTTCCATACCTGTGTATTCAAAGCAGCCTCAAGCATGCTCTTCAACAGTATCCAACAACAACCACATGCAAGACAACCACAAGCCGTATCAAACAAAGTTTCGGCTGCGCATGCGGAGAGAAAACAAGGCACGCCTTCACCAAAGTCAAGCAAGGCTGCTAAGCTTGAAGTGGTTTTGGCAAGTAGTGTTTTGGCTTGGTTCTATGCTCTGCTATATATATATAGCCAGTATATTGTTTGTAAATACATAACACAAGACAGAGACAAGAGAGGCAGAGTGAGTTATACACAGAGAGTGATACACTTGAGAGAAAACCACAGAGAGTTACTCTGTGAGATGTTGTGAGTGAGAGTAGAGTGATTGTAATCCTCCCTCATACCCGGTTTTGATTCAAACCGAAGTTAGTGAAGCCTCTCAAAGTGGACGTACCCATATTTTTGGGGAACCACTATATATTTGGTGTCCATTGTGTGTGTGTGTTTGCATTTGAGCTTGCTTTCGACCCAACAAGAACAAACTACAGGGTAGCATTCCTCAAAAAAAAAAAAAAAACACTACAGGGTAGCAGTATTTTCTCGCTAATTAAACCAGAAAGTGGAAGTGTTTATAGAAGCAATGTGAATGAGTGAGTGGGTTTCTTGCCGAGGCAATTGTTAGATTGACCAGAGTTTTGGATTTTATTAAGAAAATGTACAAAGATAACACATATAGATTATTCAAATTAGAAAGAACAAATTATTGTCTAATAATATTTTTATGAAAAGTATAAAAAATAAATAGAATTTTTTTTATTGGAAATCCTTAAATATATTAATAAAGATTAATTTTGTATTATATCTAGTATTTCATAAGAATTAGGGGCAATAAAATTCTTGCTAATTTAAATCAATGGCATACCAACTAAATAATATAATAGTCGCATCAAATTGTTCATAGTTCACACTAACTTTTGATTTGTTTTTTATGTAGACGTGATTATTCTATTTACAAAGCGCCAATATTTTATATATAAGTGGCCTCTAAAAAAATTACAAATTGTCCCCGTGTATCAATGTTTTTAAAACATCATTTTTATTTTTCCGGGCTTTTTGCCCCAACTAATCAACGAGACTCATGCAAAGCGACCCTCTACACGGATCGGGTACGACTTGGACTACATCCGCGATCCGCGGTCTTAACGAATTGTTTGAACCCGGTAGAAATCGAACATAAAACATTCTGTTTCATGAGCCACTAAATCCAAAATCCTTTTCAACTGGGCCGAACCATTCGGTTTAGTTTTTAAAGAATCATTATATCTAGTTTTAACATTTTTTCAACATATTTGTTCTATACGTTAAAATATAGAACTGAGACCCACACATTTAGTGCTAATATATGTATGTTAATGTCTTAAATCTGATTAATATGTGGAACATAATTTTGTTTTTGGGTTTTAACATCATTTTTTTTATAAAAAAATTTAAAATGCTTAAATCGTCCTTTAACAAACTTTTTCTGTGTTGAAATTTTGATGTATATATGGAATTTAATTTGCAGCATACTTAAGCAGATAATCTGTCCCCACTAAAACCTATCCCAGATGCATTTTGTTGAACGAGCTCCGGATATAAAGGTAGCTTAATTAGCCAAACACCATTTAGCTGATACCATTGGTAGATGCATATCCATGTTTAACAGGATATGATAAAATAAGGTCATTAGATCTGCATTAATATATATTATTATTCCCCATGTGATTAGTGGTTAGCAAGTGAAGCTAGCACGGCATTGAGGGCCTAATTGTAGATTAATTAGTGTTTTAAGCATAATTATTTGGGCAGACATGAGACAGCAGAAATTATCTGTAATAATGGAACAACTGGTGTTATAATTTCTTCCTCTTACTTTGTGTACAACAATCTCGACAAAAGATAGCTCTTCATTAAACAAAGACTACTATCTCATTTATGGGTCAAGATTTCCCAATAAAATAAAACTCAATTGGCTCCTAACTTAGCATAACAATTATATGTACATCTCACACATACATATAATCTGTCCATGGTAAAATTTTCAGAGTTTATTATAGACTATGGTAACTGGTGGGATGTTCCGTGATTCGACCAAAAAATTTGGGTGAGGCTAACATTCACCCATATATATACTCATTTACTTTTTCATCCGGATTCAATATGTGACAAAACCTTTAATATTCTCCCCCCATCCGATTCCGCGCAACGCCCTCGTTGCGATCGGATCACCCTGGTTGCCCGACCTGGACCCGGATTCAACCCGGGTGGTGGCACCCAGCGGGTGCTTGGCGTGGCACCGGATCAAGGTCTGGATCTGGCTCGTAACGAGTAGGATGTTTCGCGGTTCGACCCAAAAACTTAAGCTATGGGTGAGACTAACATCCATCCATTCATTTTTTCATCCGGATCCGATTTGGGACAAGACCTCTAACAACTATTATGTTGGGTGTGGTATACAAGAAAGAAATGAAAATAAGAATGGAAGGAAATGATCATTATCATTTGTTAGAGTATCATTAAATAAAAAATAAAATGATTTATTTATTAGGGAATAGAATGTCCGTTTTATAGGTTCATTAATATTGGAATGGATTTTCATTCTTTGGAATGAAATTTTATTCCAAAAAGAATGTTATATTTTCATTCTACGATACATACCGCACTAAAGAATGATTAGTGACATTTTATTCCATCCATTCGTACCAAACAACATTAGTTGTAATTTGTAACAAGTAATAGTACTCAAAGGTAAAGACAGTGAATGTATGAGTTACTAACTTACTATAAATCTTGTTCAATATATTTATGAGTTTTTAAATAAAAAAATCAATAAAAAATCCTTATAAAAAAATCTAAAAAACCATATAACCGATTTTTTTTTCCTCTTATTGACCTTAATTACAATTAGTTTCATCCCTGACAATATTAACACCAAATAGAAAGCCTCTTAGGTTATCTAAGTCACTCGGGTCAAGTGATGACCAAAAAATAAAGACGTAGTGTTGTCACTCATAGGGCCGTAATAATAATGGTTAAGAAAGGGACCTTATGCGAGCGATGTGTTTTACCTATCGCAAGTGTACGAATCGTATTGTAGTATGATATATTTATGATAGAGTTATCGAATCCACGGGACTAAGTCATATTTTGTACTCCTTTGAATTACTTCAAGTGAATTATGAAGATATGGTTTGAGTTGTTTTGTTTTTTATAACTAATTTGACAAATAATTAAAATAACGAAATAGGATAACTTGGTTGGCTATTAATAGATAGAGAGTTTAGGGTAGTTCTGACGTTACCACTAACCTCATAACATAGACATATATTTAATTCATTGTAAAAAGGAAATCCAGCGTATGTGAGTCAGATTAAAGTCGCTACTAGCATACCCTAATCCCCAAAGGGATACAATCCATTCGACTCGGCTACGATTTATCGTCGGAATGAACGTAACTAGTGCATGCATACTACTCTACTCTAAACTACTCATACAAAATAATAAATTAAACTAAACATGCATTCATTACCTCTTCTTAGCATAAACTATCCAAACCTAGATATTCATGTTCATTAAGTACCATTGTGGGATAACCATAATTTTACTGTCAGAGTTCCAGCCCTTAAGAGAAAACATGTTGTGCAAGATAGAATATTCATTCAAGCTAAGACAAGACATATAACAAATATAAAATCTTATATAGAATCAAATTCGTTCACTCAATCCACACAATCATCACATACGAGGTCTTCAGTTTCCCCTTGTTACAATAAAAATAAATAACATCTACGTTACTTGGCTAGGGTTTTGTCAAAAACCCTGGATACCGGTTTAGCCACTCATAGTGGTGGTGAACTCCATTGTTTTTATGTAGACACCGCTTCCATGGTAGTGTCATATCTTCTTTTTTGGATGCCGGTAACAACACATAGTGTCACTCTGTTTTTGCACCGGTGTATTTTAGCTTCAATTTAAGACTCCAGACTCCAACTCTCCAACCTCTCCATCCGAACCGCTGAACCCTCTCTTTTATAGAGGGATGAGAGAAGTTTTCTTTATGATTAAGTCGGAATTTGTCCTTGCGTGTCACGGGTCGAGAAATGATATCAAATTTGATGAATATAGGTCATAACATGTCTAAAGATAGCCTAGAGTGATCATTAGGTCGTCTAAAGTCATAGTGGATCCCAACAAAATTTCCAACAACGACCAAAGTTGAAATCTCGAGTAAAAGCTCGAGATTTCGAAGTTAAAAAAACTCAAGATCTCGGTAAATCCTACAAGATATCAAGATACAAATTTTACTAAAACTTTCTGGTGGTTTCAGTCACTTTCTCGCCAGTGAGACCACTGACGCCCAGGCTCGAAATCTCGGGAAAATACTCAAGATTTCGAGTTATGCTATTTTTTTTCCTTTTCTTCTATTTTGACTTCAGTCTTCGCTCGGCTTCGCTTCACTTCATTTGTATAGACTCCTAAACTAATCTTTGACTTGTTCTTGGTCCTTGAATCCCTGGTTTTGGTTCTTGACGGGTTTAGAGCTTTTATTCCGTTTATTTCATCGAAATTAGCCCACTTTACATAACTTGTGTTAGGTGGGGAATATCATGTATTATAAGCCTCTAACTTGTCATTGTTAGTCTAATTATTTGTAACACCCCGTGATATTTTCCTTTTTTCTTAAAATTATTTTCGATTTATTTTCGGATGTGACATCACTTGTTCATGACGTCTTGTTTACTCTTGGTGTTTCGTACGAGTAAATTTTTTGCGTTTACATTTTGATTCGACTGGATGAATTTACGATTTCTCCTCGATGACTTTGTGGACTTTTTTATTGTCCACTACGCAGTTTTGTTTTGACGTTTAACACTAGTACTTCGATTGGGTGGCGACACGTTTTGTTTGTTTGACGTTTAAGGGTTCCGATGTTTGGGTTTTATACCCTGGGATATTTATATCGGTTTATATTATTTATTTGGCATCCTGTGGATTTTTGAATTCGTGTGATTTTGTTTGGGGGTTGACCTGGTATTTTTCTGGATTTATTGTAATTATATATATATATATATATATATATTTGGGTAATTATATATATGTATATACCGATGAGAGAGAGAGAGAGTTGGCTTCTTCTCCTTCCTTGTTGTGATGACGGGTTCTTTATTCTCCACCTCTCATCTTTATCTTCTTCGATGAATCATGCTTCCCCAACCACCATTTTCATCATTGACCTGTTATAGAGCGAAAAAAGAGAGAGAGAGAGAGAGAAGTTAGGTTGAGAGAGAGAAGGATGGGTTGAGGTCACCGAAGCCTTTGGATGATGGCGACGGTGTGACTGAGGAGTGGTGGTGACGACGCGAGGTGGCGCGCAGTTGGTGGTGTTGCAGCCACTCGTGGAAACGCGACTGGGTAAGGGTTTCGACTAGGGTTTGAGGTCGCCGGACTATGGAAGACGATGACGAGGGTCAACGACGACTCCAGATCGGGCTGGTCCATGCTCCATTGAGGGTGAAACTCATAGGAAAGTTGCGTCTCGATGTCTTGTACGACATATTAAAATTTGACGCGAAACTGTTGAGCGGTTTGTCGAGAAATCGAAAAAATAGGTACAAAAATTATTTCGCTATTTCTTACATTTGTTCATTTCCGTTTAGCTATTGCTAATGGGCTTCGGCTATGTTGTGTAGGGCGTCAAGGCGGTCATTTCAGTCAGAGCGAAAATTAATTAAGATAACTTTGGCCAGTAGGCCCCATTTTCGGGCACCGACACTGTTCGCAGTGGACCCGTTTCGAAGTTATTTTGGGAGCACATTTACGGTGGGAGTCCCTCTAACCCTATCACCTTTGGTTACGTCATTTATATGTTTATATGAATATATATGAGTATACGAGGGTATATATGCATATATATGAGTTTGTGTTGTTGTCTTGATAATAGATTAGACTAGTTCCATTTAGGTGATTGGAATTAGTAACGTTAGACGTAGTTAAGTGTATACGTGTAAGCGCGGTTGTGTATGTTTCCTTTTTCTTTGATTAGTGGAACCGAGTATGTAATTATGTGAATTGTGTGACATGACATCTCAACTTAGAACGTTATTCTAGTTCCCCCTATACATGTGGATTATTGCTTTATTAAATTAAAAAACATGTAAAAGATATACGATTACACACTTGTGGATTATTGCTTTAATTGATTCAAAAACATGTTAAAATAAATGAAAATTTTGTCCTAGTGAATTAAAGGAAACATATTGTTTAAAACATGAATTGTGCATAAGATTATATCCTTGTAAATTATTGTTTTATTATGATTTAAAAACATATTAAAGGATAGATGACATTCATGTTGGCATTCTTGAGAATGATCTTAATAAATATGATGCAATACATATTTATGTTGATGCATGGTTCATTGGAGACATAGTTGCATATTGAGTATACCTTATCGTGTTAAGTACATTGGTGTTGGTCTATCTCAGTCGTGTAACCATGTGTGAGTTGACTTATGTCGGATCGTCGCAACAACTGGCCATGGGGTGTTCCCAACCTACGAAACTAGTGTGTCCTAGAATCGGGTACAAAGTCGGATTACGCCACCGGGTGGAGTGCGTCGTTCTAGAAGTCGCGAGTTAGGCTTGTGCATCAGTCTTCGGATCATTTATCGGAGCTGGGCTGTGTGGGCGACACTTATATATCCGTTGACCATAGTGGCTAGTGTGCCATGAGGTGTGTTGGGTCACATGACATTCATGTTGTCATTATGTGATTTCATTCTACATGTAGATTATGATATCATTACATCTGATTTTGGAGCATGTTTATTGTGAATGTTGATAGATGAATTCATATTTTAATAAAATGCTCAACTGAAAGTGGATAACATGAAAACATGATTTACATGCCTTATTTTTTTGAAGTATAATGAAATGTAAATTCTTATACTTGTGGTGGTGTACTTTTATGCACTTTGAGGGTTAAGTATATTGGGTTAGTGACATCTTTGAATAGTTGAGGTTAGTGACGGATTTTAGTATCAACTATGAGTTGAGGCCTTAGAGAAGGCGGGTGATGAAATTGTGAACCTAGTTGATTGTGTAGTATATGCCTTTAAATGTCTTTCACCTTTTGAGGAATGGATTATCAACCGTACTTTTGAGATTTTGGTTAAGTTAGACTAGGTGACAATTGAAATTAGTTATTTTCGTGGCAATGGCCATTTAGGACCCTTTGTGTCCTTAGTGATTGTGTTCGTCCTTCGATTTGTAGTCACTCTTATCAGGCTGTCATTCAGAAACGGCATTTTTCAAGTTTTGAAAACAAACTCTTTAGTATTTAAAAGGAAAAACCGTTTTCGCTCACCCCCGTAGCCACGACAAGTTTTCGTACTTTAAAAAGTGATCTTAGGGTCCTTTTTAGAAAGATTTTTAACTTCTAAAAGTTGGTGATGGCGAATGAAAGAGACCGGGGGCAAGACGGTCATTTTGTGTGGATTCTTAAAGAAAATTTACTTTAAAAAATGCATTTGAAATGTGTTTTCTTTTTTCACTTCCGTTTTCGCTCATTTCTAACTCTCGGGTATGAGGCTTGTTGTTTAGTGCACACACATAGGGTTGCGTTTCCCTTCTTCTTAGTTGTTTGATGTCACCATCTAGGTGATTTAGGTTTTTAGAATGTTATGGGCATGGATGCCGAATGGATTGATTCAAGTATTAAATTTTTTTTCTTAAAACTATTGAATCCCTGTGATTCATCTTTTTATGACTTTCAGTCTCGGCCACTCGCTTTTGGTTTCTTTTGTTCGGGTGTTTCCCTAATCACTTGTGGGTGTTCTTAACCTTGACATTGTTGTCTTGGTTATCCGTTGGTTTAGCATCGGGACCTCTTCTCCCTTGCTTTGTTCTTGACCCTTATGTTGTCGTTCATGAAAGTAGTGTTCATATGTTCTTCGTGATTTGATCGGTTAGCTTTCCTCACATATAATGAAAATGTTGGTGGTTTGATTGACCTTATTGAGGATAATATTATGAGATTAATGTGGTAATGTGCTTAGTGGCATTGATGAGGCGATATGATTGAGGTGATTTAGTCCTTGAGAGGTAGATCTCCTTTAGGAATGAATGATGGTTCACATATATATAACACAGGAGGGAAAACACTCATGTCCTTGTGTGTTAACATAATCATCATCAGTACATACATATCTATATAGAAAACACTCACGTCCTTGCGTGCTAACATAATCATCATCAGTACATACATATCTATATACATATATATAGATATGTATGTACTGATGATGATTATGTTAGCACGCAAGGACGTGAGTGCTTTCCCTCCTGTGTTATCGAGGAGTGAGTTATGAGTCTTCCTTGGTACTAGTTGTGGATTTTTCTTTCTTTGGTTATTAGAGGTGATATTGATTCTCCCTTTTTGGATCATCTGGTTAGCGTTGTGAGCATTTGGTGATTAGTTAGCTTGGAGTTGGGTGTTGTGTACTTATCACACGTTTATGAGAGTAGTGGAGACTACTGGTGTTGGTACTTAGAGTACGATTCTTGGTTGTACCTTGTGAGGCTGATTGTGTACTTATATGTATATATATATATATATATATATATATATACCCATATATCGGGATATGATTAGTTACCTTTAGGATATGTATATACGTTTATATATATATACTCGACTGTGTTCTGTACATTGGTATGTGATAGGGATTTATCGTTAGCATTATATTTTATACTTTGTGCCTTATCGTGTTTCTCTGATATATGATTTGGTTATTTGTGGGGTTGTTTGGGGTCTTGCATTGGCGTGAGTGCCATGTGAGATGACAAACCGACCTAGGATAGATGTATACACACGGTATTGTTAACATTTCCTGGACGGCTAGAAGTGTGTTTGTTAGAGGTTTTATTATGAGCGGTGGTTTGCTCACCCCACACAGATTATAGGATTGCAAGTGGATGCTGACGACATATACAGTGGCGATGACGGTACCGATGGTTTAGGACGTTGTACTTAGTATTTGATCATTTTATCCGTTATTCATTTATACTCTTGTTTTTCCTCCTCTTGTCATCGGGAGACTATTGTTGTAGTTTTGGGAGCCAGTCTGTTGGCACATCCCTTTTTATGTACCTCTTTATCTTTTAGTGTCATTGTATATCTTCGGCAACGGCATGTATCTTTATGTACTTTCAGTGGAGTATTATTGCTTCGTAGGTTCTGGAGGGTTGTGTAGGGGTAGTGGCGGTTTTCATCCCACTACCTCGGCCCTAGTAGGTTTATTGAATGTTGGACTATGTTCCATTGCTATTATTGCACTCATTATTGGCAGGTTGCACTTCTGTATTGTATTTGTGTTCTCTGGATGTTCCATTTATAAACAAAACTCTGTCGGATTTTCGTTGGATTCCATTGTTGTGTTTATATCACTTAGTATGTGTGGAATAAATCATTTTTTTTAATCATTATTTCATACATTTTTATCATTATTGATATTCTTAATTGGTCGCTCTATGTTTGGATCACACCCGGAGTCCTCGGATGTCCCGGTTTGGGATTCTTAGGATTTTAGGGGCGTGATAGTATGGTATCAGAGCTCTATGTTTCACTGTCTTAGGGATGACGGGTGATGGTCGATGGGACATTTGACGTTTGGTGTTTATCTACGATTTTTATATGCGTTCTCTGTGTGCTTTAGTGTTTCCGGGTTTTTTTCTTGTGTTGTGTCGAAAACGTGTCTTACTAGATGCATCCCGTTGTGATTTATCTCCAGTGGAGTGAGATAATACCTCAGTCAATCTTTTTATTTCCTGCCTCTATCACGGTGATAATTACTGAAGAATGTGAGCAGAACATTCGGTCTGATCAACCGGATGTGGCTTGCGGACTAAGGTATACCCTGATTTCCAGGACAAAATCTCCTAATGTGGGAAGGTTGTAACACCCCGTGTTATATTCCCTTTTTCCTGAAATTCTTTCCGATTTATTTTTGGCTGTGACGTTACTTGTTCATGACGTATTTTTTACTCTTGGTGTTTCATATGCGTAAATTTTTCATGTTTACGTTTTGATTCGATTGGACGACTTGACGATTTCGTGGACTTTCTTATTGTCGACTACGTAGTTTCGTTTTGACGTTTAATGCTAGTACTTCGATTGGCTGGTGACACATTTTGTTTGTTTGATGTTTAAGGGTTTCAATGTTTGGGTTTTATACCCCGGGTTATTTATATCAGTTTATATTATTTATTTGGCGTCCCGTGGATATTCTGGTTCGCGTGATTTCGTTTGGGGGTTGACCCGGTATTTTTCAAAATTTATTGTAATTATATATATATTTAAATTGAAATTATATATATATATATATATATATATATTTGGGTAATTATATATATGTATATGTATATACCGATGAGAGAGATAGTCGGTTTTTTCTCCTTCCTTGCTGCGACGACAGGCTCCTTCTTCTCTACCTCTCATCTTCATCTTCTCCGATCAGCCATGCTTCTCCGACCATAATCTTCATCATCGATCTATTATAGAGCGGAAAAATATAGAGAGAAGTTGGGTTGAGAGAGAGGGGGTTGGGTTGAGGTCACCGGAGCCTTTGGACGACGGCGACAGCGTGACTGAGGAGAGGGTTATCGAACCACGTAGATCAAAGTTGTATTTCAAATAATTGTAAATTAGTAAATTGAATTATATTTAAAAGTTGTTTGATTGGTTTGTTGTTTATAATCTACTAAACATAAAATAAATAAACAGATAATTGTTTTGTTTGAATTCAAGATAAACAAGTCTAGGGTTTTGTTCCAACTCCACCACTAGCCTAATAATATAGTCCTTTAATCATAATATTGCAAGAGGGAGATACAACTTATATGAATCAGATTAGTAACGCTACAAGAAGTTATCTAATCCCCAAAGAGATGCAATGGTATGATTCGCTATAACTCTTCTTCGAATAAAAAATGATAAGTGCATGCATCTATTCTACAACTACTCCTAAAAAATTAAATTAAAAGCATGCCTATATCATCTTCTTTTAGCATGACCTGTGTAAACCTAAGAATTTATCATGTCAATTAAGAATCATTATGTATAAACCATTATTAAACCTTCGGGGTTCGAGCCCCTAGTGATAAAACATAGTTGTTCAAGATTAATTATTAATTTAATCTAAGATAAGAAGAGAATCAACAAAGAATCTTATTTAGGTAATATGTTCGTTCTCTCACTACATAATCATCATATAACTGTTCTTTAGCTTCCCCTCTTTATAATAAAAACAATTAAAGTTCTACATTACTCGGCTAGGGTTTCGTTGGAAACCTTAGATACCGACTTAGTCGCTCATGGATGGAGAAGACTGTATCAATGATGTAGAAATCATCTCCATGATTGGTTGGTTGGTTCTTGAGTTTTTTAGGGGAATATTCTCTCTAGGGAGAGAAATTGTATATTGTCAATATGACTTGAATGTTCTAAATGATCAGATATCCCTTTTTTCATGAAGTCTTCACATATTTATAGACAAAAGTTGGTGTAATTATGGCATGTCTTTGTTTGCACTCTAAGATGACTTGGTGTGAGGACCAAGTAATAGCACTGAATTGACCACTCTATCCTTCATTGTACTTGCACAAGGATCCATAGAAATATAACTGTCTATTTTTGCACATATCCTAATGTCGCGCGGCCGATCGATCAGGAAGCTCACCGATTGATCGGTGGCTCCTAAATTTTAATATTTTATATTTCTGCGAATTTATGCTTTAACCACTTGTACTCTACTTACCTAACTTGTACATTGCTCTGAATTGAGTGTTTTTATTATTCTAAGTGTCATTCCGGATGAGACATTTTTGCTAAAATCCCGGAATTAACTCAAATTTGCATTAGAGCCCCTATAACATACTTAAACACACAACTTAGATAAAAATACCAAATTAATAAAATAAAAAGACTAACAATATGTTAATTAACGCCCAGAATAATGAATATTCTGGTCTCATCACCTGCCAAAGATTTCTTGATTTTTATTGGTGGTCAAGATAAACTTTGATTTGGATGATATTTTAGGATTAATTTTATTTATTAATTAGTATTCTTCTGTAATTATTTCGGAATTTTTAGAGAAAATTTATTTTTAGTAATTAGGTTTATTTTAATTAGATCTCCCAAATCATTTAAGGATGTGATGTCCTTCTCTATAACATGCCACATTCATCATAATAAAAAGGTTTCTTTTCTCTCAACAAAATAATTAGTACGTAGAGAAACACATCTGGAGAGCGACGAAGAGGAGAAGACCAAGAGAAAATAAAGAAAAACACCAAGAGGTCCATGAATTCGAGCTCAACATCAACGATGCAATCTCCGACAAATATGGGCGACTAAATAGTATCTAGGGTTTTGCTAGAAACCCTAGTCCAAGTAATGTAGACTATGTTTTATTTATTTTTATTGTAAAAGGGGAAACTAAAGAACACTATCATGATGATTATGTAGATGAGAGAACGCATTAACATTTTATATAAACTTTTGCATTTATTATATTTCTTGTCTTAGATTGATGTAATGCTTAATTTTTCTCAACTATGCTTAATTACTACGAGCTAGAACTCCGAAGGTTAAATTTTAGTTTTCTACATAATGGTTCTTAAAACATGAAGTTTTGATTTGGATAGACCATGCTAAAGAGAGGTGAAATAGGCATGTTTTAATTTAATGCACTGTAGGAGTAGAGTAGAGTAATTGCATGCACTAATCACACTTATTTTGAAGATGGTTTATGGTTGAATCCGATTGAATGTATTTCTTTGGGGACTAGGCACTAGCTTGTAACAGTACTAGTCTGATTCACGAGAGTTGTATCTCTCTTTTATAATAGAATGGATAGAACGATTATATTACGAAGCTAGTGACAACGCTAGATACACCCTATACTTTCTCTCTATTAAATTTTCTCAATCTATCTTTAATTGTTTTACTTAGTTTATTTATTTAATTAATTAGTTTAATATAAAAATTCAAAATCAAACTATCAGTGACAATTCAAGAATATTATTTTATTAGAATTTAGAATACGACTTAGTCCTTTGGGTTTGATAACCTGTCTCAAGACATACTATACTATAATATAATTCATGCACTTACCATAGGTAAAACTATGTCATTATAGTCTTATTCTTAATCATATTTTTAACTGACCTAAAACACCGATCAACTTGAACCTGAAATGTCTTATACACCTAAACTGGATAAAAATACCAAGATAAGGATATGTGTAAACTAACAATGACTAATTAGGGGCCTAGAATGTACAACATTCAGCTCCCAACACGTAGTCCTATTGTTATGACCTCCAATGATAAAATAAAATAAAAATCTAGGTCAGTCACTATTAACTTAATGACCATGATTAGTTGAACAAAAGTAATCTCCAAGTGATCTGATGAATTATGAAATAATATCACTACTAAAATAGCACCCTCACTGAAATTACCTAAGAGATGATGAAATAAGCCTAGAGCGAGGGTGAATAGTTTTTTTTCTCGATTTAATGATCAATTAAAATTATTTGCATAATTTTCAATTTTAATCAATCATGAAATCCTAATTCTCTAATATAATTAATCATGTAAATATCAATATAAGTATAGAAAATAAATCATGAGATAACACGAGGATTTATACGTGGAAAAACTTTCAGGGAAAAAACCACGGGTATCACCGATACCGATGCACTATAAATCGAAAAATTTGTACAGACTATATGTAGACAGGACTTATAATAGCTCTAATTTTCCGTTCTCCACTAGACGTCTGAAAGTCTTGATCCACTAGCGCTCCACAAAGCTCTCACTCAGATCTCCGTACTCCGACGGCTCCGCTTCTCAATGGATCAATTTTCCATGAAGTTTCTTGCTCCGATCTCCGTACTTCGACGACTCTGCTTCTCAACGGATCGATGCAAACACATTGCACTAGGTGGTGTGATGATTTTTCAGCAACTAGATCATCCAATTATGCATAAGGATGTCGAGTGTTGAAGCACAATTAGATAACCTTCACGAACTAGAGAAAAAATTGATATAGGATGATCAAACAATCTTTTTTTTTCCTTATCTCTGCAAACGGATCTGTTCTAATCTATCAAATAATCACAGAGTCTCACAAAAGCCATCCCTAAAAATCTGTAGAGAATCCTCCTATTTATAGAGAGAAGAATCCTAGTTTGAGTATACTTGTATCCTTTTTGGACTAGGATACTTCCTTGTATGTTCCTCGTGTAATTAGGAGTGAATCTAGCTGATTTTGGTGTAAATATACCTTATACACGTGCTAGGATATGTTGGAGTGTAACTCAAGTTACCACAGGTGGATTCCCACCCAAAACAAGAATTCGATTATTGTAGGTCTGTCACGTGCGCAAATCACTGCGCATATGCGCCCGGTTCAGTGCGCATATGTGCTCAGGTCACTGCGCATATGCATACTGCTTTGCACCCATCTGTGCTAAAAACCACTTTCCATCCACTTTTTGCTTGTTGTATGCGCCCAAATTTGACCAAAAATACCAAAATATGATATTTTGCAATTCTTTGTATTTTCGAATGCCGTTTGTTCCTATGGCATGCCTACCAATATATAAGACTTGTATAATGTCCTTTTCGCCCTTCGTGATGCGTTTCATGGTTCAAATTTGCTTCATCTTCATTTCTCTTGTATTCTTTGCTACTTTAAGCTTGATTTGAGTTTGACGAAACTTGTCGATGCCTTTTAACATATTTTCATGGCCATTTTAATTTACGTAAACCTACCCGATCTCACTCTCCTCTCAACATGATTATTGTCTAAAACATGCCAAAAATAAATAATACTAACAAGTGTTCTTACACTAACAACCACTACAAAAAATTTGCATCTAAAATGGCTCAGTTATACTCCTCACCTTTAATACATCGATCCGATTTGTGGCCTAACTGTTGTAATTTACTATGTTTCGCACGCTTGGCTTCAAGTGCCTTTAGCTTGATCCCTAGTGCCTTCAGTTTTGTAAACCTTGTAGATCCTATTTCCTTAAAGAGTCTCGATCTGGCTATCTAATTGATGACGGGCAAAGTCTACATTGTCTCCTTCACTTGACCCTGAAGACCTAGTCTCCACTTCATCAATATCGTCCTCTTGAATGACTTCAATTGTGTAGAGCTTTGGATCCACAACATATTTGCCAACCTCCTCCTCTTGTAAACGTATAACCCAACATGTAATGCGCCTAGGGATGGAAATTTGCCCCGCCCCGTCAAGTACCCTCCCGTCACACTCCATTTATAACGGTTTTGGGTGCCCCATTTATATCATATGGGCGGGGATGGAGTTGGAGAAAAAAACCCGCGCATATATGGGGCGGGGATGGTTTTAGCTGTCCACGCCCCGCCCCGCCCCGTTTAGACATATTAATATATATATCTTAAATAAAAATAAGGGTAACCCATTAATCCTAAACTCTATTTTTATTGTTGTATAGAATGAAGTGCATCTAATATTGGACAATCTTCTTTTTTATTGTTATTTTCGATAAAGTGTATTGTAATTTGGATTGTTGGATAATTTGGTGATTTATTTAGTTTTTATAATGTTGAATTTCGTATTTTAAGTATATGATTTTGTGGAATTGTTTTAATTTTAAAATAAGAAATTTAAATATTTCAACTGTTAACAAGTACCTGTGGGCATCCAACGGTTTTAAAACATCCGATGGGGACGAGGATGGGGTGACCTTCTGTAGGGGTTCGAATGAATTAAATGATGTGAAGAGAGTTTCCGCACAAGTTCGTCAGTAAAATAATAGTGCTGATGCTTTTATTGCTTTTGATTTATTTTACAGATAAATGAAAAAGAAATGGAAGTGAAAACAAACAGTTCCAAATGATGCGAAATACTCTCTCTTAGTCTCTGGCAAAAAAAAATCCTCTTTAAGTGAGCCCTCGCATCTTTATTTATAGATGTGAACGTCCAGTAGATCCTCGCGGATTGTTATTGCCATGTCAGCTACTGTCTCGCGACATGGATCCTGCCATACCAATCTGTGCCATTAATACCCTGCACAGTATCATCTCGCGGTCGACTGCGCGATGCTGAATCGCGTAATCCCTTGTGCAGATTAATACTGTACCCCGTGCCCTGTGATCTGCGCCTCTTTCATCGCGGATTTGATTTTTCCTTAGCCAAGGAACCATGTTGTATAGCTTTCCTGGGTCTTGACCTTTTGCATGCATACCTTTTTCATGACCCTGAGTACTATCGGCCTCTCTAAGGTACTCTTGATTAGGACGGTGTAGATAGGGTCGCGACCCACTATTTACATATCCCAAGCATTTCCCCTAGATTCCGAATAGTAATTCCTATGCGAGCAACATATAGGGTTATTAGTTCAGATGCGAGCTATAAACACATCAGTCCCTCATACTTCCCTCTGTATAATGCAGGCTCTCGCGTACAAACCTTTTTTGGGCCTTTTTCCCAAATAAACCAAACATTGGGCCAATCTCCCAAATAAATAAATCCTTGGGCCAATCTCCCAAAATAAGCCAATCCTCGCGGATTTAACCTTTTCGCGAGTTACCCTTTTTACATTTTTCCCCATTGTGCTTTGATACTTAGCCAAGTATTAAAGTGCAATAACATGTGTCTCGGGAATCAGTATACTTTATGTCATTGTTTGCAAGCTGTCTTTCCCCATGCCATTTTTGCCTTTCCCCACACGAATGAAGTATGTCTACTTACATCTCGCGAACATCCATCAAATCCGTTACTTTCCCTTACCAGTTTTCCTTTTTTTTGGCCAATCTTGTACATGTACTCATTTTGACCTTCCCCGTATCTTTCTTGTTTTTTCCAAACTATCCATATCCTCGGATCCGCAACTTTTTCCATGCGCTTGGCCATGCGACTTTTCGCCTTCCTCGCGCATTTAATGCGCTATTTCGGTTTCCGCGCCCAACACGTATATATTTTTCTCATGTCATTTTTCACACTCATAACATATATTTTCCTTAGAGCTCCACTTCTCAAACCTTTTATTTTGCGCCTATTTCCTCGCAACTCATTTCCTTTTCGCGCATACCCTCCTATTTCAAAAAAAAAAAAATTCGCAAGTTGTCTCATCATGACAAAACCTCCATACCCAAACTTCTTGCACCTTCTTCTGGGGTTACTCCATCTGTTCCAGATGCCTCAGAGTGGAAGAAAGCACCATTTCTTGATTCTCAAGATACATTATGGGAATCTGTGCGAGCCCTTCCTTCTCCCCTTATTGCAAGCCAACCCCTTACTCTTGACCCAGATAATGAAGCAGAATCTAACTTTGTCCCTCCTCTTTCTGTACCTCACCTTGCTATCGAAAGAGGTGATGCGCCATTTTCTTTCATCGAGTACGAGGGACATGTAGCCCCAATCACAAACTGGAAGATGTGGTCTAGCCATATTCTGAGTCAAGACTGTCATCGCGCCACTCATGCGGAGGCTGGCATTCTCGAGTCCATTGAGTTGTTCTCAAATTTCTATGCTCATCGCGATGTAGAGGCGTTGAATACTTTGGTCTCGCGGTGGAACATATTTTCTCACACATTTATTGCTTCCTGGGGGGAGTTCACACCCACCATAGAAGATGTGGTGGTTCTTTTTCGGCTTCCTGTCCTTGACTCGCGCCCCATCAAGGCGCCCTTAGTTGAGCAAGAGCATAATAAGATCCTTAACCAACTTCGCGACTGTGGCAAGTACGCTTGCAAGCGAGGCAGTTGGTTTGAAAAGGGCGTACTTCTACCTAAACATGCCAAATCCAGTCTCCCGAAGTTGTCCTACTCAGCTTTGTGCCACCACTTATTTCGCGAGTACTCTTCGCGAAAGCCAACTCCTGGTCAGGATCGCGAATCTGCTCCTGGGCCTCAATTCAATGGCCCCTTAGAGCTGGTAGACTTCCTCGCATATTGGCTTGACTGTTACATTTTCTAAGGCAAGCCAGAGGATGGTCCCAGCCATATGGTGTTTCTCTTAGTCGGGATGCTATCGCGAGGAGTATGCATTGCCTTGGCTCCTCTCTTCCTTGGTACTCTATACTCCCAGTTGGACATGCTTGCGAATGACTTCGCTCGCTCCTTGGGTAGGTATGAAATAAGTACTCATATTTCAGATACCTTCCTCACCTTGTTTCTTTTTGAGCGTTTCCCCAATTATGCTCCCATTCCTGCTTCCTTTTCTCCTCCATCCTCAGAAACCAATAACTCTATCTCTTTAAAATCGCGGGCTACCCGCTGGACCTCTCTCTCATCTTCACAAACACTTTCTTCTTTCATTGACACTTTTGTTGAATTTTCTTGGCGTCCATACGCCACTCCTCTTGAGGGTTTTTACTCACCCAATTTTTACCTGGAGAAGGAAATAGTTTCATATGACATAGTGATAGATGATCACCTCATCTTCTCGGCCATCACCCATAAGTGTCACCTTCCCATATTCAGTGAAACTTTTGATACTATCACATCCTATAACCCTTCATGTGTGGCAAGACAGTTAGGCTTTGATTAGGCCATTCCCCCTCCACTTCCTCTATATCGCGAGGATAACTTTGAAAGATGCTTTATTGTTTTTCGCGAATCCATTGAGAGGAGCTTTCACGTATTTTCCACAGTTATCTTCATTCAGCCAGGCACTCGCAGATGTGGAGTGACCGTGGCCTATAGTGAGTTTTGGAAAGAGCAATTGGTGAGGTTCCAGAGTTTCATGGCTGAAACTCTTCCTGTTCCCATATCGGTTCCAGTACATTGCAGATCCTTCACTGAAGCTTCGCAAGGTCAGGAGCAAGTCTACGCCCAAACAACATGCTCAGCCCCTACAAAAGACCAAGCAAGCGGTCTTTCCGCGAGGAAGTTCCTCCCGTGAGGCCACCTATTCGCGAGGAGCCTATCCACGAAAAGCACATCCGCGAGGAGCCTATCGCAAGACGTCTGGTAAATTTTCTAACTCTTTTTTTCCTTTGCCGTGTTATGTATTTTCATGTGTCAATACTAACTCCTCTTCTCTTCTACAGCGTTCCAGTGCCCAGGCTACAGGTATCATCAGTGATTCCACTGATTTACTGGATCATGTCCCTTTTTCTGTCCGTCTTAAAAACCTATCTATTGCAGTAGCATTGGACAGTGTGCCCCTCGCGAAGAGGAAAAGAAAACTCACCAAGGCCTCCACAACCCATATGGTAGGAGAGACTCCTAGTTTAGAGGAACCTCCCTTGGTGCAGAAGCGCAAACTTACCCCTGAAGTATCTCACGTGGGTGCCTCAGAGTCAGCTTTAGAAGATGCGTCTTTAGCTGTGAGGCGCAAACTTGCCTTGGCCATGCTGAAGAATAAACGGAAGCCTGATGCAACTTCCATATTGCTGGATACTGTTGCTTGTGTGGTGGAGGATATGAGGCCTGGAGATGATGCGGAGGAGACGGAGGTTGCCAGCATCCTCTCTGATTTACCTAGGACGGCTCTTTCCCAGAGTATGTTTCTTACTTGACTTGACTTTTTTTATTTTAGATTTCTTGCTTCTAACACTTCGAATTCCTCTCTTTTTAGGTTCCCGGGAGACAAACTCCTCGCATGTTCCAGCCTCTCCTGGGGGTGGCCTTCATTCTAACCTCTCTGCTGCAGCTTTGTCTGACGATGATGAAAACCACCTCACCATCAACTCTTTGTTCAACAAATCTTCTCAGCCTACTCTTGAAGAGGATGGGGATGATGGCATTTACTCTTCATCTTGCGACAGTTTCATTTCCGCGACCTCTACTCCCGAAGCAGATCGCGAGGTATCCTCAGGTCGCGAAAATGAGGAGGCCACAATATCTTGCGAGGCTTCTCCCAAACTGCCTTCCATTCCTGTTTCTCCTAAGGCTGTTGCTACTGATGATAGAGCAGAGGATCCCAACATTGATGATAGTCATTTGCAGCCTCTTGGTGGTGATATTACATCCGATGTTGCTACAACCCTCGCAAACCATCCCAGTATTGAGTGATCTATCTTTGGCACCCCTATCCCAGAGGTTGAGGAATGTGACCCCTTTTTCCACTTCATCCTTCCATTTGATTATGAATGTCCAAGTATGATTTTATTTAATATGTGTATTTTCCTTGTTTTAGGTGTAAACTCTAAAGACCAAGAGATGATTGATGAGCTACTACATAATGCACAGAGGATTTCCGAGGGTCACACGGTATTTCCTTCAGACACATTTACTGAGCTGCGTATAAAGGTACCTCCAACCCCTACTCGCGCCTCTGTCACAGATCCTCCCGAGCCTACTCGCGCCTCTATCTATGATCCTCGCGAGCCTACTCGCGACCATGCTTCCACTTCTAGCATGCCTGCCATTGCTCCTGTCTATGATGTTGCTTCCTCAGTGCCAATACCTTGGCATCAGTGGTTATGTTATCCTCGTGACATCCCAGTGCTAGATCAGATAGAGGCATCTCATCCAGAGAATTTTGCTCGCATGGAAGTTCATGAGCCACTCTTGTAAACGGTTCACCTCCAGCTTGTTGCAGATGTGTTCAGGACCCTTTCTGATACTGTCATTCAGGATCTTGTTCCTGACACCCTTCCGAGATGTCATGCTCGCATAAAGGACTGGAAGAAGGTTGGGATGGACGTGTCCTGGTGGGAGGCCCAACTGGCTATTATTCAGAGGCTCTACGATCACTATCTTGTCGAGCTGAAGGGTCGTGATGCTTATCAAAGAAAACAAGCAGAGATTGCAGAAACTCGCAGACAGTTAGCACTTCTTGAGGAGGATGAGAAGAAACTTCAAGATGCAGCTGATCATCTTGAGCGGACCCGTCTGTATTTGGAGGAGCATGAGGGTTTCAAGCTATCAGATCCCATCACCCAAAACCTTTTTTAGCCCATTTTTGTTTTCGATGTATGTACTGTCCTCTCATTGTAACCATATTTTTGTTGTATAACCTTGTACCATGATAGTAACTCTGACGTGCTTTATACATATGGGATGATTTGTTTGATGCTATATGTCTTTATTGAAAAACATTTTTATAACACCATAATCCGCAATGCCTTCATGCTTGATACAATTTAATCCATTTCATGTTCAGAGGTCCAGCCCTCTCGCGAGTGACTTCATGTTCCATCCTGTAATACCCACTACTGCCCTCGCTTACAATCACATACATACCTTCCCACTTAGCTTCAAATTTTCTTACCCTTTGTCCCCTTATGATTGCCGGTACCACTTTCAACACTCTGTCCCCCTCCTTGAATCATCTGTACCGTACCCTTTTATTATAGCTCTTTATTTGTTTCTTATTGTATTCTTTCTGATTTGCAAAGGCTTCTGCTTTAGTTTCCTCCAATTTTTCTATCTCCAGTAGCCTGTCTTTTAAATTGATTTTGCCTGCCAGCATTTTAGCAGCCACCCCAGCTCAGTAGGTAGCACAACCTCTACTCCATAGACCAGTGCATATGGAGTCATGTTTGTTGCACTCCGGTATGCGGTTCGATGCCCCCACAGTGCTATTGGAAGCTCTTCCACCCATTTTTTTTTTCTGATTATCATGCACCTGCCTGGACAAGATTCGAATTAACGCTTTATTAGAGGCTTCAGCCTGTCCATTTCCTTTTAGATAGTAAGGCGTGGACTTGTGATGAATTACTGAGTATCTCCCCAACAAATCCGCGACTTTACTATTGACAAAAGGAGTCCCATTATCTGATAGTATCACCTTCGGTATCCCAAATCGACAGATGATGTTTTCCTTTATGAATCGAACCACGTTGTTTGTTGTCGTTTGTCGTAGCGGAATAACCTCCACCCACTTTGTGAACAATTTTGTTGCTACTAAAATCCACGCATGTCCCTGAACCTGCGGTGTGATTGGTCCAATTATGTCCAGTGCCCAAGTGTGGAAAGGCCAGGGTGTAGCCAAACTGTGCAATTCAGCTCCTTGAGCATGAATGAGATCACCGTGCACCTGACACACATGACATTTCCTGACAAAATCACTTTAGTCCCTTTCCATTGTTAGCCAGTAATACACGGATAATAGCAACTGTTGAAACATTTTTCTAGGGCCTTGGTGACTAAACTCGTGGACTTGTTTCAATACTTCCCCTGCCTCTTCTTCATTTACACACTTCATCATCTTTCCTTTAAAGCTCTTTCGGAACAATTTTCCCTCCTGTAAGACAAATCGCGAGGCCAATTTTCTGAACCGCGGGTGATCTTTTTCAGGCAAAACTCATTCTTTCAGATAATGCACATATTTGTCCCGCCAGTCTATCATGTCTGCCACATTACCTTCGCTCGCGGAGGGATATGCATTACAATTTTGACAGTTGCTTTGTAACTTCACTGCATCATCCTTCATACTTGGCCAAAAGAAACCTTCTCGCTGCAAAACTCTATAGAGACTAACATCTGCTTGACCACATATTTTATTGTGAGCTTTCTGTATCAGTTTTTCTATCTCGTTTATTGCCACACATCTAGCTAGAATCCCTCCGGCCGCTCTGTAATACAACACGCCTTTTATGATCTGGTATTCTCATCTCAAGACATTGTTATCATTTTTTAGTAGAGCTTGTACTATTTACTCTCTCCAATCACGCTCTTCATACACCTCTGTTTCCTTTTCGCTACTGATGACAGAGTTGGTTATTCGCACTACTTGCACAGAAGACTCTATTCCTTGAAAATGTAGTCGCGAACCCAATGTCGCCAGTGCATCAGATCGTCGGTTGCCCTCTTGCGGCTCGTGCTGAAAACTCACAGTCTCAAATCTTTCTATCATCCGTCGGATGACAGTTCTGTAAGTCACCAGATGGGGTTCTTTGACAACATACTCCCCTTTAACCTGCTTAATGCCCAGTTTGGAGTCTCCTCTTACATGAAGTATTTTTGCATTCAACTGCAGGGCCATCATCAATCCCAACGCCAACCCTTCATACTCCGCAATGTTGTTGGTACAAGGAAAATCAAGTTTGTAAGCCATGACCAATTCCTCCTTTGTTTCCTCATTCTTTAGTACGAAACCAGCCCCGCCTCCTTTTTCTGTGGATGATCCATCGAATTACAAAGTAAATTATGCACTTTGTTCCCTACTCGCTACTCCCACCTCCTCCACTTTGGGCTCAGCTCCCCCAGGAAATAAAGCTAGCAAATCTAACAAGGCCTGACTTTTTACTACTTTCGGTCTAGAGCATGTGATCTCATATTCAGATAGTGCTAACAACCAACGAGAAGTTCTTCCACTGAGTATGAGCTTTGTGAGTAGATACCGTATGGGGTCACTTTTGGTGATTAGCTCCAACGGATGTACCAGTAAATAATGTCTGAATTTCTGAGCCACGAATACTAAAGCGAGATAATGTTTTTCCAATGATGTGTATCGCGACTCTGGTCCCTTGAGTACCCGACTGATATAGTAAATAGGGTTCTCTTCCCCTTCATGTTCCTGGGCCAACAGAGCTCCCACAGACTTATTGGTGGAAGTGAGATACATTATCAACGATTTCCCTGACTCGGGCTCTACCATTATTTTTGGTGATGCCAGAATCCTCTTGATTTTCTCAAATGCCTCTTGTTGTTATTCTCCCCAGCTATATACAGACTTTTATTTCAACAAAGGCATGAGTGGGTGGGTTACCTCTGCCAGTGCTGGGATAAACCTTCTCAGATAAGATATCTTCCCCATAAAAGTTTTCAACATTTTACGAGTTGCGGGTGGAGCCATTTCCAATACTGCCTTAGCATTTGTTGGATCCATATCAATTCCCTGCCGATGTACGACACACCCCAAGAACTTTCCTTCTGGTACTCCAAAAATGCATTTCAGGGGATTCATCTTCAAATTATACTCGCGACACCGTTGCAGTACTTTTCTCAAATCATCCACATGATTCTCTACGACTCTGGATTTTACCACCAAATCATCCACATAGTCCTCCACAGTTTTATGCATCAAGTCATGAAATATAGCTGTCATGGCGTGTTGATATGTAGCCCCGACATTTTAAAGTCCAAATGGCATGAATGTATAATGGAAACTCCCCATTGGGGTGCGAAAAGTAGTTTTCTCAGCATCCTCCGGTGCCATCTTTATCTGGTTATACCCGCTAAATCTATCCATCAACGAGAAAATTTCATGTCCTGAGGTTGCATCCACCATGGTGTCAATGTTGGGTAGAGGGAAGTCATCATTTGGGCAGGCCTTATTGAGATCGCGATAGTCTACACATACGCAGATCTGCCCAGTCTTCATCTTCACAGGCATAATGTTTGCGAGCTATGTCGGATGTTGGGTTGGCTTGATAAACCCTGCTTTCAGCAACTTTTCCACCTCTACCTTAATCTGTACTTCCAGATCCGGATGAAATATTCATTTTTTTTGCTTCTTTAGCTCTGGTGCGGGATGTACATGGAGATGATGGCTTACCAATCCAACATTGAGTCCCGACATTTGACTATAGTCCCAAGCAAAGACATCTCGAAACTCCTTGAGCAATTATACCAGAGCATTCTTAGTTTCTTCGGGCAGTGTACTGCTTATGAAGGTAGGTCGTGGATCTGTTCCATCGCCTATGTCCACTTAACATAAACCATGGTCCGGTCGCGAATTTGTTTTGAGTGCTTCAGGATCAGTGACCAAATTTATTTGTACACCTGCCTTATCTGTCCCAGGGTCAGTGCCAACTGTGCAAGTTTCTGACCCCCAATCCCGTCATAATTTGTACACCACTCGCCCATCGGGCATCTTGACTCGTAACCAGCTTACCTCTTTGAGCTTCCGCTTAGTTGAACTTCCATCCTCCAATTCATCCCATTTTGGAAATGGTGTAGCAAAAATGCCAGGTCCAACTTCCTCACTGTACTCTGAGAAATAAATTGCATCTACGAAATGGGCCTCAGATGCGCAGAAAGGGCTCTTAGATGCCTTTACAGTCATTATTCCTTCTCCCCAACTGGTTTTCATCACTTGATGATAGGATGATCGTATTACGCCATATGCATGCAGCCACGGTCTTCCCAGCAACAACTGATATGAGGGTTTCCCTTTGATGACATGAAACTTGGTGGGCCCCCTGATTTTCCCAATTTTAAGATCCAATGTCGCGAATCCCATGGTGGCCTGCTAGTCTCCATTGAAATCGGTAACTGCAATGGTATGGTTTACGATCTTGCTTTCGGAAAAGTTGATCATCCGCAAAGTGGCTAGCGGGATTAAATTAACTGACGCTCCTCCATCCAAGAAAGCTAGTTTCATCTCCCGATCATTTATAGTAGCTGGTACATACAGAGGCCGATTGTGGAAGAATGATACTTGTCTATCTGCTTCAGAAAATGTGATCTTACTGGAGGCTTTCTCATGTTGTGGAATCACAATGGTATGATTGAGGGCGGCAACTGTTTGCTCTTTCAAGAACTCCTTCACATGTTCCTGTATTGGGAGCTCGTTGAAGAAAACATCACTCTTAGCATTCTCCTTTGCTTCACGCGTTGGTGGGCATTTGTATCCTCTGTACTATCTCTGGCTGCCACCACAACCACATGTGCAGGGAAGGGCTCATGGACTACATTCTTTGCCAATTCCAAGTCACCTGATGCTATTTTCCGGTGTACGAATCCGCGGAATGCCCAACATATAGTCAGGGAATGCCGAGCAGACCTGTGATAGGGGCAGTAGGTACTCTCTATCCTTTCCTCTCTTGTCGGCAGTCTTTGCACTGATGGTAGCGATATGACATGATCCGCAATCCATTGATTTAGCAATGCGACTGCTTCCTTTTAACTGAAAGGTAAAGGAGGTGGTTCAGATCTCTTAGCATGCTCTTCCCGTGGCCTTTTGTTCTGCGTTGCTGCTACCATTGCCACTCGCCTAGCACTGATATTTGGTCGTGTCGGGGGAGCCAAAACTTCTCCCAATCTTCGTGCATTGTCAACAAGTGCAGAAAAAGTTTTGAACTCATGATTGACCAAATGCACCCTGTACTCTCGCAACATCCCTTCTATACAAATTTTGATCAATTGAAGATCGGAAATTGGCTCATGGCATTGTAAAGCAGCCTCGCGAAACCTCCTGATATAAATTGCCGCCTCCTCCCCAAAACGTTGCATTTGCCTTGTGAGTGAAATCATTGAGACTTCTTCATCTGCCTGGAAGAATTTAGTGTAGAATTTGAGCACCATGTCCGTCCAACTGGACACTGAAGCCAGAGAGAGACTCGTATACCATGTGTATGCAATTCCAATTAGAGACTTGGAGAATTCTCTAAGTTTCAAATACTCATTGTTTCTGTGGGGTCCTATAGCATCCGCGAACCTGGATACGTGTTCTCTTGCATGCCCCTTTTTGCCATCAAATTGATGGAAGCTTGGTTTTCCATAATCTTCCGGATAAGGCAAAGCCATAATGCTGTGATGGTACGGTGGGGCAATTTCCACTTCTTCTATTTCAGATTTCTCATTCGAAATAGCCCGCAGCTGCTCCTTAGTTGATATATGACTCTTTCTCCAATGTCTCAGTTCTCGCTTGGAGTGCCTCCCGAAAAAGCTCTTGTGTTGTCATTTCTAGCATGGCTTGATTATTCATCCGTGGTGATTCAAGATTTGGTACTGAAACACGTGAGGCCTCCATGAAGTGAAGTATGGCCTTTTACGTTTTTTGAATGTTGAGAAGAGTTTGCAGCAGAGCTGATGGGAATTCTGCTGAACTCTGTACTGGTTCTGGTATCGGAGGAGTTTCTGCCTGATCTACACCAGCATTCGCACGATGAAGTTGTCTTCGTGCTGGTGGGACTGGTTCACCTCCTTGTGTCTGTGCCGCTGTTTCTTCTTCAATTTGCTCGGTGTGCCGGGTCGGTGGACGACCTCTCCAACGAGTCTGATGAGGCTCAACTTGTGCAGAAGACATCTTCTCCCTAGCAGAGTCGCCTTTAATGTAGGGGTTCGAATGAATTAAATGACGTGAAGATAGTTTCCGCACAAGTTCGTCAGTAAAATAATAGTGCTGATGCTTTTATTACTTTTGATTTGCTTTATAGAGAAATGGAAGTGAAAACAAACAGTTCCAAATGATGCGAAATACTCTCTCTCTTAGTTTCTGGCAAAAACAAATCCTCTTTAAGTGAGCCCTCGCATCTCTATTTATAGACACGAACGTCCAGTAGATCCTCGTGGATTGTTATTGCCACGTCAGCAACTGTCTCGCGACATGGATCCTGCCATACCAATCCGCGCCATAAATACCCTGCACAGTATCATCTCGCGCCCTCGACTGCGCGATGCTGAATCGCGTAATCCCTTGTACGGATTAATACTGTACCCCGTGCCCTGTGATCCGCACCTCTTTCATCGCGGATCTGATTTTTCCTTAGCCAAGGAACCATGTTGTATAGCTTTCCTGGGTATTGACCTTTTGCATGCATACCTTTTTCATGACCCTGAGTACTATCGGCCACTTTAAGGTACTCTTGCTTAGGACGATGTAGATAGGGTCGCGACCCACTATTTACATATCCCAAGCATTTCCCCTCGATTCCGAATAGTACTCCCTACGCGAGCAGCATATAGGGTTATGAGTTCAGATGCGAGCTATAAACACATCAGTCCCTCATACTTCCCTCTGTATAATGCAAGCTCTCGCGTATAAACCTTATTTGGCCCTTTTTCCCAAATAAACCAAACCTTGGGCCATTCTCCCAAAATAAGCCAATCCTCGCGGATTTAACCTTTTCGCGAGTCACCCTTTTTACACTTTCCACCCGTTTAGTCAATTTTGGGCGGGGATGGGATGAGGGGTTTCTTAACGGTTGCGGGGGCGGGGGAGGTTACACCCGCTTAGAACCGCACCCGTTGCCATCCCTAAATGCGCCCAACATTCAATCACTACTTTTTTAGCATATTACATTGATAATTGAATATAATACATGGTGGAATAGCTTCAAATTCAAAAAGAAAACTCCATCGGTCCACTGTATGAAAATTTTCGCTTTATAGGTGGCGAATTTTGCTTTTTCGGTACCAAATATTTCACACAATTCACGTTCAGGGGGCGAATTGATCAAATTTGAAATCTCAAAGGGTTAGTTGATAGGTCGGGGGCAATTTGATAATTTTTTGAAATCACATGGAGTGTTTTTATAATAGCCCTTTAATTATTTTATAGATCATGTTTGTCTCATTCTGTAAAACAAGAAAGTTCATTCTTACACGTGATTTAATCTAATTTAATATTTATATGCCTTCTAAAATTTAACAAATATTTTCATAAATTTTAAATTCGTTTTATAATTATGGGTTTGCTTGAATTTTATAATTCAAAATATAATTATAAAAATATAAATACACATGATTGTTTTTGGGAAAATTACAGATTTAACGATAAAATGGGATATAATTACAAATATAACGAGAGAGAAATTGCATTTACAACAAATAACGTAAGTCAAAACGTATTTACAAATTACACAAGTTGACCATAATATCCTTTAAATTATCTTATTTTACTAAATTACTAAATTTAATTATTATTTTACCTAAATAAGTATAATATTTTTTGAGACCAATATACCCTTACGTTATAAACACAATATTACTAAAATATCCAAGAAATATTATTCTCACTTTCTCTCCATCTCCACCCGCCTAGTCTCTGTCATTCTAATTAGTTTTCCCTTTTTTTTTTTTCTTTTCTCAATTCATCTTTTTTTCTTCTTATCACCCCAATCCCAAACCCTAACCCTAACTCTAGCCATAATCCTAATCCTAGCCCCAACTTATTCTCCATCACCTCATACGAGAGGAGGTCTTGATTTGTTGCTGCATCTTCTCCTTCTCTTGACCATGGTTGTGGTTACTAATATTTCATTGATCGATTTATATCAATCTCATATATATATATATATATATATATATTTCTGCTCATATAATGACAAACCCCAAATGCAACAAAAAATATGTTTCTTTACCTTAATAATTAGATGTATCTAAACCAGCAGTATAATTATATTGTTATAACAAGCCATACTTGAGCTCTAACAAATCAAATAGAATTTTTGGTTGATTTTCAATAGTGAAACAAACTTGACAAGACTGTTGCTAATGTACTACGAAAACTATTGAGATATTTGTTTAAATTTTAATTGGTCATTTGGTCATGCTGATATTTCACCGTGTCAAAATTAGTAGAATGATCAACAATGAATCTGTTTTCGAAGTGTCCGAATTTCATTTCACCATGTCAAAATTAGTTTTTAAGGTATTCGAATTTCATTTAATCTTGTCAAAATTATTTTTCAATGCGTCCGAATTTTATTTCCACATGTCAAAATTACTTTTCAAGGTGTCCGAATGTTTTTTCACCATGTCAAAATTAATTTTCAAAGTGTTTGAATTTCATTTAACCTTGTCAAGATTATTTTTCAAGATATACGAATTTCATTTCAGCATGTCAACATTGTATTTCAACGTACCCGAATTTCATTAAATCATGTCAAAATTAGTGTTCAATGTGTCCAATTTTCACTTCACTGTGTCAAAATTAATTTTCAAGGTGTTCAAATTTCATTTCACCTTTATCAAAATTATTTTTCAAGGTGTCCGAATTTCATTTCAGCATGTTAAAATTACTTTTCAAGGTGTCCGAATTTTATTTTATCATGTCGAAATAAATTTTTGAGGTGTCCAAATTTTATTTCACCATGTCAAAGTTAATTTTCAAGGTGTCCGAATTGCATTTCAGCAAGTCAAAATTATTTTTCAAGGTGCCTGAATTTCATATCATCATGTCAAAATTACCTTTCAAAGTATCTGAATTTTATTTCATGATGTCAAAATAACTTTTCAATAAATTTCAAAAAAATTTATAATAATTAATTAAGAAAAAACTAAACTGTTCCACGCAATATGGGCACGAATTTTTCTAAGTATCCTAATTCGATTTCGTGTCAAAATTACTTTTTAAAGGTGAATAAGAAAATTAAGAAAAGAAAAATCTTTGACCTATTTTTAACCCGTGTCTATTTCTTGTTCCAATTACCTATTTTCTCTTCTTTATTTTACTTCTCCTATTTATTTAATTTATTTGAGGTGGTTAGCTTTAAATTAATTACATGTACAATTTGCAATTTGCATCATGTTCAAATTTTTTTAATTCTTTCATATTTATAATTGAACACCCACAACCAAGTATAGGTTCATGGAAACCAATTGCACTGAAAGAGAAGAAAAAGGAATTGATAATGTCCTTCAAGCATGACTGAGTTGGCAATGGTGGTTTGATCTTTTAATACAGATAGGTGGATGAATTATTCCTTGCTTATTAAAACATTGGTCAATTTGCACACTCCTACATATGTGTGTGTATATTGTAACACCCCGTGTTATTTTCCTTTTTCCTGAAATTATTTTATGATTTATTTTCGGTTGTGACGTCACTTGTTTATGACGTCTTGGTTATTCTTGGTATTTCACGTGTAAATTTTTCGCGTTTACATTTAAAGTCGACTGGACGACTGCGTGAATTCTTGTGTTGGCTACGCGATTTCATTTAGACGTTTAACGTTAGGAATTCGATTGGGTGGCGACACATGATGTTGTTCGACGTTTAAGTTCCGACTTGATTGTTTCGGTATAGTTTGGGATGTAACTGGTGTTTTAGTGGTTGGATTTTATACCATGGATTGCTTAATTTAGAATGTATTAATTATTTGGCATCTCGTGAATTTTTGGGTTCACGTGATTTCGTTAGAAGTTATTTGAAAATGGAACTTGATCTAGGGATGGGCTTGTATTTAAATTTGAGAATCATTGTCACATTTATTTAATTTGGGCATATGATCAAGGTCACTAGGACCCATTGTAATTAAAGTTACAAAAATTTAATTTGAATGGTGACAATGCATTATTAAAATTTTAATAGAAAATATATGATATATGTATATGTATTGTGTGAGAAATTGTGGACAACCCACCCATTTATTCTTCTTATTCACGCACTCCCCTTATCCTTCATCATATTTTTTTCCACTTGTAATGGATTTTTCTTCTCCTCAATTGCAGATCGTCGACGAGGAGTGGAGCTCCGGCAAGAGGGAGAGAGAGAGAGAGTTGTGATGGAGGACGCACGCGAGAGAGAGAGGTGGTGTTCGCGACTGGTGGTTTGCGGGTGGTTCACAGTAGATGCCTGGTGAAGGTCATCGGTGGTTGGGGTTGTTCGCAGCAGCGGCGAGCTGGAGTAGTTTGTGCGTAGCAGCGTGACGACGAGCAGACCATTTTCGGCCAGAATCTTGCGGCGTCGATTTGGTAGTCTTCCTGAGCTCCGTTGGGGCTAATTTTCGGAGGGTAGATGTGCCTCGGTGTCATGTACGACGTGTTAAAACTTCAGAACTGTTTGTTGGAAAATCGCGATTATAAGTACGAATTTTTGATTCATTTTTCGTAGATTTGTTAAATTTCATTTAGTAATTGCTAATGGGCTTCAACTATATTGTATAGGTCATCGAAGCGAACATTTCGATATATTCTGAATTTCAATAAGACAACTTTGGTTGGCGGGTCCCATTATCGGGTGCCGACACTGTTCATAGTGGGTCCCATTTCGGGCAAAATTATTTTGGGGGCAGAATTGAGCACATGTCTTAGGCGACGAGTCGGAGTATTCAGTTCGATTATGGACATGACGGTTTAGTTTGCGGTGCACATTTTGAGGTGAGAAAAATATTCTCACTTTCGTATAGTTTGTTATGGTTTGGGTGTGCGAACCCCTTCATAGTTTCTATTTTATTTTAGATATATTTAATTGTGAATATAAAATATCTATCGGTGGGTTAGGAGCGAAATAGGAGGTAGAAAATTAATTTGAGGAATTAAAGGATTATTTTTTTGCTAAATTAAAACCTATTTAAACTAAATGAGAATAAGTGGCCTAGTAACCCCTTGATATTTATAGTGGGTGGGTGAAATTTATAAAATTTGAACTTGAACTTAGAACGTGATATTAGTTTCCCTTGTTGCTTGTGTTTTACGGATTTTAAAACATGTTAGGGGATATGTGAAAGTGAGGGACATAAAAGCTTAGAACGTTATTCTAGTTCCCCTTATGATTTGTGGATTATTGTTTAATAATTTTGAAATAATGTAAAAAGATATGTGATTATATGCTTTGTGGATGATTGCTTATATGTGCGTAATTATAAGCAAATAATGATTTGGGCATAATATATTGCATTATGACATAAATGCATGTATTATGATGGGGCATGGTTTTTATTGGGGCTTGTATGCATATTGAGTACATTGTGTCGTGTTGAGTGCATAGTGGTTGTTTTATGCGGGTCGTGTAACCATGTGTGAGTTTGACTTGTGTTAGATAGTCAAATGTTTTCATAAATATGATGAGATACATATTTGTGTTGGTGCATGGGTCATTGAGACATAATGCATATGGAGTTCACCTTTTGTATTGAAATTCAATTGGTGTTGGTCTACGTCCGTTTGTGTAATAATGTATGAGTAGACTTGTTTCGGATCGTCGTAGCAACTGGTCAGGGAGTGCTTCTCGCTCCTACAGAACTAGTCTTCCGAGAAACAGAGACGGTAAGGGGAGGACTTGTCCAAATCCTATTTCACGACCGCGTCATGTTTAACGATCTTCCTTTTTAAAAGTGAAAGTGTCAAAAATCACTTGGGAAGAATCGGTAAGATAAATCTACCTTCCTTCGTGAGCCGGTATCCTCAGAGGAATGGTTAGAGAATGATCATGTTGACCCTTAGAGTAGGGTGTGTGTGTACCACGAGGTGGTGTTGAGTCACATTGCATTCATGTTACATTTATGTGATTCCGTTATACATGTAGATCATGATATTATTATATATGATTTTGGAGCATGTTTAATGTGGATTTTGAGATTTAATTCATATGTTATTAAAATGCTCGGCTGAAAGTGGATAATGTGCAGAATATGATTTACATGTCTTGTTTTAAAGTATACTATGAGATGAATGTTTATACTTGTTGATATGTACTTATACGCCTATTATGTGGTGATATATGTTAGTTTAAATGGCTTTCTTTTGAGGAGTTAAAGTCGGTAGAGGACTATAGAGTTTATTGTGAGTTGAGGCCTTTGAGAAGACGGATGATAGTCTTGTGGTCTTGGTTGGTTGCATAGTACTTACCAAATAGATGTTTCTTTCACACTTAGAGGAATATATCATTTATCGTACTTTCGAGGTTATGAGTTGGTTAGACGAGGTTATGATTGAACATGTCTGGTTGCATGGCAATGGTCTCTTGATTCTGCTAGTAATCTAGAGAGTTAGTATCCAATGTGAATTTGAGGTTTGAATGAATCGGAAGAGGTATTGATTGAAACTAGTTAATCCTGTGGTATCGGCCACTAGTTTTCCCTTGTTTTGATCTTAAGGGGTCTAAGTGATTTTATTAAGTACTTGAGGTAATGTAGTTTTGCAGCCTTGTTTCTCATGCTTAGTTCATTCTCCTAAGCATTTATTTTACGTTCCTTTGTATACTAGTATATGTTTTTGACTTGTATGTCACTCTTTGAGCCGTCGGTTACGGCGTGGTGCCGAACATCTTCCTCCTGCTGTCATTTGATTTTGTGGAGTTGGAAACGGAGGGTTGTGTTCCGTGAGTCCAATGCATTTCTCTTCCTTCATTATCCTCTTGGACATTATAGGAATCATTGGAGTTGTAGTCACTCTTATCAGGCTATCTTTCGAAAACGGCATTTTTCAAGTTTTGAAAACAAACTCATTCGTATTTAAAGGAAAAACTTGTTTTCGCCTACCCCCGTAGCCACAACAAGTTTTTGTATTTTAAAAAGTGATCTTAGGATCTTCTTTAAAAATATTTTTAACTTCTAAAAGTTGATTATGACGACTGATGGAGACCGGGGGCAAGACGGTCATTTTCATTGTGTAGATTCTTAAAAGAAAACTTACTTTTTAACATTTCTCGAGATTCCGAGGATTCTTTCTCAAGATCTCGATCTATAGTGTTTTGAAAGGTGTCTTCTTGTTTCATCTTTACTTCCGATCATTTCTGAGTCTCGTGTATGAGGCTTGTTATTAGGTGCACACACGTAGTGTTGCCTTTCCTCTTCTTTTGGGTTTCTTTGTACAGGTGTTTTCCCATAACACTTGTGGTGTTCTTAACCTTGACATTGTTGTCTCGGTTATCCGTTGGTTAGCATTGTGATCTATTTTCCCTTGCTTTGTTTCTTGATTCTTATGTGGTCGTTCATGAGGGTAGTGTTCATGTACTCTCAGTGTTTGATTTGGTTAGCTTTCCTATAGTAAAAGCGTTGTTGGTTTGATTGACCTTATTAAGGATAATATTATGAGATTGATGTGGTAATGCGCTTAGTGGCATTGATGAGGCGATATGATTGAGGTGATATTGTATATATATATTGATGACGATTATGTTAGTACGCAAGGACGTGAGTGTTTTCCCTCCTGTGTTATCGGGGAGTGGGTTATGAGCCTTCCTTGGCATTATTTATGGATTATTTCTCTTGTGAATATTAGATGTGAGTGTGATTCTCCCTGTTTAGATCCTCTGGTTAGTGTTGTGAGCGCTTGGTGATTTGTTAGTTTGGACTTGGGTGCCGTGAGAGTAGTGTAGACTACTGGTGTTGGTATTTGGTGTACGAGTCTTAGTTGTACCTTGTGGGACTCATATCGTGTATATATATATATATGTATATCTCCTATATACTTATGTACAGTAATATATGTGTGCGTTCCTTATGATTTCGGGGCCGGAATTTGTTGTGTGTTACGGATTTTGCTGGAGGGTTTAACATTACCTAAAAAGTCAAGGGATGTGGTAGTTAGGATTTTGTTTTTCCCACTGAGCTTCTTTGCTCACGGGTGTTTTATGCCCCTGGTATTCCACGCCAATTTACAGAAACTGTTTTGGCTACGAACAACATGCGGTGTAACGACACATTTTCTTTTCTTTTCCTCGTTACAGGTTTTGGAGTTGCGCAGGGTGACGCGGTTACGATTGTAGCGCTGTTGGATTGAGGGCGATAGTTAGCTACTGTCTTCTTATTCATTTAATTTCCTTACCCATGTTGTATGGGATTGCCATGTACTTATCTTGGGAGCCAGTTTGTTGGCATATTCCCTTTTGGTGTATCTTTTATTTCTTGTATTTATTATTTCAGGATGTCATTGTATCTTTTCGGCACCGTCATATGCCTTTCTGTATTTTTATTCGAGTATTGTTGGTTAGTTGATTATAGAGGGTTGTGTAGAGGTAGCGGTGGTTTCTTTCCACTACCTCAACCCTAGTAGATCTATCAAATGTTGGGTTGTGTGCCATTGTGGTTATTGTACTTGTTATTGGAAGGTTTTCTGTTGAGTTGTGTTTTCATGATGTTCCATTTACAGACGGAACTTTACCGGATTTTTGTTGGATTCCGCTGTGTATTTCTATCATTCAATTGAGTATGAAATATGCTATTTTATTCATTATTCCATAAGTTTTAATCGTTATTGATATTCTTAGTTGGTCGCTCATTTTATGGATCACACCCCGGATTTCTCGGATGTCCTGATTAGGGAGTCTTTGGAATTTAGGGGCGTGACATATATATACATATTTATACATAAACATCTACACACAACGAGAGAGGGAGAGAGGGGAGAGGCGAGAGAGTGAGAGGGGATACCTGAGACGGAGTCATGGAGAAACTGAGAACCGGCAAGAAGGTGGTACGGCCGGTGAGACAGATACGAACGAGAGAGGGGAGAGAGGGAATGCCTTTACATGTGCGCGATGTAACCTAATTAGTATCATTATAATTATACTCATTAAGGAATATTTAGTCGATTAATGAAATGCTAATTTGGTAACAAAATCCAATATAATGTTATATATATTTAAAATATTAGAGTATTTCAGTCATTAAAAAAAATGCATTTTTTATTTTTATAATTAATTAAATATAAAATATGTATTGTGTAAATAAATTTTTAATTTCATTATTTGTTATAAATGTAATTTCTCTCTTGTTATATTTGTAATTATATTCAAATTTGCATTTTTTATTTTTATAATTAATTAAATATAAAATATGTAATGTGTAAATAAATTTTTAATTTCGTTATTTGTTATAAATGTAATTTCTCTCTTGTTATATTTGTAATTATATTCAAATTTATGGTTAAATATGTAATTTTTCCTTGGGCTTAAACAGTCACATCACGTGGAAAACGAATCCCTTCTTACACGCCTTCTGTCAAGCACTGCCGGGGCCTTATTTTACATCTTCAACTGTGAACTATGGAGCACATACCTGACTATTTTCATTTATTGACCTTTCCATTCGTTGACCTTATATTAAAAAGCAGAGTCAGAGTCGTTGCTCGATTCCGCTTTTATGACAAAGAAAAAGACATAATATAATCCAAGTCGGTGACCAAATGCATATATTTGTATATTCCTTCTATTTTAATTGTATAGTTATGCTTGTTACTATGAACCTTCATTAATATACAAAAATATTCTAGAAACCTAAACTATATATATATACAGGGATGGCACTGGGGAACCGCCCCGCCCCGCCCCGTCCAGTCCCGTCCCGTCCCGTTTAGGCCGGGTATGAGAACCCGATTATATAAATGAGGGCGGGGATGGGGCAAAAACAAAAATTCCCGTCGGGTTCGGGGGTACCCCCGCCCCGCCCCGAACCCGCCCCGGTATAATATTATATATATATATATTATATTATAATATATATAATATATTTTTTTTACAAAGAAATAATATATATTATAATATTTTTTTTTATATAAAAATTTCATACCTGGGGGCGGGGCGGGGCGGGGCGGGGGACGGGGCGGGTTCGAGGCGGGGCGGGGCAAATTTTTTTTTTTTTTTCCGGGGGCGGGGCGGGTTCGGGGGACTAAATGGGGGCAGGTTCGGGGATGGGGATGGGGATCCCCGCCCCATTGTCATCCCTGTATATATATATATATATATATATATATATATATATATATATATATATATATATATGCTATTTTAAGTACGATTACTCCGTAGATTGACAACTCCAGCAAGACTGCAAAGTAAATTTGATCTAAGAAAGATAACTATGTAACTTACAATAACTGTGATCTAAGAAAGATAACTATTAAAAATGGTCACTCGGAAGGCATAATAGAAATAGAACAATATTTGGATCCTGCCTCATAAAAATCTGATTCGTCATCTCAGCTGATGTGGTTCAATACAATTTAAACACATGGTAAAAAAAAATTTAGAAATAAATTCTTGTTTTTATGAATTTTATGTCCATCAAACTAATTTTATAAAAAACTTTAGTCACATATTCAAGTTTCATTAGACCACATAGATGGAGGAAGAACTAAATATTGTGTTACAAAACCTAAATATTGTGTTAGGAAAGTGTTTCAAATTCCTATTGTAATTAAGTTTCCTGTTTTAGAGTATATTTTATTTGGTAATTTCTTGTTTGTCCAATAAGAAATTGAATTTGTAATTATATTGAAATTACCTAGGCGATTAAGGAAAATAACCTGGAGGAGGTGGATTTATTGACAAAGATTAATCTAAGTGCAGAAAATAAAGCAACAGATGACACACGATATTTTTACGTGTAAAACCTTAGAAACGTTCAAAGTAAAAATCACGGATACGCTCAGGTATCGATGCAATATGAATCAAGAAGTACACATATTCTATGAAGCTTTAGACTTACAAATCACTCATGATTTGCCTTTATCCACTCGACGTCTGACAGTCTTAAATCACTCGCGCTCCACGAAGCTCTCGCTCTGTTCCGTACTCTGACGACTCCGCTTCTCAATGAATCAAATAACGACGAAGCCTACTGCTCCGATCTCCGCACTCAAACGGCTCCGTTTCTTAACGGACCAATGCAATCACGTTGCAATAGGTGGTGTGATGATTTTTCAGCAACGGATCATCCAATTGTGCATAAAGATCTTTGGTGTAGAAGCAAAATTGGATAATCACCAAAAACTAGATAAACCCTTGATATAGAATGGTCAAACGATCTCTTTTTTTCTTTCTCTGCAGACGGATCTGATCTATCAAAGTATTGCAGAGATCTCATAAAAGTCACACCAAAATTCTGTAGAGACTCCTCTTATTTATAGAGAGAAGAATCCTATTTTGAGTAAACTTGTATCCTTTATGGACAATGATTCCTTCCTTGTGTAATCCTCTTCTAATTTGGAGTGAATTTACCTAATTTTGGTGTAAATATCATTTATACATAGGCTATGATATATTGGAGTATAACCCAAGTTGATAGAAGTTGAAACGGATCACGACTTGATTATCAAAAATACTTTACGTAGCGACCTCCGCTTGGCCTATATGCTTAAGCGTTGCTTAGTGGTAGGCCAAAAATCATGTGCGTAGCTTAAGCGTAGTTTTTGATGTTTCTAGCCACTTTTAGCTACTGTAAGCGTAACAAATTCATGGAAACTACTTTTCTTCCATTTAAACCCCCTCGACTCCGTTGGTATGTTTCTCAAAGTTTCGGCTCCGAAAAATATCGTTTATGCCTTCCGGAATGCATTTTTTGCTCAAACTTATTTCCTATTCACTACTTAAAGCTTGATTTGAATTTGACGAAACTTGTTGGTGTCTTTGCTTGACCACTTTAATTTTCCTAAACCTACCCGACCTCACAAATCACTCAACATGGTTATTATCGAGAACATGCCAACAATGAACAATCCTATAAATGTTCTTACAATTTCCTCATTGGCATTTCTGAGACAAAATCATGTTTTACAAAGATATCCTCACGAACAACAATATAATTGATCGGTTCAAGTCGTGTGAAAGTAAAAATGTTAAAATGAAGAATTAACACGATCTAGTTTTACCTTTCAGTCACAAATACGCGAGTAGTATATAGTATAATTGGGTAGAGAGGGTATTGAACCATAGAGATCAAATTCGTATTTCAAATAATCGTAAAGTTGAAAATTGAATTATATTATAAAGATGCTTTGATTGGCTTGTTGTATAAACTACTAAACATAAAATAAATAAAAGATATAATTTTTATTTTGGTTTAAATCAAGATAAACAAGTCTAGGGTTTTGATCCAACTCCACTACTAGTCTTATAATATAGTCCTTTAATCTTATTATTGCAAGAGGGAGATACATCTTATATGAATTAGATTAGTAACGCTACAAGCAGTTATCTAATCCTCAAAGAGATGCAATCAGTACGATTCGCTACAATCCATCTTCGATTAGTATGATTGTTGCATGCATCTATACTACAATTCCTCTTAAAACATGAAATTAAAAACATGCTAACAATCATCTTCTCTTGGCATGGACTGCGTAAACCTAAGACTTTATCATGCCTAATTAAGAACCATTATGTAAAAATCATTATTAAATCTTCGGAGGTTCTTACTAGGGCTGTTCAAAACCAGTTCCGACCGGAACCGGAACCAAACCTATTTTTTCGGTTCCTGAAAAATTGGAACCGGAACCGAAAGTCTAAGGAACCGAACCGGAACCGAACCTAAAAATCGGTTCGGTTCGGTTCCGGTTCCTTTTATCCATTTTTTCTATTAATAAAAACACAAAAGATTATATAATCAATAATTTAGAGTATTTGAAAATTGAAATATTACAAACCCAAAATCAAATGTATAATTAGTGGAATGAATATAATTATATCAAAATATTACATCCCTAAAGTTACAATTGTCATTTAATAATAAAACAAACATTTGCATTTGAAAATTACAAAAAAAAAAAAAAAAACCATTCTTGAGTCGGAATTCGACACGGTTGCTAAGTCTCGACTTTCATTTCAAAACAAAAGAGATTTTCATCCTGTTTGGAATCCTAATGGCATGTTGACATATAATCTGCATTATATAATAAATAAATATAGATTGGACAATGTTAAAACTTGAAAGTAATTAAAAAAAAAGAAAAGATTGGACTGTAGCATACTAGCATTATTCAACAACACTAGCAATAACATTATGAGGGTTAAGTTGACATAACAAAGAGCTTTGAGAGATGAGACTTGGAATAAATGCTAGGGTAAAGTGCACCCTCCATAAAAATGTATACACAGTTACTACGAATATGCTTTAAAAAGACCAATAAATATGTCCAGTGCATGTGGCAAGTTGTATATAACGTTTCTACATCATAGTACACTTACATCCAAAAAACATCTGCAAAAAGTAACCATATATTTTTTAAGTCGAGAATTTTAAAAATACAAAAATAAAAAATAAAAAATAAAATGTAAAAGTACTGGGATACAAGTACAAAAAGAGAGAAAAGTAAGAACATGGGACTGCATGTGTGTGTATCTAAGAGAGAGATATAGATATACAGAGAGGGAAAGAGAGGTGAGGACAGAGGACTTTGTGTTGGGTGTGTGTGTGAGAGAATTTAAAAACACCACAGTGAGAACCAATAAGAACCAAAATCATAACATATGATCAATCTGTAAAAAGAAACATATCACATATGGTAAAACCCAAAACAGAGCAACTGAAAGATCAAATTATAACTTACTTTGTCACTTTGGAACAATACTAGCAGTAACATTATTCAAAATATTCAACTTGGAAGTCAAGTTTTTTCACTTGTATCTGAAAAGATCAAAAGACAAAGATTTATAAATAAATAAAATTATTTAAAATCAGTTTTTAAAAGATTATAACAGCAGTTAATTACCACAATCAATAGCTGCAATTTCATCTATAGTCGCTTCCACTTGAATTGGAATTGTTGAAGAACGCAACCAATCTTGATCACAAATTAAGCATTCAACAATTTTGGGAGAAAGTGAACTACGAAATCGATCAAGAACACGATCTCCCGTATTGAAAGCAGATTCGGAAGCAACAATAGAGACGGGAATGACTAACACATCCCTTGCAATTTGAGAAATAACCCTATACCTCACACTGTTTACCTTCCACCAATTCAAAACATCAAACTTTATATTATTTTTCTCACATGATTCCTCCAAATATTTATCCACTTCTGATTTATTTCCATCATTTTCTTTTTCTTCCAAATGCCTTTCAAACTCATCTAGTGATGTTAAACCACTAGATTTACCCGATTCTTCATCAATCTCCATAATTTGAGTTTAAGTTGATGAACCAACCATCTCAACATTTTTATACTCATCAAAAAGACGTCTCAACGTCTCTACAATCTTTTGCATGACCAAATTTACCTTATCAACATCATGAATTTTGGCCAAACAAAACTTGACATATTTCAATTTACAACGAGGATCTAACACAACTGCAATATAAACAAGTATATTCAACTTCTGAATATTTCCCCAATACTTATCAAACTTCAATCTCATTTTTCTTGCCATTGAACATAAAGACGGATCGGAACTTTTTCCCCATTCATTTAAGCTACTTTGAATGCTACAAATTTCTTGAAAGAACATATTAGAAGTGACATACAAAGAACCAAACAATCGAATAGTGGCATCATAGAACTTTTGCAAAATTTGAGTAAAATACCGAGCATTATCCCAATCAACATCATTAGGAGGTCCAGTGAATTCCCCTTCCTCCATATCACAAAGTTCAGAAATAAAATTATCATTATCATATCCTAGTCTCTCAAAGGCTTTCTGAAACTTTATTGTTGTCTCTAGCATTAAAATAAGTGGAGTTTCATCTAGTTGCAACATCTAAGCACAAAAAACTTTTACTTGTTATCTTCACTTTTTCCGCACATGCCTTGAAAGATTGCTCTCTTTGTGGGGAACTCTTAACATATTTCACAGCCCTACGAATTCGAATTATTGCATTTTTTAATTCAGTTAATCCATCCCTCACAACCAAATTTAAGATATCTGCACAACACCTTACATGAAAAAACTCACCACCTAATAAGAAAGTTCCACCATTGGCAGAGAGCCTTCTCTTCAAATGTCCAATAGCTACATCATTAGAACTTGCATTATCCACTGTAAGAGTGCCTAGTTTATCTATCCCCCATCCACTCAAACAGTCTTCCACAACTCGAGCAATTGCCTCACCCTTGTGACTAGAAATTGTACAAAAATTTATAATTCTTTTGTGCAAATTTCAATCACTATCAATAAAGTGAGCAGTAAGACACATATACGACAAATTTTGTAGTGAGGTCCAACAATTTGTAGTGAGGCATATTCTTTGATTTAATTTCAATAGCATACTTTTCAACTTCTTTTTCTCACTAAGATATAAACCATAACAATCTCTTTGCAATGTAATGCGTGAAACAAGTTGGTATTTAGGCTGTAAAACTTTACAAAAGTTACGAAATCCTTCACGTTCTACAAAACTGAAAGCTAGCTCATCAACAATAAACATTTTAGCCATGGCTTCTCTACACAGTTCTTGGTTGAAACTCCAAACACCAAGGCTATTACTATCACCTTGTGTCCCCGATTGAAATGATAAAATATTTTGTTTCTTGTCTTTATTTTTGGGGGATTTGAAACATGTCTTCATATGCTTTATTAAAACACTAGTACCATTCGCACTTTGGTACTTAAACATTCCTTTACAATAATTGCATTTAGCCCCATTTGTTTTTCCATTAGCAAAAAGCTTAGTAAAATGCTCCCACACTTTAGAATGACCTTTTTGTTTAAGAGTGGTTGCATGTTAGTCCTCTTCAGAATCAGAAGGTATGGCAGTAATACCAATTGGAAGCTTACTTGAAGGATTCTCATTGGGATCTTTTCTACCACTTGATTCAATTTCCATCTGAAAATAAGAAAAAATAACATTAGGTGCTAGAGTATGATTCTATGAACACACGCACAACTGAATACTCGCATAAATTTTCTGCTACCAAAAAAAAAATTAGATACTCAAAAATAGATGGAAACAATGAATGATGGTGTTACCAACTTGAAAATTATTACCTTGTGGGGACTTACCACAAGGGCTCAGGCATACATTTTTTTATTAGCTTTTCAAATCGATTCCTAGGTTTCCTCCTTTCCTCTTTCTTAGGTGTTCACGTGAATCCCACATATCAACTTGTCTACACTTCTTACTTTTGATAATGAACAAAAAGAGACAAAAACAATACAATATTCACACAGTATTGGATAGGGAACCCCCCTCCCCATGAAGTAAACAAAAAATCATTGAATAATATATCAGTCGTCGTCCAAATAGATTAAAGGAAGTAGACTTTTGAGAAAGAACTTACTGTCAAAATTCAGTAGAAATTAAGCATTGACAATTTGTGAACATAGAGTGGGAAGTGGAACTTGTAAATATTCATGACCAGGAATCTATTACGTCTCTACAATATTTATGGAGAGAACAAGTTCATTTATCAAAATTATAAACAAGCAATAAATCAACACTACAATAGATGAAGCAAAATACAATAATAGGACTGACTCAACACTAATTCACTTACTATTAATATGACCGAGAAGATAAAAGCATACTTTTCTCTAAAAAAATAAATAAAAAAAAAACAGAACAAATAGAAACAGAGCAAACTATAAATCACTGAACACAAATTATTTAGAAAAATTTGAAATTCCAAAACAAGTTTTTTTGGTTTATTACCTTGACTGAAGAAGATGATGAATCTGATGAAACCATAGATGGGTTGAAACGTATAGAGATTAGAGAGAAACAAATATATATATATATATAGAGAGAGAGAGAAAGAGCAATACCGACGAAGCAAACGGAATCCCCGATCTGAGAAGCAAGGTCGATAATATCAAAGATAGGTTGGGAGAGAGACTTAGAGTTAGAGTCTTAGAGAATAGAGATGAGCTTGGAGACTAAGACTCTGACAGAGAGAGATAGGGGCGGCGTTATGAACTGATGACTTAGATTTAGGGCATCATCTGATATAAGACTTATAAGTTATATGATGTATAAAAATTAAAATATGAATATATTATATATGAATATGATATTAATATATATACTTCATACTTGTTAATAGTTACGGGCCTTAGGCCAACTAAGAGAATCTCAGAGAGATGGATCAAGCCCAATTCAAATTTATTAACAATCACCTTCAGGCCCAATTCAAATTTATTATAAAAAAAAAATTAAAAATTAAAAAACAAAACCGGTTCCGGTTCCGGTTCGGTTCCGAAGGTTAAGAACCGGAACCGAACCGAAATTTTCGGTTCTTGAAAATCAAGAACCGGAACTGGAACCGAACCTCTAGGGAACCGAACCGAACCGCCGGTTCCGATTCTGGTTCGGTTCTTGAACAACTCTAGTTCTTACTACTAATGATAAAACATAGTTGTTCAAGATCAATTATTAATTCAATCTCAACTTAAGAAGAGAATTAACAAGAAATCTTATTTAGGTTATTCGTTCAGTCTCTCACTACATAATCATCATATAAGTGCTCTTTAGGTTCCCCTCTTTGCAATAAAATAAATTAAAGTTCTACATTACTCGACTAAGGTTTCGTAACCCTAGATACTAACTAGCCGCTCATGGAAGGAAAAGATTGCATCACTGATGTAGCAATCATCTTCACGATTGAAAGATATCTTCTCTTCATGAAGTCTTCACACATTTATATACAAAAGTTGGTGTAATCATGACATGTCTTTGCTTGCACTCCAAGAAGACTTGGTGTGAGGACCAAGTAAAAGTTGTGAATGGACCAATCTGCCCTCCAATATACTTGCACAAGGAGCTAGAATTCTGCAGTATATTTTCGCACAAATTCCAACATCGGTGCTACCGATCAATCGAAGAGTCCACCGATCGATCGGTGGTCCCTGAATTTAGATATTTATTTATTCTGTGATTTTGTACTTTAGCTGCTTTTAATCTACTTCCCTAACTTATACTTTACTCTGATCTAAGTGCTTTCATCTTCCAAATGTCATTCCGGATTAGGCACATTTGCTAAAAACCCGAAAATAACTTAAATTTGCGTTAAGGCGCTGAAATATACTTAAACACACAACTCGGATACAAACAATTTATTAATAAAATAAAGAGACTAACAAAGGTTTAATTAACGCCCAGAATATCGAATATTCTGGTCTCATCAATAATATTTATACCTATGAATACCCACCCACAAACATAGACATAGAATATCAGTTTGCCATCATGACGATCTTCCAATCTTGCAACCACAACACTGAACAATACCATGAAAAACAAGTGTGGAAAACAGATACAAACCAATATAATGATCATAAGAATAACATAACAACAATGCAAGCATAATGATCATCATAGACAAAAATACTCCTTCTCCCCCTACTAAATACTTCTCCATCTTAACCAAACAATCTCTCTCCCTTACTTAATATTTCTCCCCATTTTTGTCACTGAAATGACAAATAAAGATATAACAATCGAAGTATATGAGAGATATAAAGGGAAAGCCTTAAAATCTAAACATAGGGAAAATATAACAGAGGAGACTCTAGAGAATCTAAGACAAACACTGAATACTAAGATAAAGTACTATATAAGATTATATCCAGATTCTCGAGTAACAAATATATCTACAATGCATGACCCTAATACTAAATGCATGAATGCAAAATGTCAAGAATTAATCTCAAAAATACTTTTGTTTTTTTAGAAATCTGTGAGCAAGGTAGAAGCGACAACGAGTTAATCATTAACACATCATATTCTCAGATCTAACTCAAGAATGCACATGTCAAGTTTTCCATAGTATTTATATATATACATATGAAAATACTCATGTGCAAGCACTTAGGTAAGATGAAAGAAATACACACTAATTATGATAACCTCATCACCAACCGTGATGATAACTCGGTCTAAAACCCAAACTAGAAGTCAAATCTTTAACTTGGACCTTATTTCTAATGAAGGGGAACACAATTTATTTTCTTTTTGTATCGAATTTTTTCTTTTGCATCCCTTCATATATCTTTTATTTTTCCCTTTTTACGCGAACACTCACTGCTTTGTGGCAAGAGGCCCAGTTACTTGGGTTGAAATTTTGAGATAATCCCTTCCGCCTTTTTATGCGAATACTCAATACTTGCTGAGGTACAAAGACTCGGTTACTCAGTAGACAAACCATTGCTCTAAAGGGTTTAAAGAGACATTCATATACTTCATTATTTCATTCTCTTTCTTCTTTTAATATTACCCCAATATTCATGATCATGAAATAGGAATTCAAAAGTATCGATCAATCTAGTCTAACTCATGAACCTACATATCACTTCGGATTAGATGAAAAAGACTCAAAATTTCAGTAAGCATTACAATCATCTCCGAAGTAAAACAAGCACCCAAAGTTAATGGGTTTTAAAAATTGTACTTAAACATGTAAAGTGAACAACTCATATCCTCGGGTCAAACTAACACCTCCAATTCTCATCAACATAATAAGATAAGTAAATATGAGAATATAGTAAAATATGACAACCCTTTGTACCCTTAGCCAAGCTCAACATGCTAAGAATTTTTAATTTTTATCATTTTTTTCATAATGATGCATACATGAATAATCTTAATAGTTGCAAAACATGATGCATGCATAATAATAATAAAACAATAATAATAATGCATTAATAAAAAATGCATGATATTGTATCAATTCTATGATAAAAGATAATGCAAGATATTCCTAGAATGATACATATGAAGACATATATTCTAATGATAACATTCCACTAGATTTTCTAAGACTCGTATGCTTTTGAAAATCTAATGGTTTTGTAGAGATGTCTGTCGACTGAGAATCTGTGGATATATACTCAAGACCTTTCTTAAAACTAGAGTCACGCGCTTTATATGCTGTATGAGCAACCAAACAATATAACTCACCTTTCCTAACCCACACTTATTTAATTTTCGGTGCTCTATTTGCCATCCTAAACAACCTCTTCACTCAACACCCGAATTTGATCTTCAACATTGGGTCCTTTTTGAGTTCTATGATTCCACTCTGATTTCAATGTTTCTCCTCTTAACTTTGAACACACGGGTCGGATATGACATTTTACTCCACAGTGATGACATACTGAGATAAACCTTTGAAAATCATTGTTCGAACCCTTATAGTATTTAGAGGTAAAAGGAAACTTACTCTCAACAGGATTTTTGACATACGATTGAGCATTAGTATTTCTATCAGAATTACCTTGAAAAGAACTAGATGTTACATGGGAGGCCCTAACAAAGGTAGTTTTGGAAACGATGTTAGAATTACTCGTTGTTCCTTTGAATCCTAACCCCTTTGTATTTCCTGTAGATTTTTCCATACTCAACATATGATCAAGCTTAAGAGTTCCACTAAACCATTTATGGATAGTTGAGTTAGTATCCTTCAATTCCTTTTCTAAATCCCCAATCCTTGTAGATTTCTCACTCATTTCCAATCTTAGAGTGCTTAATTCCTTATTGAGATCATCTACACTCTTCAACACCTGATTCTTTTCTTGTTCAAACTCAACCAATTTATCAGATAATTGAACTTTTTGGGTCTGCATGAGATTTAAGGTCTGAAAACTATTTGTTAATTCGTCTCTCAGGGAATGTCTTTCTTTGTCTACACTTGTAAATTTAATAATATATTTTGAGAATACTTTGCTAAGATGTGTGGAATTTTCATAAAGTTTATTATATTCATCTTCATATGAGTCCCCATGATATTCATTATCCTCAGAATCTTCATCTCCAGACGTTTGTAGCAACTTCTTTAACCTCTTTTGTGTTGCCAACGCAGTAAAATCCTTATACGCATAAGCCAAATCAGACTCAACAGAATAACTAGTTATTCCATCATCTGATCCATTATCTCAAGTGAGAGCTAGACCTTTTATCATTTTTAACTTAATAGGACACTCCACAGCTATGTGACCAAACCCTTGACACTCAAAACATTGAGGTTTCTTCCTTTAGGGTCAAACTTGTCATTCCGATTTTGGACTTTATTTTTATTTTTAAAATCATATGATTTATCTCCAAATTTTTGTCCTTTACTCAATTCTTGACCATAAGATGATTTTAAAAACTTATGAAACTATTTCATGAGCACATTAACCTATCTTGGTCTAATCTTACCCTCCTCATCAGACTCACTAGGATCCTCTTTAGTGGTTTTAAAAATTATGTTTTTTTTTTTGTGCCATCAAACAAGGGGACCTAGATACGGACCTTCCTTCACGAGGTAAATCCATCGCCTAAGCTTAGAATCTGATCCTAGGTAATTAACCTAAACGGGGCAACCACGTTCTGATACCAACTGAAATTACCCAGGCGACTAAGAAAAATAGCCTATAGGGAGGGGTGAATAGGATTTTTATGAATTTATTGACAAATTAAAATTTAATTGCAAAAAAGTCAATTTTAATCCAATTTTCTAACAAGATAAATCATGTCTCTATTAATCTAAGTGCAGAAAATAAAGAAAAAGATGACACACGATATTTTTACGTGTAAAACCTTGGAAACGTTCCAAGTAAAAAACCATGGATATGCTCGGGTATCGATGTACTATAAATTAAGAAATACACAAACTCTATGAAGTTTTAGACTTACAAATCACTCTCGATCTGCCTTTATCCACTTGACGTCTGACAGTCTTGAATCACTTGCGCTCCACGAAGCTCTCGCTCCGTTTCGTACTCTGACGGCTCCAATTCTCAACGGATTAAATAACCATGAGTCCTCCTACTCCAATCTTTGCACTTAGACGGCTCCGTTTTTCAATAGATCAATGCAATCACATTGCAATAGGTGGTGTGATGATTTTTCAGCAACGGATCATCCAATTATGCATAAAGATCTTTGGTGTAGAAGCACAATTGGACAATCACAAAAAACTAGAGAAACCCTTGATATAGAATGATTAAACGATCTTTTTTTTCTCTTTCTACAGACAAATCTGATCTATCAAAGTATTGCAGAGATCTCACAAAAGCCACACCAAAATTCTATAGAGACTCCTCTTATTTATAGAGAGATGAATCATATTTTGAGCAAACCTGTATCCTTTATGGACAAGGATTCCTTCCTTGTGTAATCCTCTTGTAATTTGGAGTGAATCTGCCCAATTTTGGTGTAAATATCCTTTATACACATGCTAGGATATATTGGAGTGCAACCCAAGTTGAAACGGATAAGGACTTAATTATCAAAAATACTCTACGCAACAACCTACGTTTGGCCCCTACACTTAAGCGTAGGGGTTGCTACACTTAAGCGTAGCTTAGTCGTAAGCCAAAAATCATGTGCGTTGCTTACGTGTAGTTTTTGATGTTTCTAGCCACTTTTAGCTACTGTAAGCGTAACTCAAGCGTGACAAAATTCATGAAAACTACTTTTCCCACTTTTCTTCCATTTGAACCCCCTTGACTCTGTTGGTATGTTTCGACTCCGAAAAATATCGTTTATGCCCTCTAGAATGCATTTTTTGCTCAAACTTGTTTCCTCTTCACTACTTAAAGCTTGATTTAAATTTGAATTGGTGCCTTTGTTTGACCACTTCAATTTTCCTAAACATACCCGACCTCACAAGTCACTCAACATGGTTATTGTCGAGAACATGCAAACAATGAACAATCTTATAAATGTTCTTATATCTATAAATAAACACCTAGGATTGATAGTTGATACTTATGAGAAGGAGAGAGATGTAGCCCCATGGGGATCGATGTGATGTGAAGGGTAAAGAGAGTTTATAGGTTGGGTAGAGTACACACAGATGACGAGAAAGAGTCTCGCGTCTCTACTGTTGTAATATCTCTATATAATTATAGTGAAATCCCTTCTCATCCATGGATATAGTCCAGTTCAGGGTGAACCATGTAAATATTGTATTTGTTCTATGTGAGTGCTCTTGTTATATTTTTATTATTACTTATTGTTTCCGCCGCGCCTTAAAAAAGTGGTATCAAAGCGTAGGTGCCCCAACAAGTGATATTAGAGCCGATTGTTCGTATTGCGACGTTTTGATGAATATTCAAAGAACATAAGAAGTCTCAACCGATGTTGCAACGGGTCTAAGTTGCAGATGGAGTCAATCGATTTTGTTGTCACGATTAACCGAATAACGTGATGAATTCATGGAATACAACTCGAGTTATCAAGGTGGAGCCTCGAAGATTTGATAGATCAAACAACGTAAAGTGTGGACAATGATAGTTCTGCATAATGATCCTCAAGATTGGAGATGCAATGAATTCTCCAGACGAATGTCATGGGATGAAATGATTGACGTGATTGAAATTGAGCCAATGTGGAGATTATTAGGAAAGTATCTCAAATTCGTATTGTAATTAGGCTTCCTGTTTTAGATTATATTTTATTTGGTAATTTCTTGTTAAAAGAAAGTTTTATTTTCCAAGGAATTGTAATTTTTCTCCAATAAGAAATTGGATTTGTAACTCTATTAATAGACACCTAGGGTCGATAGTTGAGACTTATGAGAAGAAGAGATGTAGCCTCCGAAGGATGTGGTTTGAAGGGTAGAGAGAGTTTAAGGGTTGGGTAGAGAGACTTACGGGTTTGGTAGAGTACGCACTGATAATGAGAAGGAAACTCGTGCGAAGGAATCGCGAGTATACGGAAAAAACTTAGGTGGAGTTTATGTACGTTTATCGGTGGTGATTTTCTACTGTTGTAATATCTCTACATGATTAGAGTGAAATTTCTTTTCATCCATGGAAGTAGAGCTGGAAAAATTGGACACGACACGAAAACCCGACACGACCCGACACGACATGACACGGTTTAAGGCCTTAAATGGGTCGACACGAAAATATAAGGGTCAACCCGAACACGACACGGATAACCCGAACACGACACGTTTGACACGATTACTGTTCATATTTATCTTTATTTTTATATTTTTCTCTTCTCTAATTGGTCATGAATTGAAATATATCAATAAAATAATATTGGATCGTGTCAAAATCAATTTAATTTTGTTGATAATAGGTTAAATAATTTACCTCTAAAATGGATTATGTCAAATTTAATTTAAAATATTATAATAAATAGGCTAAATGAATTAGCATTTGTATGGCTTAGGCCTTTGTTTATTTTTATATCATCTTACCATTGAAAAAAAAAAAAAAATTACATAATTTACATGGGTCGACCCGTGGGTCGACATGAACACGACACGTATAGTAACGACACGATTTCGACCCGACACGATATCGACCCGACACGAACACGACCCGTTGACATGAATTGCCACCCCTACATGGAAGTAACACAATTTAGGGTTAACCATGTAATCTTGTGTTTGTTGTGTGTGATTAGTCTTTTTATATTATTTGCTGTTGCTTCCACCGCGCCACCGACATATTGTCCCTAGGGATATTGAGATCCTACTTTGCTTGGCTGTTTGTGATAATTTTAAAATTCTTGTGGCCCCACTTGTGTATGGACTCTATATCAAATTTTGAGCCTAAAAAGATTGTATATATGAATGTAGCCCATGTTGGGTAATGGGGTCCATTAGTTTTTCTGCAAGCTTAGCTCCCATGTTTAATTTGCTTTCTTCCAATTCTCTTCCTTTACCTGCTTTGATCCATTCATCTTAACCATTATAGCGAGGTCACTACCGTCAATTAAAGATGGAGTTTCAGCATTTTAGTGCTGAAATGTGTGAAATTGAGCACCCACTTCACCCACAACACCGTCTCTCCCTCCTCTGCCAAGTAGAGTGGATCCACAAATATGTGTGCTATGCTTGCGGCCAGCATGCAAAAGGCTTTTGCTTCCGCTGTTCTACTTGTAAATTTACTCTGGATGATCAATGCTATTTGCTCACTCCAACCAAAACCCTTGATGATGGTCGGATTTCAGATCTCCACAATCAAGATTCCTTGATTCTATGCAATGTGGACATGACTTTTTGCAGATCACATTATGTGCCCAAGAAATTTACTAGATCCTGCCATGCATGCCGGCAGCTCATTGATCACAAAGGTTCAATATACGTCTCGGTTCAAAGGAATTATTTACTCCACAAATCATGCGGTGAATTGCCACCGGAGAAGTTACACCCCTTCCACCAACACCCTCTCCGCCTTGTAAAAGGCCAATCCCATTTCGGGTGCCATGCGTGTGGACGCAATGAGGGCTACTTCTTCACTTGTTCCGACTGCAAGTTTGAACTCGATATTGTTTGCGCCAATTCATTAACACTGGCCAATGAAGACTTTGATGAACAGGGCCAGATTAGTCACCGTCTTGCAGGCCACTCGCATTCCTTAATCATGTGTCATGCAATTACAAGTCATAATTTTGGGCGGTCCTGCTCCCTTTGCACGTTGCCTTTTGATGATGATGAGGGGTCAGTGATCTATGTCTGCCTCGAATGCAAAATCTTACTTCATAAATCATGTACTGAATTGGCGCCAAAAATTAAGCACCCCTTCCACCAGCAACACCCTCTCACTCTCCTCTATCGACAGCAAAACAAGTCAACGGACTGCAAGGCTTGTGGAGATGCATATTTTGGCGGCACCTACGACTGTTTAGTTGATGGTTGCAAGTTCACAATGCATGCTAAATGTGCTTCAGTAGTCCCCAAAATATGGTCTGAGCGTCATGAGCACCCTCTTGCTTTCTTCAACACGGGCCAACCGGGCTCTGTGTGCAAAGCTTGTCAGGCATTTATCACTGAGCGGACTAGTTATTTCCGTTGTGTGGATTGCAACTTTAATCTCCATCTCCATTGTAATTCAAGACTACCCAAAACCGTAAACAACGAATATCACTTGCATCCCCTCACCTTCACCAATGGGAAAGCCCCAGTGAAGCTCTTGAAGAAGCGGCGGCCTATGCAGAAAAAAGACCCCATCAAAGTAATTTTCTTACTATTCTACTTATGTGTTTCTTAATTTAAGTTGCATTTGCAAATCGAGTTGTGGAAGCAAATTAATTTTAAATAAGAATGATTTGCATCGTATATTAACTATTAAGGTGAGAAGAATTTATTTAGCAATTTCCCATTATATAGGTCTCAGCTGACAACATCAACTCAGCAGTGAGAGGCAGTCGTACTGAAGACGAGGACGCAAAGGTTGACTGTGATTGTTGCGAGACAAGAAGAAATCTATTTGACAGCACCTACAATTGTGATGAGTGTAGCTTTGCTGCTCATTTTGAATGTGTGCTCGATGAGGTACATCCAAATAAAATTTATAACTTAAAAACAAGTCCATCTTTTATAGGTATAGTAGAGCACTTCTCATGCATATTCCTTTGTCTTAGTAATGGAAAAAACTTGCAGAAATTAAACCTATTTTTTCATGTGTCTAGCTTTATTCTTTCCCAAGAAATTAAAAATAGGAAGAAAAAGGAAAACCTGCTTGGTTTGTATTTTTTTTAAAACAGTTTTATATTTTCTGAAAATTAAAAATCAAAAAGTTGTGCAAAAATATGCTTTCGTTGAGTTTTCTGAAAACTGTTTTCAGAAAATTCAGTTATAAAAATGCCAGTATTTAGAGAAATCTTTTTTATTGTTCTCAAAAAATTATTTTCAGTTTTCAGAATTCTCAAACCAAGCAAGCTTGGCTGAACTGAAGAAATGGTAGACTTATATATTTGAGTTGAATGTTAGGTCGTAAGATTACAAGAGGAGAAGAATCCGGAGGAAAAAAAGATGTATACATGGGCTGAAGTCATTGAGGATAACATTACTGATGAAGTACTGCCGAGCACTAATGTCTTAGAAATGGAGGGAACAGAGCAGCAGAAGAATAGTGATGTATACTACCTAGGTGAAGTGGATAAGGAGATGAAGATTATTAGGGAAGAAGTAGAAGCGCGCTTGACAAAACTAAAGCCGCTAAAGACCAAGTTAGCCGCACTTGAGCTGAAGCGTAGTGCAAAACTCTATGAAATTCAATACTCACAAGACAATGTCATAAAATTGGATGAGTCTATTGAAACTAAAGCCACTGAATAAGGCGATGCCTCTGCTCTGAAATATCATTAGAGGCTTGGGCCTATTTCGTAAGTGAGCAGTCTTTGGCAGGCCTGGAGTTTTAATTAGTTAAGGGGAAATATTATATTGACTATCTCTCTCGCCCTACTTCTAAGATTGCATTTTGTTTTTGGAAATGGATTATTTGAACAGGTGTTTTTGTAATCAAAGGGTATTGATTTTCCATTACAATTTTAATGTTTGGCCACCTAAAATTTGAGTGAGATCAACAATATAGACATACATACATATATATATATATATATATGGGTATAAGTATATAAAATTATACGCGAAAAATAAAACTATCATATACAATATGCACAACTATACAATATAAAAAACTTGGTAGAAATTTTCTGTAATGTCATAGAGAGAGAAAGAAAGAAATGCAGATGTAATATCATAAGAGACGGAATGTTTGATCAGAAATGCACTTTCATCTCCAATTTACAATAGAACGTGACCCCTCATTCTCTCTAATTTCTTTCTCTAAGCTCCTTAAATTTTCATCTGTGAATTTATATGTTTATGCTGTTTGATAGTTTTTTGTAGTATGAGTTCGGAAAAAATTATAAGATGTGTTGTTAACTTTATAATTAGGGTAAGTGATGTACAGAACTTGATTCTTTTTTTGCTTGTTGCCAAAAACACAACACTCACAAAAGTGCTCCAACTTTAATATTTTTGTGCACAAAACAAACCTAGATTTTTAATTATATCGAACCCGTCCATAAAACGCATATGCTACAAATTATATTATGTTTTATACAATCTTACAAAAAAACACACTAAAGTACAATCTGTTGCAATGATTTATAATTTAAAATAAAAGCTACATCAATTAATTTGAGTGATAACAAATTTCAAAAAGTTCGGTATAAGAAAAAGAACATTACTTGATCCCGCCATATGAGAACTAAATCAGGTATCTCCGTGGTCCAATATCATTTGGACCTTAAATTTTTTTTTAAAAGGAAGGTAGATATAAGACCTATAAAAATAGATATTTAATATTAATTTTTGTTTTAAAACATTTTAACCAAATGCCCATATTAATAATATCAATTATATTATCCTAATAAAAAAAAAAATTAAAAACATTTAAGAAAATTGTCTTCCATTGGAAATGCCAAGGCCTTGTTGGAATGGTCCCTCCCAATTTGAGGGTTGATTCTAGAAGTTACTTGAACACAAGTGAAGACTCCAGCTTGTTGAAAGGAGAATTCTTGAAGACTCCAGAAGAAGCCACAAGCTTGTTCAAGAAGGTTGAAGAAGATGCAAGAAAGTTAAGCCACCGTCCATGGAAGTTGCAGAGAAGCATCCAAGAGCTTTGATTAGTCAACACGTTTTGGTTGAATTCAAAGTTTCTACAAAGATGTAAGAGGCGGTTGTGTGAGTCTATAAATAGAGGGTTAGGAAGGTGAGATATGCATCCTGCACTCAATTAAAGAGAGGCAGAGAGAGATAAGAAGCAAGAGGAAGCCTGCAAGTTAGTTGCAGAAGGTGAGATCCTGCAAATCAAGTTGCAGAAGAAAATAGAGTGTGATCCAATTTGTGAAAGGAATGAAATTAGTCCTCCAAAGGCTTCTTGTAATCCCATTATTGATATATATAGTGGAAGATTGTTTATACAATTTGGTGTGTGATTAACTGATCCATAAATACCAACAAAGTGGTATAGGATCCTAACAGGCCTTCGGCTGTAGACATACAAATCATACCCCAGACCACCAAAAACCACTTAATTAGTCAAGACTATCAATAATTATAAGAATTATATATATATATGTATATATATATATATGTATATACTACTTATGAAGGATTTGAGTATTTCAGTATTAAAATTAATTTGGATCAATTAAAAAATACTTTCAGTATTAAAATTAATTTGGACCAATTAAAAAACACCACTTACCCATATATATGAAAAAATTGATTACACTGTGTTTAGCAACAATGAAAAGTTTGTATACACAAAAGGAAAAGTTTGTATGCATCTCTAATTGAGCAAACTGCTGTTTAATTAAAGTAAAATTCCTATAAATTATATTAATAAGTGATTCTAGAGTGGGCTGAATTATAAATTCTATTAGTAAAATTCTTATAAATTCTATTAATTCTGTTATTTAACGAAAATTGAAAACATGCCCAAGATTATAAATATAATTGAATGGTAGAAGAAGTAAAATTTTCAAGATAAATTAAAAAAAGAGTTTTATAAACAATAGAATAAGTAAAAAAAAAATGTATATTTAAAATTCATGATTCTCTTAACATTCACGTCTTCTTCATAAATAATAGAATTAGTACAAAAAGGTATATTTAAAATCCACGATTCTCTTAGCATTTACGTCTTCTTCTTTAAAATCTGTGATTCTCTTAGCATTCAAGTCGTCTTTTTCCATTGTTTCTTCTTCCATTCTAAAACTACTTGGTAAGTGTTTTGTTATATTATTTTTTATTTTTTTCTCTTTTATATTGATACAAGGTACAATCTTTGTTTTTTTTGTTTGAGTACAACCTTCTTCTACCTTTATTTTATTTGTGATTCAACAACTTTCATTTATTTATATGAGTTTAAGATGTGGGACTGTGGAATTTTTGAATCATACCAGTTATTTTCTTAGTTGTGGGTTTTGTTGGAATTTGCATAGCAGTGAGTGTGAATGATATGGTCAATGCCTAGTTTTGGAATGGAATGTGGGTCTATGGGTTTTTGAATCAAACTGGCTTGTTCCTTAGTTTTGGGTTTGTTGGAATTTGTATAACACAATGAAATGGTCAATGTAAGGATTTAGAAGAGTTTAGGAATGTGGGTTTGTGGGTAATTTTGTATCTTCAAAATATCCATCATAATATATTTTATTTGTTTTATTTTTTATAGTTAATTTCAATAAATACCTCATATTTTTTTATAATTTTGATTATATATTGGTTTATTTTTGACTCGCTAGATTTCTACTTTTTTTTTTTGAGAAGTGCTGGATTTCTACTTTTAATTTCAATAAATACCTCGCTTTTTTTTATTACATTTTTTTTAATTTTGATTACACATTGATTTCACTTTTAACTATTTTTTTCAAAGACTTCATGGATTTCTAATTTTAATTTCAATAAATACCTCAAAAATAAATTTAAATCTATAATTTTCATCATATATTGATTTCTCTTTCAATTTGTATTTTATTTCTAAACATATTTTCCATTATATTTTTTGTTCACTTTTCTTTTAGTTTCCGTAAGTACATTGTATTTTTCATCTTTCTATTAGTTTTAATATATTGTATTTTTATTAGATTATTCTCAATTTCTTAATTTCATTTTATTTACCATAAAAATCCTATGTTTATTATATTTAGTCAGGTATTAGTTTTCCTATAAAATCATTTATTTTTTATGCTTTTGTTTTCTATCCTTTTAGTTTTGATCTATTTTGAACTTTTTGTTTCATATTAGTACTTATTTTCGTGTTTAAATCTAATTATTTTTTGCTTCTCTAAAATATTTGAGGCATTGTTGTTTGATCAAATTAATTCTTTTATTTTCAATGTTTGAATTTATATGAATTTCAATAAAACAATACTTACTAATAAAATTTTGTATATTTACTTTTCTAAGTTTTTTTTAATATTCAAATATTGAATTTTCCCCCTATTTTTGGTATATGTGCGGTGTTAAATCTATTTTTTGTACTTGTTTTTCTATTTTAAGAATTATTTTTATGAAATCGTTTAACTTGATTTGTAAATTGTGATAAATTAAAAGTTACTTATGCGCGTGTTATTTACTAGTATATATAAATCTTCTTATATTTTGGATTCTGCAAGGTAGTATTAGTATGGGCCTGTTTGGTTGTCATGTTTTTGTTTGTGTTTATGTTTTTTTGTTTAAAAAACTTGTTTGGTTATCTGTTTTTGGGCCAAGGTGTTAGTCCACAGTAAAAAAACACACGCCTCTCCTTAGTTCAATTTAAAAAAACACATTTTTGGTATTTCCTTCAGTTTATTGCACTGTACCAATAAACACAATTTTGATTTAAAAAAAAAAACAAAGAGAATTTGTTCAAAAACAAAAAGAAAGACACGACCAAAAACCATGTTCGAAGTTGTTTCTCCTCTCTCCATTTCAGCCAACATCTCTTGCTAGGGTTCATGGCGATTTGAGGCAATTCTACACATGACGCAAGATTTGGCCACGAAATCTTGATTTTCATCCTCACTTTCACCCGATTTAGGGTTTCACAACGAGAGGCGACGCCTAAGGTTTCGATTGGAGCACGTTTGGGTTTCAGCACAACTTGCACAAAGAGGCGATTTCGTTCTCAATTTAAACTCAGGTTAGCTTCTCCACTCTTCCCCCATATATGTCTTGTTCGAGCTCAATTTTAGCAAATTTTCAGTAATATTTTAGGGTTTTGTGTGTGTATTTTTGTGTGTGTGTGTCTGTTTGCGTGTGTGTGTGTGTTCGTGTCTCTATGAAAAACCCCCAATTTTGTGTATGTGTGTGTGTGTTCGTGTCTGTGTGCAGCTATAATTTTTGCAGATTAAGTCTAGTGAATTTGGTTCTCTGTTGAATTGATTTCATATATTGCGTCAGTTTAATTGTATCTATATATATGTGTAAATAGCTAGAATTGTATGACAATCACTGTATGTGTATGTATGTGTCGATGTATATGTGTGTCGACAGAACTAGGGCATGCATAGATATGAATGTATTGCTTCTATATGTGTATTGTTTCTTTTTCATGTTTGTTTTGCTTCTTCCACCATGATTTCTCTTAATATTAGAACTGAAATTTTGATAAATCTGAATTTTTTTTAAGCAATTGTTCACTTTGATAAATCTGATTTTTTTTTTTTGTTTATATTTGTTGTATATATGAGTTGTTCCTTCTTCAACCTAGTTTAAAACATAGAAAGTAATACTGTATATATGAATTGTTCCTTCTTCAACCTAGTTTAATATTTAAGTGTTTGGTTTTGTATTGAATTGATTTCATATATATTACTTCATTTTATTTTATTTCATATATTGCTTCAGAAATGATAATTGGTGGAGTGGAAGTGTGAATCAAGCAGGGGATATCATGCATAAATGTATTCGATTTATGAGAATTTTGCTTATTAGTGTTGAGAACAATCTCTGTTTCCATTTGATATGATTTTGCACAATCTCTGTTTGAATTCTATATTTGTTTAAAATTGTGACTATCTTAAATTATGTAACTGTGCTTGCATTGGGCTCTTTTATAAGATGTTTGTGTATATATATATATGAATGTTCTTAGTCTGGTGGAGGAGCTCGTTTTTATTATGGATGAATGTTTTTTTATTTTATTTTTACTAATTCTATATGAAGAGTACAGAACAATGGCTTACACTATACAATTGTCGATATGCCAAGCCAATGTGGTATTCAAATCCGATTCAACTACAGGGATAGTACAAAACAATGGCTTACACTTTCGAAACAAGTCCAAAAATGCACCAGTTATATGCACAAAGGCCACTTCAAGCAGACATTGTTTTAATTCTGATGAAGATGACACAATTAAGTTTATTTTTACCATAGAGTTATACAACACATAGAAGGTACCATCACAAGAGCTATCCTTTATTTAGTGAGTCTGTCTCAACTTTCATTGTATCCTTGATTATACTTTGTCCACCACAAGTAGAATACCGAAGACATTATCATCACTCCAGCTGCACATCCAACGGCTATTCCAACAACTCTTCCAATGTGTTTCTTGTCACCATTGGAAGAACCAAACCGATCCGAAACTATGAAATGTTCAAAAGTCAGGGCATAAAAATTAGTATAAAGTTAGTTAAAACATGGGAAATGGAAGGGCGATGAAGTATGTGATATGATTTAATTTGAACCTTGAGAATTGGGATGGCTGACACTAAAGGTCCATATGTGCTTTAAAATGGAATGCAACAAGTGCCTTTCCCAGCCCAAAAGAAATGGATGTCCATGATCGTGTTTGTCACTGTTGGGCATTACGGGCCCCACATATCTCAATAATGGTGTGATATTGTCCGCTTTGGGCCCAGCCCGCACGGATTTGCTCTTGGCCTTCCCCAAAAGGCCTCACACCAATTGAGATATGTACATCCTTTTATATACCCATGATCCTTCCCACTTTTAACCCATGTGGGACTTTGGTCGCATACTTAACAATCCTCCCCTCGAACAAAGGACCACATCTTATGGTCCGAGCCTCCCCTCAAACGATCATCCATCCGACCATCGTGAGTTAATCCGAGGGCTCACCTTCCGTTCGACATTTTGAGGATTCTCCACATGGCTACCAGTCCACTCTCGCTAGTTGATACGATGCCACCACATACGACTTGACCATCACCGGCCTCCGCCGCACATACGACTTGGCCATTCCCGGCCTCCGCCGCCACAGCTGGTCGATACAACACTAGCCCACTCCGACTGGTTAACACCACGAATCGCAACCTGGGCTCTGATACCAATTGTTGGGCATTACGGGCCCCACATATCTCAATAATGGTGTGATATTGTCCGCTTTGGGCCCAGCCCACACGGATTTGCTCTTGGCCTTCCCCAAAAGGCCTCACACAAATTGAGATATGTACATCCTTTTATATACCCATGATCCTTCCCACTTTTAACCCATGTGGGACTTTGGTCGCATACTTAACAGTCACGTTTGCTTCAAATGTTTTTACTAACGCTTGTTTGGATCCACCTGCTGCTTCTTGAATGTTGAAGTCTTGAAGAACCTTTTCGCCCTTTATGACACAAGATCGTACCAAAGAACATGGACATAAAAGACACGGGTTTAATCAGTTGAACAAAAATGGGGGGAACAACAAACTTACTAGAAAACAAAAACTATAAAAACAACACATAATGTAGAAAAGAAGCAAATCATTTCTATAGCTGTGTGGGAAAGTTATTAGCATCAGTAAGGAAAGTCATGAACTCCCAAACACTGAATAACAATTTGTTTGGGTATTTTTTACACATTAATTGTATAGTTATAACAAGAGTTGCTCATGTGATTCCAAGCTAGATTAGGGGGAGCCCGCAACTTGATTTTATAATCAGCCTAAGTTTGAGTATCGGTCTAATAGTTGCATAAACATGGCTACTCAGTCATGTTTTACCCTTATTTTGTGAATCTTATTTTATCATTTGTTTCATATTTTTCATTGCTCTTTTGTGCATTGTAATTTCAAAATACTTGAATGTAAACGTCAAAAACGTGCATTCAGGCTATAGTTGCATTTGTTTTCTTCATTGTGAAGTTTCTGTTGACTCTTTAATCTGTGTTTCTACTTGCTTGCAGACTGCATCAATGGAGAAAATAAGTCTATATTTAACTATTGAACGTAAAGTGATATGGTCCAATGGATCACTTAGAATTTTTAGTGACATTTTGTCTCATCAATTTGATTGCAGAGTATATCCTTCGAATTGTTTTGCATTTCTGGAATGCCTATATTTTTAATGTTTATGTTTTGGTCAAAGAGTCAACTATTTTGTATTGTACCAAGAGTAAGTTGTGCCTCATGATGAACTATAGTTTTTCTATTTTATCATTTTTCTGTAAGGCTTGGAAACCTATTGAATGTTTGCTTTAATATTGTATCAAGACATCGTCAGTCCTATTCTGCGCCATGAGTAATGATGGTAGTATGTTACAGGACATCGTCAACATTTTTCTTGAATCACTTGTTGATGGTTCAGATGAAAATTCTTGCCTCACTACAGTATTTCAGGTATTGCAACAATATAAGACACGGAGAAACAATATACCGTGTAGGACTTCGGCTTTATGTGGTCAACAATATGTTACTGAGTTAATCCGCGGGAATGAGACTAGGTGTTATGAAAATTTGAGGATGAACCCTGATGCCTTTGAAAATTTATGTGAGCGATTGAAGGGATTAGGGTTAAGTGACTCCAAATGGTTAACCACACAAGAACAATTAGCTATATTCCTCTTAACTTTGAGCCATAATGCTAGGAATCGGTTGGTTGAACGATTTCAATACTCAACATGGACTATATTCACTCACTTTCACCGTGTTTTAGATGTTATTGGAGTTCTTGCAACTGAAATAATTGTTCCTCCTAACTTCAATGTCGTGCCACCTAAAATCTTGGCGAATACAAAGTATTTTCATTTCTTTGAAAATTGCGTGGGTGCAATAGACGACACCCATGTTGATGCCCATATCGAAGCAAGTAAACAAGTTCGATACAGGGGCAGGAAAGGGTTTTGTTCTCAGAATGTGATGGCCGTCTGTTCATTTGACATGAAATTCACGTACGTCATAGGTGGATGGGAAGGGACAACCAATGATTCAAGAATTTTGAATGAGTGTCTTGCACGGGGGGATTTAGACTTTCCCATGGCTCCTGAAGGTATATATTAACAAAAATATAATTGCTCCATGATTTTTTTTAAACATATTTTCCTAAGTTCATTTTATAACATATTTTATGTTTACTAGTGAAATATTATTTGGTTGATTCTGGGTATGCCAATCAACCGGGATTTCTAGCTCCGTATCGAGGTCAAACATATCATTTGGCCGAACTTCGTACTAGAGGTAATCGTGTTCACGACCGTGAGGAATTGTATAATTTCAAGCATTCTTCATTACGTCATATGATTGAAAGATGTTTTGGCATGTTGAAGATGCGATTTCCAATTCTTAAGCAGATGCCTTGCTACATGTTTCCTACACAGGTCGACATTGTAGTAGCTTGTTGTGCACTGCACAACTTCATTAGGATGCACGGACAGGCAGATGTGATATTTGATGGTACATCTGGTGAGATCTCGGGTGAAGGGAATGAGGATGATGATGGAGATGGCAATCATGCACCTGAAAATGTTACGCCTATGAGGGGTACAATGAATGCAGTTCATGATACAATAGCTAACTTAATTTGGGCCGAACGATAGATGTTTTATTTATCTCATTTTGAATAACTGTTTAGGTGTATGTGTTATGACTTTTCTATCTTTAATTTGGATGACTGTAATAACTTATATTGTCTAAATTATGAATTATTGTAATAACTTATATTATCTAAGTTCTTGATAACTGTAATAGCTAATATTTATGTCAAGTTCTATTGTTTTCTAACTTACTATTGCTACTTTTGTGATTTCAAAATAGAAATGTATCAAGATTTGGGGCACGACCCTCCATGTTGTTGTGGCATGGGTCCTATGATTCTTTATCGGGCTGGGACAATACAAAACGAGGGGCGCTACTTTTATAGATGTCCAAAATGAAAGGTATGATTTCTAATACGGAGGGATTAACAAAATAGTTGATTCGGTGTAATTATAATTATTTTATATGTTTTGAAATTGTAGAAACACCATAATAGTTATATATGGTTGGATGATGTCCCCGCGGGATTTCAAGGAATTAGACACCAGGTTGAACAGCAGGAGGACAATGATTTGGATAACGTAGTTGTTATTCAACATGAACAGTATTGACAAAAGTACATTATATATGATGGTTATATTTGTCTAAGCTGTTTGTTATTTCTTATGTGTTTTATCGTACTTCTTGTGATTATTGTTATTGTAATTGACTAATGATATTTCATTTACTCATTTTTTATTCAGCCATGTAATAAATATATTCAAATATGGGTATATACTGAATGATTGTAAAATATTATTGAATTTTCATCTCCGTAATGGGATATGTTGGAAGACAATGTCTTGGATATGTCTTGTGATATTGGATGTCTTGTGATAATTATTTTTTAGTATGTCTTGTGATAATTCTTGCTATCAGGTGAAAAAAAAAATTGGACTTGTCATTTTTATGGGGAGGTGTTGCCGAAATTTTTTCATTTTCAAAAGTGTTCACGATGAACAATACCAACTTGTCATAGAATATATTTGGTAAAGAAGTGTCTTTCAATTGCCAAAGATTTGCCATCATTAATTTTTGTATTTTGAAAAAACAAAAAAAATACATTTAAAGTCATCAAACGTGTTTTTCTATTTCTGTTCTCTGAAATTCAGAATAAACAGACTCTATCAAACATGTTTTTCTGTTTCTGTTATGAAAAACAGGGCTCTGCCAAACATGTTTTTTTGTTTCTATTATGAAAAATAGGGTTCTGCCAAACGTGTTTATTGATTTTTAATTTTTCAATTTCGACCGAAAAAACATCTCTACCAAACATACTTATGTTTTTGGATGAATAAACAAAAAAAATAAAAAAACGTGTTTTTTGTTTATTTCAACACAAACACAAACACAAGCACAGTTTTACCAAACAGACCCTATTTAATTCTTTTGTCCCAAATCACGCATCTAAAGCATACTCAATGATTTTACAATTAAACTTTTCAAAAAAAAAAAAAAATGATTTTACAATTAAGCCCAGTCATAAAAAAAACTGTCCAACAAACTAAGTGTCCACCCAACTAGTCCTTCGATTCGTTTTCAGTCTTTGCTGCTTGAGTCATTGGTGTCCGAATATTCATTCTCCAAGTCCTCGTTTCTCGAGTTGCTCCAGTTTTCATTGTCCGAGTCCTTGTCCCCTGAGTCAAGTTAGATCAAGAAGTGTTTTAATCTTTTAATTAATGCAATGACCAGGGGCGGAGATCCAAAAATTTTTGTGAGGGGCGTAACTAGTTTTTATGAATTTATCTATAAAAATTACATATTTTTGTATGGTATTGAAGAATTTATTTGAAAACTTTGGGTGGGGGTATATGCAATTTTTAGTGAACTTTTCTATAAAATATAAATTTTTATAAGTTACTAATAGAATTTTGAAAATTTTTGGGAGGGGCCATGACCCCCCTAGCTTACAAGTAGCACTGAGTGAATTCACACTTGTATTTGTCTACTACAGATAAATCAAGGGTAAATTACAATTTGACACTCTCGAAATTTGATATACGCACCACCCGATCGCTTGGTAAATTACAGTTTGATCCACTCTAATTTAGTGGTAACAAAAATCCCCTCCGGTGAACTTTCGGCATGGTCAACACTTACGTCAGTAGCTGACCAGAGGTAAATTAATTATAATACCCTCACCTATTTGTAAGATCATATTTGGGTATATAAATAATTTCACAGTTCCGGTCACTTAAATTGAATGCCGATAAACTAGAGGAGATCAAATCGTAATTTACCAAACGATGGGACATACATGCGTAATATATCATATCTCAAGAGAGTCCAACTATAATTTACCCTCAATAAAAAGTTTATAAAGTATATGAACAGTGAAATCAAATGATTATTTGATATATCTAATCAGTTATCATTCTTCTTACCCGATCTTATTAAAGGCATCAGGCGCACTAAGAATTTTAAGGTTATCTGACGTCTAGGCACAAGACGTAGGGCGGGATGCACTCCTGAGTAAAGTGAGGCATACAATAAAAATTAGAAGTACAATTGAAGCATTAAAATGTTTTCGAAAGCACACTTAGACACAAAACAGACCGAAATAATGCACCTCTACGAGCCTGGAGCTTAGGCGCACGTCTAGGTGTGTTTCTACGAGCTTGGAGTCTAGGTGCACGCCTCCTAGGCACGCGCCTAGACACCCTTTTAACAACACGGTTGTTATCTGAGTCCTCATTCCCTGAACTGGACATTTGTTCACACATGGAGTCTAATATTTGTTCACGTTTCCCCTCAAGTGCCTTTAATTTTGACATTAATGCCTCTACATCTCTTGACTCTGCCTCCGTCTGTATGTGAAGTTCAGCTATCTCTTCGTTAATGTTATCTATGAGCACATCGGCTAACCACTCTTCTTCAAGCGCTCGTAGAACCTATATAAAGGACCCAAAAGTGACATAAAATAAATAATTAAAAACTGATGTTGCAAACAATCTATATGTGTCAAAAAGATTCATAATAGAAATCAATATCACGAATTGCAACTGATCTAGATATTACCATATGCTTGACCTTGGTATTTCCATAGTTATATTTGTAAATGTAAACTACCCCTTTATTCCTACTAGTGAGATTTTTGCTCCTAGCCCTAAACTTTCAGTGAACACAGGAAATGTGTGTTCCATATATAATTTTTTTTTTTTTTTTTTTTGTGTCTGTTTCTCTCTGAACAGGATCTCTTTTCACAGGCGTGTGAATTAGTCCGGGTTTTAACACCCGGGAAAAAAAATAAATAAATAAAATAATGTACTAGCCCTATACTAAGAGATTAAATTGGAATGTGAATGCAAAAAAGTTGAAGGTCATCCTACCTGGGAGATGAGGCAATGACAATCTACATGAGCAACAAAGTCGCCTTCCTTGCAATAATAAGTGGGGTGGTGCAAATATCTTGTTTCCTCGCAAGCATCACAGACGAACTTGGTATCCTCATCTTGATCCGGATAGTCTTTCACAGGAGAATCGGTTAGAGTGAGGTCATGCAAATGCTCCTCAATCTTGATGGTCTTGGGTAAATTTGGATTGCAGCGGAGGTGGAGACTGTAATCGCAGTCCACACACCGTAAGAACTCAGTAGAATTGTTGCCACAAACATTACACAAAAGATCATCATGTCTAATCATCTTAACAAAACCAAGCAAGTGCTCGTGAAGCTGGGACCATATGGTTGGCTTGGACGAGGCACATGCCGCATGGATGGAGAAATTGCAGCCCCTGTTCTCCCACACGCATCTATAGGTGCAGCCATAAAGCGATGCATCGCAAACCTTACAGAAGGAATATTTGGTACTTGATCTATATGTAGGGAGAAGAGTGAGAGGGTGTTGTGGGTGGAAAGGGTGCTCTATCTCTAGAGCCAACTGATCGATGCATGACTCGTGCAGCAAAGTGTGGCATTCGAGACAAGTGTAGATCTCGTCGTCGTCGTCGAAAGGTATATTGCAAGCAGAGCAGGAACGGTAAAACTTGTTGGTATTCGAGTGACAGCGGATCAAGGAATGGGTTTGACCGAGTTCATTAAAACTCTGGTGGTGACGGACAAGCTGATCTTTGGTGGGTGTGAGGGGGATGCAATTTATGTCGAGTGCGAAATCGCAGTCGAAACAAGTGTAGAAGATGCCAAAATGGGAGAAGCCGCAGGCATTGCATGCTGTAGACACAGGATTAACCTCAAGCTCAAGGTCGAGGCGGTGGGGGTGAAGGGGGTGTTGGATCTCTTTGGGAAATTGAGCACCCAATTTCTCTATGTCAAGCTCGCTGATTTGGCGACCTGGGATTTGTTCCCGGCAATTGAAACAGTAAGCTTCTACGACATTGTTAATATTATTGTCAAAAAAGGACAGAGGATGCTTGTGTTTGAAATGTTGAATTTGTGTAACAGACATTGTTTTGTGTGATAAGGTTGGGAGGGAAGGAAAAATAAGGAGAGGAAGAGGAGGGAGGAAGGAGAGAGGGCCTGTCCTTTGTTTTGTGGGAATAAAAGGTCAAAAGTTTGTTGTTCAATCTCCTCAATTAAGAGGAGGGAGAAATTGATCATCGGATCCAAAGAACATGCACATGATCAATACTTATTAATTCATTATCATTTGAAATATTCAAATTCGAGTTTGAGATCTCCTTTCTTTCACACATAGTACTTGCTATAGAATTATAAGTGCTGGAATAAAACTTTCTTCCTCATCTAAATTACAATCAGGACAGCCTATGAGATAAAAATAATTAAAAACTAACTAATGACCTAAATAAAAGGAATATAACTGTACAGCCACAATCAAGGGATTGCTATCATATCTCTCCAAATTCAAAAAGTAATTTAATTCAAGATTATCCTAGATTTGATCTTTCATGCCCCCGCATGATGGTACTCCCATTGGAGATACCAATCTTGGACCGTAAAACTTCAAATTGGTGACGGGAGAGAGGCTTTGTGAGAGCATCTGCCAACTGATCTTTGGTAGAGATGTAGGCAACATTCAGAATGCCTTTGGTAACTTGATCACGAACAAAGTGAACATCAAGAGCAATATGTTTCATTCTTGAATGAAATACTGGATTGATAGATAGATGGGTAGCACCAATATTATCACAATAAATGGTAGGACTGTTGGGCAATGAGACACCAAGTTCAGAGAGAAGGGACCGAATCCAAAGAACTTTAGCAGTAGTGGAAGCAAATGCATGGTATTCGGCCTCTGTAGAAGAACGGGCTATAGACTTCTGTTTACGGGAACACCATGAAATAGCATTGCCACCCAAGTAAACAATGTAGGTCGTGGTGGATGAAAAATCATCATGGTTGTCAGCCCAATCAGCATCAGAAAATGCAATGAGTTCAAGAGGTTGATTGCGCTTGAGAAATAGTCCGTGATAGATTGTGTTCTTGAGATAACGAATGAGACGATTGGCAGCGGACCAATGGTTATCGATGGGCCTGTGCCAAAACTGAGCAAGCTTGTTAATCGTGAATGAGATATCTAGTCGCGTTAATGAGAAATATTGCAAAACACCAATTACACTACGGTATTGAGTGGCATCAGTGGGAGGAAAACCGTAATTGAGAGCCAAGGGTGTAGACATTGAAATAGGAGTAGTCACTTCTTTGGCTCCGGAGAGATTAGTTCATGTTAGGAGATCATGAATGTATTTGTGCTAGGTGAGAAACAAACCAGTATGAGTAGAAATAGCTTCGATACCAAAAAAATAATGAAGGGTGCCCAGGTCTTTGACATAAAACTTCATAGATAGAGCATGCAGAAAGGATTGAATGAAGCCAACATCATTTCCAGTAACAAGAAGATCGTCAACACACACCAAAAAAGTAAGTTGTAATACCCTGAGTAGTGTAAACAAAGAGAGAGGTGTCTGCATGAGAATTCACAAACCATAATAAAGTAAGAATTCCTTAAGCTCATTATACCATGCTCGTGGAGCTTGCTTGAGACCATAGATAGCCTTACGTATCTTACATACATGAGAAGGATTAGTAGAGTCGAGGAAGATAGGAGGTTGCTGCATAAATACCTCTTCAGTCAAAGTTCCATGCAATAACGCATTATTGACATCAAGTTATCTTATGGGCTAACCATTGGCGAGAGAGATACTCAGTACAATACGAATGGTCATAGGTTTGACAACAGGGATAAATGTCTCATGATAGTTAGTCTTGGTCGTTGATGAAAGCCCTTGGCAACAAGACGAGCTTTGTAATGAGTTATACTGCCATCTGAATTTCTTTTGATTCGGAACACCCATTTACAACCGATAATGTTCTGGGATAGACGAGGAGGCACAAGATCCCAAGTTCCATTTTTTAAGAGACCATTGAGTTGTTCCTCCATTGCACGACGCCGGAGAGGATCCTTAACCGCTTGAGAAACACAAAATGGGTCAATAGAATCAGGGAGGGGGTGTTTGGTGGTGAGGTTTATTTGTTTAGGCTTGAAGATGTTGTTGCGAGAGCGTGTTATCATATGATGGGTCCGTGTAGGTTGGGGTGAATATGACGCATCTATTGAGACGGTGACAGGATTGTGAGAGGCCAAAGGTGGAATGGGAGACCCGGTGGGAGCACTTTCATCACTGGCAGTCGAAGCATGAACTGTTAAGGAAGGTGTTGCGGCCACGGGCTCTATAGGTAAGGGGGTGGACTGACTAAATGATACTGTAACAACAAAGTGGGTAGGTGAAAGAGCAATAAGAGAGGATGACTGAGAAACCCAACATGTGACATAGTCAGAAGACAAAGGTATTGTGGAGTGGAGATTAGATTTGGAAGGAAACTCATGCTCAACAAATTGGACATGACGAGAGATGAACAACTTTTCTGATACTGAATCATAACATTTATAAGCACTTTGATTACTACAGTATCCTAGAAAGATGCATGGCTTGGACTTTGCTTCCAGTTTATGTTTGGTGTATGGTTTAAGCCATGGAAAACAGACACCCAAACATCCGTAATTTGGAATAGTTGGGTTGCGAATGGAATAAGTGATCAAATGGGGTTTTGTTGGCTAATATATGAGTGGGAAGTCGATTGATGAGGTACACGGCGGTTTGGAAGGCATGAGTCCAAAATGAGAGTGGTATTGAGGCATTATAAATGAGGGTGATGAGTCTGGTTTCCACAATGTGACGGTGGTGGCATTCAGCAGACCCATTATGTTGAGGGGTATGAGGGGGTGTTTTGAGATGTTGAATTCCATGATTTTCGAAAAATGACTTAAGAGTTTGATATTCACCACCACCATCAGAATAAACAGTAATTATGGAAGCTTTAAAAAACTTTTCAACAAAGGCCTTGAATCGATTAAAAACTGAAAAAACTCTGGCCCAAGGGATTGACCAAGTGATCTAGCAGACCCAGCAGAACGCTTTGCTTCTTTAATGACTGGCTGGTCCCATTCCTCCCGCCCCAGATGCGACAGGACATAATAATTTGGAAGAGGGGGCAGTGCATAGCCACAACCAGGATTAGCGGAGGACAGTTATCCGGAGCACCCGACGAGGCAAGACTCCCGATGATCTTACAGAAGTTGTGGGTGTGGATCAACATATCCAAGATCTGAAAGCACAGATGGAAGATATGGCATAGACAATGAAGGGAAAAAGCCCCGCTATGGTGGATAAACTCCTACAGAAGACTAATTCCACCTTTGATGCTTTGGTGATGAGTGTTCCCCTACCTAACAAGTTCAAGATGCCACAGTTGGAGAACTTTTATGGGTCCAAAGACCCTCTTAACCACCTGGAGACTTTTAAGGCACTCATGCACCTACAGGTTATCCCAGATGCTATCATGTGTCGGGCTTTTCCCATCACCCTAAAGGGGTCAGCCCGGGTCTGGTTCAACAAGTTGAGGCCCGGTTCTATTCGTGACTTCGACGAGTTAAGCAGGAAATTTATCGGGCACTTTATTGCCGGGCGGAGACATAGGAAGCCGGCCACCTACTTGTTAAACGTCAAATAGGATAAAGGAGAGTCGTTTCAAGATTATATAATCCGGTTCAATAATGAGATGCTCCAGGTTGATGAGGTTAATGATAATGTGGTAGTGACAGCCTTCATGGGAGGACTACAGTCTTCTAGATTTCTTATTTCCTTATAAAAAGAACCGCCCGAGACGATGGCAGAACTACTTGTTAAAGCCCATAAGCATATAAATGCGGAGGATGCCATGAATGCTTGAAAAGGAAAAGGGACTGAAGAAAAGAAGGTGGAGAAAAAAAGACCAACAATAACACCAGGGATGATAGAGAAACCAAAGGTCGGAGAACCCAACCGACTATTGACAGGTCATCTCGGCTTGCAAAGAGTCAGGATAAGTTCACTTGCTTCACTCCGTTGAAAAAGCTGATAGGCGAGATCCTTCTTCAGATACAAGACGATTATTCCTTATCCTTGCCACCCAGGCTGAAGTTGGATCCATCAAAAAGGGCACACAATAGATTTTGTCACTTTCATTGCGACCATGGGCATACGACAGATGAGTGCATCAACCTCAAAAATCAGATTGAGAGCCTGATCCAGAGAGGGCGTTTGAGTCGGTTCATGACCAATGGTGATAAAGGAAAAGGCCGACATCATGCTCCCCGAAGAAGTCTCACACCATATAAACAGCCGGTTCGGGAGATCAATGTGATTTCTGGAGGGTTTGCTCGAGGTAGGGAAACAAGCTCATCCCAGAAAGCTTATACGAGAAGGGCTAGAAATATGATGGAGGTTCAAGGGGTCGATACCTCTACTCCACCTTCCAAATCACCACGACTAGAAGGGCAGGTCATTACCTTCATCGACGATGATGCACGGGGAGTACAACATCCCCATAATGACCCACTGGTGATTACCGTGGCAGTGGCAAATTTTACTATCCTACGGGTGCTGATCGATAATGGAAGTTCTGTGGATTTTCTATTCTCTGAAGCTTTAGACAAGATGGGTATAGGAAGAGACTAGTTAAAGCCATCCAAATCGCCTCTAGTCGGTTTCTCTGGAGAGAAGGTTTCTCCACTGGGGATAGTGACTCTTCCTCTCACTGTAGGGGTGGCTCCAAGACAGCTTACCATCATGGTAGATTTTTTTGTAGTGGATTGCCCTTCCACCTACAATATCATCGTCGGAAGAGCAACTCTCAATGCATTGAAAGCAGTAACTTCAACTTACCACCTGCTAATGAAGATCCCAACTGATCATGGTCTAGGAGAGGTAAGATGATACCAAGCTATGGCACGAGAATGCTATGCAGCCGCTCTAAAAGATAGAAGGTCACGGGAAGCACTTACTATCGAATGTATCGAATCAGTCTCAAGTTAAATTACTCCCCGGCCATAGCCAGTAGAGGACCCCATAGAGGTAAGCTTGGAAGAGGGCGGGAACCGAAAAACAGTAAGCATCAGGTCTCTGCTCCCCGATGATGTTAAGGATCAACTTATTCGATTCTTAAGATAGAATCAAGACATGTTTGCCTGGACACATAAAGATATGTCGGGCATTGATCCTCGAGTTATGCAACACTGCCTAAATTTGGATTCTACTACCAAACCTGTAAAACAGAAGAAAATAATATTTGCCCCAGAGAGGAATGCAGATATAATGTCGAAGGTTGACAAGCTTCTAAAGGCGGACTTCATTCGAGAGGTCCACTACCCCGACTGGTTATCGAATGTGGTCCTAGTAAAGAAGGCAAATGGAAAATGGAGGCTCTGTGTCGACTTTACAGATTTGAACAAAGCTTGTCCAAAGGACAGTTTTCCGTTACCAAGAATTGACATACTGGTAGAAACTACTTTAGGGAATGAACTACTTAGCTTTATGGATGCATATTCAGGTTACAATCAGATCCCAATACACCCTCTTGATTGTGAGAAAACATTCTCTTCACCGACCGAGGCATTTACTGCTATAAAGTCATGCCCTTCGGGTTAAAGAACACTGGAGCTACCTACCATAGATTGGTCAACAACATGTTCAAAGATCAAATTGGAAGGAACATGGAGGTCTACGTAGATGACATGTTAGCTAAGAGTGTCAAGAAGGAGAATCATCTGACGGACCTCGAAGAAGTTTTTGATATGCTTTTAGAACACCAAATGCGTCTTAACCCAGCCAAGTGCATTTTCGGTGTATCATCAGGAAAGTTCTTGGGGTTTATGGTCAGTAGAAGAGGCATTGAGGCCAATCCGGAAAAGATTCGGGCCATCCTGGACATGAAGTCTCCCCAATTAACCAAAGATGTGCAGCGGTTGACGGGAAAGATGGCTGCCCTCAACAGGCTAATTTCTCGAGCTACTGACAGGTCTTCCCTTCTTCAAGATGCTTAAAAAGGCATTTGAATGGACCCCTGAGTGCGAACAAACAATTGTGGATTTGAAGAATTATCTCGCCTCTCCACCCCTGTTGGCCCGACCAGTACCAGGGGAAAAACTTCTACTTTACTTAGTTGTCTCCCTAACGACAGTGAGTTCTACCCTGATAAGAGATGATGGGTCTATTCAGAGACCAATCTACTACACAAATTGAGCCCTACGGGGAGCAGAAGAAAGGTACCTAGTAATGGAGAAGTTGGCATTCACCCTGGTTATTTATGCTAGGAGATTAAAGCCATACTTTCAGGCTCATACGATAATAGTCCTTACTGATCAACCATTCAGGCAGGTGCTCCACAAGCCAGAAACATCCGGTCGCCTAGTGAAATGGTCGATTGAGTTGGGAGAGTTTGACATCCGCTACAAGCCCAGAGCAGTGATTAAGGGGACAGGCACTTGCAGATTTCATGGCAGAGTTCACCTATCCTCTAAAAGAAGCCCCTGAAGTTGCTGAAGAAATACTCATCCCTGAGGCAGATGGACCAATAGACCCAGAAGTGCTCTGGACATTATATATGGATGGTTCGCCCAACTCGCAAGCGAGCGGGGCAGGTTTGCTCTTAATCACTCCTGAGGGAAAAAGATTCCCTTACGCCCTTCGGTTCAAGTTTAAAGCTACCAATAACGAAGCAGAGTATGAAGCTTTGATATCAAGACTCCGAATAGCGCAAACCTTGCAGGCGCCCTACCTGAAGGTCAACACCGACTCCCGACTGGTTGCAGGCCAGGTCAATGGGGAGTATGAGGCAAAATGAGAAAAAATGAAGGCTTACCTACTGAAGGTAAAAGAATTGATCGGTCAATTCATAAAATATGTAATCTGCCCAATACCAAGAGAAGAGAATGGTCATGCAGATGCCCTTGCCCGTTTAGCTACAGCTATTGAGCCAGAGGATGATATATTTCCCTTGGAACATTTACATCAACCAAGTATTCACTAGGAGGAGACTACAATGATCATGCAAGTGGAACAAGGTAAGGAATGGGCACAACCTATCATCAAGGATATCCAAGATAGGGAATTACCAGATGACCGAATGGAAGCCCGAAAGATAAGTCTTCGTGCCACCAAATATGCTCTCATCAACGGAGTTCTTTATAAGAGGAGTCTTTCTCTTCCATACTTACGTTGTGTCTCTACTACGGAGGCAAACTACAACCTCAAAGAGATTCATGAGGGCTTATGTGAAAACCATACAGGGGGCAAATCTCTAGCCCATAAGGCTATAAGACAAGGGTACTTCTAGCTGACAATACAAAATGACGCATTATAGTATGTGAAGAAATGTGACAAGTGCCAGCGATTTGTTAATGTCCCCAGACTTCCAACGGAGGAATTAACACCCATGACTGGGCCATGGCCTTTCGCTCAATGGGGAATCGACTTGGTTGGCCCATTGCTTCGGGGTAAGGGTCAAACCAAATTTGCAATAGTAATGATTGACTACTTCACTAAATGGGTGGAAGCACAACCACTAGCCCGAATCACTGCCAAGAATGTCAAAGACTTCACCTGGAAATCAATCATTTTCAGATTCGGCGTTCCCCGGGTCATAGTGTCTGATAATGGAAAACAGTTTGAAAGAAGTGTATTCCGAGAGTTTTGTTCGGATCTGGGAATAAAAAACCACTATTTTTCTCCTGGACACCCGCAAGCTAACGGGCAGGAAGAGGTTGCCAACAGAACTATTCTTAGGATGATCCAAAAGCGTCTGGAGAAGGCCAAGGGATTATGGCCTGAACAGCTGCCCGTTATATTGTGGGCTTACAGGACTACGGCCAAAACACCCACGGGTGAGACCCCTTTTCTCCTTGCTTTTAGTAGTGAGGCTGTGACCCCAGTTGAAATTGGGTTGGAAAGTTACAGGACAAGTCACTATGATCCAGAACATAATGAAAAGGAATTGGCAATCAACTTAGATCTGATTGAGAAAAGGAATGAGCAAGCCTAGATGAGGGTTTCTATCTACCAACAGGCAATGTCACGATATTACAATGCACGGGTAAAATAGGGAAGATTTCATCTAGGAGACCTTGTCCTACGGGAAGTCACCCCACTCACCAGCAACCGTGAAATTTTGAAAATGGGAAAACTGGCTCCCAACTGGGAAGGCCCCTACAGGGTAACCCGCACATACCGGCAGGGAGCATACTGGCTAGAGACCCTCCAGGGAAAGCAACTACCCCATCCTTGGAATGCGTAGCACTTGAGGAAGTATCACCAGTAAAAGTGGAAAGGTAGCATCAGGGTTAGTTTAGGCTACCCTCTATTTTTTTTTCTTTAGCATCATTTTGAGTAGTTTCGTTTACTTAGATTTCGTTTGCAATAAGCCATTGAGCATTCTACAGAAGAATTTATTTAATTTACATTAATTGTTAGAGCGGTTATCCCGCCAATTATCAATAAAGAGAATTCTTTTTCTACAATTTTTGAGCACCTACTGTGTTATCATAAGCATATTCTTCCACCCAAAAACAAAAATGGGTCCCCTAACAGAAAGGGGGAACGAGTAAAGCTTGGGGTTATAATCTTATTATTGAAAGGATATGGCTGAGTGAAGCCCAAATCCTATAAATAAAAGAAAGTAAAATTACTACTCATCTTCTCACAAAAACTGCCTTAATATGAAAGGTCAAGTTTTTCCTAAATAAATCAAGGATCAAGGTCCATAAACATCGTTTCATTCATAAACTTTCAAAGTACATCAAATGAAAATGAAAGAAAATGAAACATCACAGCGACACTACAAGGATCCAACATAGAAAAAGAAAAAGAAACAACTACTGCCTACGACGTCCACTAGGATTGAATCCTGTGAAATCCTGTGCTGGATAAAAGCAGTCGTCTGCTCGTGGAGATCCTCAAAACCACCAAGGTAATATACCAGTTGCTGCTCCTGGAGCTCAGGAGAGTGTCTGAATTCCTCAACTGCAGCAATCATTGCTTCGCCCAACTGTTGGGCCAAAATAGAGGCATGTTCCTCTTCTGCCCTCTTGAGGTCAGACTCATAAGTCCCCTTTAGCTTGTTGATCTCCTCCATTCGGGTAGTCAAAAGCTGCTGGTGTTGACGCTCATAGTGGCCCTGAAGCTTTTTGATCTCCACCTGATGATTGACAACCATCTGATCTCTCTCAGACTCAGCTCGCATGTATCTATGGGCTATGTATCTGCCTCAGGTCAAATTCTAAAAAAATAAAAATGGGTCAACATATAAAATATAAAAAGTGGACCATGAATAATGCAGGTACACTAACCCGTCCTGCATCAAGGAGAGATCTTTCGATAAGCCTCTACAACAGAGTCATTCTTATTCTCCAATGACCGAAGATCCTCATCCATCAAAGCGCCCATGAGCTTTTCAGTTGCTACATGCACGCTTGACATCACGGTATCACCCGATGAAGACTCAGACTCAAGAACGAAAGAAGGGGCGGACATCCCAAAAATGGGCCCAGGCAGCGGAGACTGGCCTAAAGTAGGCGGTCCAGAGAACTGGCTGAACCCAGTCTGAATGGCAGGCCCCCTGGTCCTAGTATTTGAATCAAGAACCAAGGTCCTAATGGGTCCAGAGGATGCTCTCGCCATCATCTGGTGAGAGGGAGAAGAACCTTGGCCAGGAAGGGAGGAGGAGAAATGGGGAATCGTGGCGACAAACCTGTCTTGCACTTTTTATTTAAAAAATTATCAAGCACATCCTGGGGAAACCACTGAGATCCTCCTGTGTACACAAGAAAATATTGGTATTTGAGATAAAGTAAATAAGCAACACTAAAAAAAATGAATATACCTGCACTAGAACTGGTGGAAGGTGCCCGACTCCCGCCAATTGTCGGGGGTGAATCAAGATCTCTAGGCGCTCGACTCCTGCCAATTGTCAAGGGTACACCAAGATATCCAGGCATGGAAGATGCTCGACTCCCGCCAACTATCGGGGATGAACCAAGATCTCCAGGAGTAGAAAGTGCCTAAATCCTTCCAGAAATTGGGGGGAGGACTGGAGAATGCCCAACTGTCGGTCGTCGGAGGAGCAGGAGGTTTGACCAGAGTCAACAGTTACTCGACATCCTCCAGATACCGAAGAATGGAGCTCCGGATGTGATGGCGAGGCCAATGAACTCCCACTCGGAGAATTAGGGAAAGGAGGTACGGGTGGGAGATTAGGGCTTCCACGAAGGCCAAGACAATATCCTGACAGAGCGATTGAATCAAAAAAAGACTCTTCCTTATGCCGGGCCACGAAAACTTTTGCCCTCTCCAGTCTCTCCTTCATATTCTTTTTCTCTTCCGGTGAAAGAGATAGTTTTTCTTTCACTACAGAAGAGAGAAGATGTGTTAAAAAAAAAGATCTTACCCGTTTCATTAAGATCACCCGCTTCGTTTGGAACAAACGGACCATTGTCCTCGCCTTCGATCGCATCCAGAAACTCCAATCCATTGCCTTTAGCGTGGAAGAAACGACTCCACCAAAGCTTTGGATTGTCACCAGTCTCCTGTGGGAAGCCCTTTGCTACAGTTAAAAAATTGGCCCAGGCACTATTGCACTTGATGTAATAGTAAGAGAGAAACTCTTGAAGAGACATGGATCCATTTCCGCACAGGCACCATAGAAGGGAAGCCCCTAATATAGCCTTCCAGGAATTCGGATAGAGCTGGGAAGGGATGAGACCAAAATGGTCCAAGATCTCTCTCGACAGTCGGGGAAGCGGAAGGCGCAGCCCAACATTAAATATATGAGGTGTAGAGAAACATCCCATGTGGAAGGGAGTGGTGTGCCCTTTGATTCAAACCTGGACAATTTAACTCAACCTCATACGAAAATACAAATTCCTTCTTCAGCTTATCAAGCATGGTCGGATAGACAATGGAAATTACGTCCCCTACGTTTTTTGGTGCCATAGAATATTTTTATAAAAATATTTGGGCAAATAAAAAAAATAGACCAAAAAAGAGGAAGATGTAAACTACAAAAAAGAAAGAAAATGGAAACTGATGGAGCAAACAAAACAAGATCCTGGTAAGGCCTGGAAGAGAAATGGTAAATGGTAAGGAGGAGCTGAAGAGGAATTTAAAAAGCGATAAACACATTGGATATATATGATTGTAAGGTTAAAAGTTTTTACCCACTTTGACTTTTCATAACAATTACCTATCTATATATATATATACACACGAAAACTTGAGAATCTGAAAAGCTTCCGAGAATTGAAAGATGAAAATTAATTAGTTTTCCTACCCACAAAGTTTTACATAATTATTTGGGGACCCCTATTTAAAGGTTTTCCATAATTAGTAAAATGACCCCTTAAATTTTTGAAAGAAATTTTTGAAGGGATTACATTTTACTTTAAATATATATATATAAGTAAATCACAACGGAAAAGATTACGTTCCCTAAACCCGATAAGCGAATTCGGGAATGGGGGGCAACTGATATGTAAACTTATACGCCACGTAGAGATAAGGGTTGTCAACCGGCTAATTTTTACTAATACTCTACTTGTCAACAGGATACCTACGGATAGCTATCATAATCTTATCAGAATACCTACGGATAGCTATCAAGATATCTACGGGGGGGCATAACTCTATCAACGTCACCGCATTAAAGACCCTATAAATATAGGGTCGGGGGCAACATAAAGAGGTACGCAATAATCACCCACCATTACTCCTGCTATATTTCTCTGAACAATCCAAGTTCTAACTTGACCGTCGGAGCCTACTTGGCCGGTACCACACCGGTACCTCTTCCGGTCACTGTTTGTTCTTTTTTACAGGAACGACATCGTTTTCTACCCGACCATTCTACGCATCATCAATAAGTGAAAAGGTAGAATCAGAACCTGAAATAGCAGTTGAGCCAGTGTGAGAGATGACAAGACCTGAACCATCGTTGATAACAACATCATCAGGACCCTCATAATTGTGATGAAGCGATAAATTGGAGATGTCGAACGTGATGTGGTGAGAGGCACCAGAGTCTATAATCTAGCCACCATTATTTGGAGTAAATGTAGTGGTACGATTGGCTACCGGCAGCGGACAATTCTAGGGGAAAATATGGAAACAGGTACTAGCACTATAACCTCGCTTGCTACAATATTGGCAAGAAATAACCGGAGACCCAGCAAGCCGACTGCTAGAGCATGGAGTCTGTTGATGCATAGGCAAAAATTGTTGACGATGAGGCGGTAACGGCATAGGCATAGGAGGAGAGCGACGGGAAAAATTACCAAGCTGGGATTGACGGTTGTTGCGATTGGAGTGTTGCCCATGTTTTGGATTTGGTGGCTGTGTTTCCCACCCAATAGTGTAATTTGAAGTGATTGGACTAGAATCTAGTGCTGATTTCTCACGAAGGGTGGTTTCATGGTCAATAAGTTAATCATAGAGATCCTCAAAAGAAATAATAGATTCACGATTTTTAATGGCATCAACTTCCTCTTTGTAAGCGGGCCAAGACCGTGAAGGCAGTAAACAAGGATATCTTCATCTTTTTTAGGAACACTAATCAGCGCAAGTTCGTCGGCTATTGATTTGATGAATTGAAGAAATTCAACAAGAAGTTTGTCACCACAGGTCATTCCGTTGAGTTTATCTTTAAGATGGATGATGTGGGTATTGGAGCGATTGGCATAGAGACAAGTCAGATGATTCCAAGCCTCATGGCTGGCTTTGGCAAATGAAACAAGGGGTGTGATGGTCTCAAAAAGAGAGGCAAGGATGGCATGAAAAATTAATTGGTCTTGTCGTTGCCAAAAAATATAATCGGGATTGGGCTGGGTGGTGTTATTTGTGGTAGTGGAAGTGGGAGGACAAGAATAAGTGCCATCAAGAAAGCCTAGGAGATTATAGCCAAAAAATAGTGAATTAAACTGGACAAGCCAAGAATTGTAATTTGACGGTGTTAATTTGATAGGAAGTTGGGCAGTAACATTAATGGAGATAAGTTGGGTAGTTTTTGGTACAAGGGTCAGTGAGGGATTGATGACAATTGCAGGTGTTGACATATTGGATAGGCTGTCATCGGCCATGATGCGAAGAAAGGGAAAAAAAAAACCTCGTTAGAGCTATACAAGCTCTGATACCATATAGAATTATAATTGCTAGAATAAAATTTTCTTCCTCATCTAAATTACAATCAGAAGAGATATATATCTATATATATAATACAACCTATGAGATAAAAATAGCAACAACTAACTAATGGCCTAAATAAAAGAAATACAACTGTACAACCACAATCAAGGGATTGCAATCATATCTCTACAAATTCAAAAGGAAATTTAATTCAAGATTATCCTGGATTTGATCTTTCACTTGCTTCCCTAGTAACTTCATATTTAATTTATATGAGTTTTGTATCTCAGGTCCATTACTAGTGGACAAAGTCATGAAACATCATGTAATCAGCAAAGCAAAGGCGATCTAGCTCTCTTGCTATTATGTACTCCCAACGTTTCAAAATAAGTGTCCACTTTTACTCTTTTCTACGTCCCAAAATTAGTGTCTCATTTGAAAAGTCAAAACATTTTATCATACCACTTTACTAATTTACCCTTCATGCATTAAAATTATAAATTATCTACACAATAAAACATCACATCATTATGGTGGAACCAAGGGTAAAGTTGGTATTTCATTCATTATCCATACAACATCTTAAAAAGTTGGATTCCCCAAAAGGGGCTTATAAATTGGGACAGATGGAGTAATTCATTCATATATAAAAGGTTCGTTCTATTTGTAAGTGTAACGGTTCAATTTTGTTCTATTTGTGGACGTTTTTTGGTATTTATAGAGATTGGGAGCGGTGGAGCTTGCCTTAACCATTGTCTCGCGAGTCATTTCAATAATGATTACTCGTCCCCTCATTTATTCACCCATATCGCAATCGCGAACGAGCCTCAATCTCAATCCTCAAAACCTCTTCTTTCCCAAGCCCGACCCTGACCCTAGGCACCCCAGGCGGTCGTGGGGGCCCCAAAATATTTTTTTTACTTCAGTATTTCTTTAGGCCCCAAAAAAATAAGAAATTGCTTCCCAGCCCATTTTAAACTAAAGTTTAATCTAATTAAAAATTTAGAGCCTCAAAATTAAATTTATCACTTAAACATCTATAGGCGCAGAAAAAAAAAATACGAAAAAAAAACTAAATATTTTCCCAACCCAATTAAAACTAAATCCTAATCCAATTCACCAATTTGGAGCCCCAAAATTTTTATGTTTCACTTAGTACTACTATAAGTCCAGAAAAAATATTTATAAATTTATAACCCAATTCGAACTAAAGCCTAATCTAATTCAACAATTTAGGGCCCTAAAATTTGTATTTTACTTACTACTGTTATAGATTAAAAAATATAAAAATAATTTCAATTTTCTACCTTAATAAATAAAAGCCGAATCTAACTAACCAATTAAGGCTAAGGTCTTTTTCACACTATAACACTCGCATAACGCCAACAAATATTCGCGACAATACCAAGATGGAGTTTGTTTTTAATTTTTAATATTAATATATTTAATATATATTTTTAATGAAATTTTTCACACTTATGTGAAACCTTGCATATGACCTCACCTAAGGCCTCAACAAATTTTTAGAATCTCAGGGACGACCTTGTCCTTCCCATTTTTCCGACCTTGGCTACGATGCCACCTGGTATCACGAAAGCAACCCGAGTCATGATATGACATGCATTCATGTCAATGACCTGCGAGTTTTTCAGGTTCCTTAAGTTATTTTTTCAAGAGGAGAAATGATGTTCACGATGCAACACCAACATAGTTTTCAGAATCCCGATTCTAACTATTAAAATCTTACGATTCTACGATTCTGTACGATTTTATGATTTTACCATGATTCTACTACGTTAAAATAATAGTTGGACGGTTAAGCCCTCCATATGAAATGCCCAAAAGTTTAATGATTTAGTCCAATAACCCAATATATGGCATAAATTTATGAGAAAACATTTAAAGTCCCAATGTATTAGAAATTTTTGAAAATTTTAATATGATTTAGACTTTTAAATTGAATATTTATTATTTAATATTTTTTTAAAAATAATTAATAAGTTACGATTTTACGATTCCGATTCTATGAACCTCAAAATGATTCTACCTAAACTCCCGATTCTGATAGCCTTGATAACTAATCTGGGGGGATTCCAAGATGAGAAGTATTGTTCACAAATATCACTTGCATGTTGAAAAGTAACTAAGGTTTCCTTCAAAACTCCCATCGCGTAAAAACACATAGGGTCCCTTAACAAGATTGAGTATCTCACTAGGACCGCATAATAGCCTTGTTGTAGTGTGTCTCGCGATTCATGGAATATATCCGAAGTGAAAATATTCCCATCAGAATAGCTGCCCCATTTTTTCCCATTTATCTAACTTCCGTTATCTTTACCTGTTTATACAAGCCATATGCTTAGGTAGTAATCACAGCTCGCCACTTACCTTTACTTAATATAAGTGTGCCTAGATTGTGACCAAGACTCAGTGCCTAACTTCACATTCACAATGCTAAGTGTGCCTAGGTCGCGACCAAGACTCGCGACCTATCTTTTACATCCAAAATGCTAAGTCTGCGCTTGAGTTGAGACTAAGTCTTGACCTACTGTTACAATCAAAATGTAAGTTTGCCTAAGTCACGACCAAATTCTCACAACCCACCTTTACAGTAAGCATTTACTTAACTATCTCCTAATCCGAGATAGGCTGGATAGAGATCCTTGTTATGTTTGGTGGCTCCTTTTCTTAGGGATCAAGAAAACTTTATCATCAAGTCTCCTACTTTGATCAGGAGATCTCAAATATGCAATTTTTATTTTCTATTATTTTCTTGGTGAGGAAGCACAAATTTGGGTCATCCATCTTGGTGAGTGAATCCAAATCTTAGTTATTCATTCCAAGACTCCTTGTCTATAAATAGGGGAGTTCTCAAGGAAGAATTGTGCAACGTCTGGTAATTATTTTGGACATTTAATTGTTCATTTATTTAATTAAATTGGTAAGTTATCATTGTCACGCACTAAGGCGGCAGACTTCGGGCAAAATCTTAAACTATATAACCAAATGTTTATTTTCCTTTCATGAACAGAGTTAGTAATTTATTTTATGAACCCAAAACTTTAAGTGGGTTCGGGCTTAAGTCGATCTAGGTGGGCCTATGGGCTTGATGAGCCTAAGGCTCGTTTGTTTAAATTAAACCTTATGCTAATATATATAGGTGGGCATATGGGCTTGTTATATGTATTTCGAAACACCACAACATAGACACACACTTCAAAAGAAAAGGGGATAGAGTGGTGTCGAGAGAGAGAGAGAGGGCGGTGGCTTCGGCGTCAGGCGATCTTCGCTGGAATATACTTCATACAAACCAAGGCAGAACAAGAGTGGAGAAAGGTAAGGAGGTGTTGAACAGCCCCCTTGAGCAGGCCGGTTCGGCTAAAAGAGAAGAGGAGCCGATTCGGGATCTATCCGGTCTCAAATTGTCGTGTACTTCAAAGGGTTGTTGACCTGTGCTTTGGTGTCCGTCATATCCTAAAATTAGGTGAATCTATCGGACGGATCGGGGTAGATCTGAGATCGTTCGGTGAGTTGACTTTTTTGTTTTTTGTTGATTTGACTATTCAAACGTCCGTAGTTTTTAACCAAATTTTAGTATATTATTCTAGGCTGCATGGGGGTTGTTTTGGTGTATCCCGAGGTCCATTCAGACTAACTATGCGGGAAACAATATTTGCGGGTTTGTGGCTCGAAAGCCAAAGTTGCGTCTTTCACCGCTTTTGAGCACAGGCTTTGTGTGGGTGGTTTTGGTCAACCCAAGGCGTAGTAGTTCGTTGTGGGCACACTTCTAGAGGTAGGGAAGTTGACTTTAATTTTGAGTTTTTGTTTCATAAGGCGTGTGGGTGTTTAAATGTTATCTTCTCACTTTGTGCATGTTAAAAACAGTGAATTAAAGTCGTTGTGATTCGAATTTTTGAAAATGTTATAAAAGCATGTTTAATTGAAAATAGTTGTTTCGTTATTTCGGTATTTGCATCTGTTAGTGGATAGATCCGTAAATTATTTGCTTATGTAGATTGCAAGCATGTATCGTACTTGTTTAATTGATTATACTATTTATGCCTGTATGCGTAGGATGTTAGCTATTACATGATATTATTTAGGATAAATTACACTTTTACCCCCTCTAGATAAGACATATTACAACTTGACCCCTCTAGATTGGATAATTACATTTACACCCCCTCAAGCCCATCGGTGGTCACCGAGAATAGTAAATTACACAATTTCCCATGTCGTTTTATTCATTTTTATGATTAAAAATAGTAATTTTAATAATTAAAATGGAGAAATATGAAATGACCCTTGTACCCTGCATAACCCTAAAATGATCTAACCTTAAGTTTTCTCATTCAACCCTAAACTACTTTGAGAGAGGCGCAGAGATATATATATATATATATTCATTCTCTCTTCATTTCTTCTCTGTTGATTCCTTCTCTCATTATTTTATTCTAAGTAACCAAAAAAATTAACCCTAGACTACTAGATCTGACATATTCGTTCGTGAAATAAGAGTTTGGTTCAGTGGTCTTCTTCTCCAAAGACGGTTTTGTTTGGTCTTCTTCTACAAATAGGATTTGCTTCAGTTGTTTTCTTCTGCAGGGTTTCGTTCGATCTACAAATCAGGTTTTAATGTAATCCTTGTTAATTTTTTTGGGTTCGAATACATGTTATAAATCTGACACTATTTAGCACAATAAATAGTTAGAGACTTGATTTATTGTTTGATTGCTTGTTAGAGAGATTAGGGTTTCAAATAAATCATTTAAGGTTTGACTAGGTATGAATTAAATTTGGGGGTTTTCAGTTAACTTGGTTGCATGTTAAATTAGACTTCTTTATTGTTCGATTTCATGTTAGATAGATTAGGGTTTCAAATTTATCAGTTAGGGTTTGACTGGGTATGAATTAAATTTTGGGGTTTTCAATTAACTTGGTTGCATGCTAAAGTAGGATTAATAGTCTGACATTAAATTAATGTATATTAGATAAATGTTGTTTAAAGTATTGCTTTGCTTGTTAAATTAGTGTTGTTGAAATTATTGTTGTTTAATTTACTGCCTTGCATGTGCAATTGGGGTTATTTTTTGTTGTTAATTTAAGGCCCATACTTATACTGTCTCATATGTTTCTTTACATTCAAAATAGACATATACCATTGTTAGTCACTAATTAGCCCTAGAGGGGGGTGAATAGGGTGTTAAAACAATTTTTAAATTCTTTTTAACAAAAACTAGCAATATCCACAAATCTCTAAATTTGTTATACAAATGAGTTTTCAATGAAGGACTCAATTTAATTTATCAAGATAATTATCACAAGATTAATAAGCAAGCAAGATAACAAAATAAGGAAATAGAGATAGAGAGATTGACACCGTGATTTTTACGAGGTTTGGTAGCTCCTAGTCCTCAGCTCAAAGAATCCCCTTCCTTGAGACTTTCCCAATCCTCACACTATGGCTCTTCCTTCAATAGGTAGAATAGCAAAACATTTACACACGAGCTAACTAGCTCATCACACAATCAAGAGAACAATCCTCCCTTGAAATAATGGGCTTCACTTACCCAAGATTACAAATTTGTGTATGCAAACAATATATCACTCAAGAAACAAAAACACTAGGGTTTTTATGGAAGATAGATCAATATAAGCTCAAGTGTTTTTAAGTGATATTTCAAGAACTCTAGATGTATATTCTCAAAGGATGAATTCAATGAGAGAATAAGAAAAGAGCTAAAGTTTAAATCTTCAAATGATTTGAGTGAAAAATGAGATTTCTTGCTTCTTGCTTTCAAAGACTTTTCAAAGAGTGCTAGAGAGAAAATAAGAGATTAAGACTTTGTAGGAATTTCTCATACTATAACTACTCTTTCAATCCTATATCTCATTCTATATATAGTGAAACATTAGGGTTTGGAGAATGAATCTCACTCTATGAGAGTAGGAGAGTGAGTTTTGAAAAGTAGCAAGAATAAACACCAAATGATGGGCAAAAATATTTCTCAGATTTTCTTTTTCTTAAAAAAATGAAGCACCCAGTCGACTGCCTATAGGCACCCAGTTGACTGCCTCCAAGCTGTATTTTAAAATATTTTTCCCAACAGCTATGGCCAATCGACTGCCTCAGGTAATCAAATAAGTTCAAAAAATCTCTGTTTCATCCAGTCAGTTGGGCCTTTAGCCAGTCGACTGGGTCACAGCCAGTCGGCTGCCATTGCTTGGCCAGTCGACTGGGTGACTCAAGGATTTTGATTCTGAGTTCATTTTTATTCCATTTTAAGTTCGGTTCTTTAATCACTTGAGCTTATAGGACCAATCAACGCATAGAATACCTTGTGACAATATTCACACACCAACCTATCTACCCAGGGTCTTGAGTCTTCAACTTTTGCCTTTCGTTGACCATTTTGTCCTTTTCCGTTTTTGCGCTTGAATTTCTTTGTCGCTTATCGCTTTTTGTGTTGGCATTCTTTCCGAATCATTTTCCTGTTTATGCTGAAACACTTAGCTAAAAATTATATTAGTATCAAACACGCTTAAATGTTTTGTTAATATCAAAACAGGAATTATTGTCCAAAATAGAATTTCAAGGCCAACAACCATGACTTTATAATGCATTATGGTTAAAACAAGTTGACCTAGATAGGTACTCCTATATAGATTTAGCACATGATGTGAATCATCATTTGGTATCTCACTTACCATCAGATGTAGGGGTAGGGATCCATATATCTCATGGGGTACCCAATAGTACTTTAAAGATTTAAATATACAATGACAAAGGTGTCTTAGACATGTTTGAATTCAACCAGGGTTGTAAGGAAATACACATTTATGTGGATACTGAGTTTCTAGATGGGCCTTTATGTAGTATTGGTGATGTGTCCAATACATTCCAAGATGATATCTTGTCTAGTATAGAAGTCATGGAAGAAATGAGGGAAGAAGTTAGAACTAATAATATGGGTTTGGTGAGCAAATGGGGTCTAAAAATATAGGTCCTAGGGGGCAAATGAGGTCTAAAAATTTAGGTTTTGGAGAGCAAATGGGGTCTGAAAATGTGGTTGATGAGGTGGATTCAGAACAAGAGAGTGAATATTATAGGAATGAAGACAATAAGGTGGATTCAGATGATAGTATATATGGATTCAGGTCTGAAGATGAGGATTGTTAGGCTGAAGAACGAGACAAAGAGTCCTCGGATTCAGATGTTGATTCTGATTGCAGTGAATTGGTGAGGGATGAAGTGTTAGGAAAATACAACAAAGATGATGGGTTAAGTGATTATGAGTCTAATGGTGAATCTGACAGTGAGGATGAGGAGTTTAGTGGTCACCCTAGGTATATGAACAATGAAACAAACGGTAAGTTGGCCCAGTTAAAAAGACACAAACACATCAAATTTGGGGTAGTGTACAAACCAGACCCACCAGGAAAGGTGGTATTGTAAAAAGGTCAGTTGTTTCAAAATGTTGATAAATTCAAGGAGGTTTTGAAAGACTATGTTGTCCAGGCTGGGATTAGATTGAAAAGAGACAAGAATGAGATAACTAGAGTCCCATCTTTATGTGCAGCTAAAGGTTGTCCCTAGAGGGTGCATGTTACACCATTGTTAGACAAAATCACATTTCAGATTAAGTCACTAATAAAACCACACACTTGTGTAAGAATTAAACACAATAGAGAAGCAACCTCATCCTGGATCTCAAAAAAAATTCAAACTAGGTTGAGACAGACCCCAGATATAAGTATTTATGGTTTGCATTCAATTATACATGAGGATTTAGGAGTGGAAGCTTCTAGGGTGTAATTATGGAGAGCAAAAAGAAAGGTTTTACAGAACATTGAGGGGAACCGTGGACAATCTTATAGCTATATCCCTGCATACCAAAATGAAATCAAAAAGTCTAACATATACAGTGTTGTGGACTTCAAATGTATTTTTCTTGTACCAGATCACTTGCCAACTTTTCATAGGATATTTTTTTCATTTGAAGCATTGATGAGTGGGTTTAGGAATGGTTGTGGGCCCTTCATAGGCTTGAATGGTTGCCATTTGAAGGGATCTCGTGGTGGCATATTGTTGGCAGCAATATGGCTTGATGCAAATAATAGGTTGTTCCTTATTGCTTATGGAGTTGTTGAGATTGAATATGGTGAAAGTTGGGGGTTTTTTCTTGAACACCTATACACTATCATTGGTAGAGAGTGTGTTGAGAGGCCTTGGATCTTTATGTCAGACAAACAAAAGGAGTTGGAAAGTGCTATGGCAGACATATTCCCTGGGGCAATGCATAGGAAGTGTTGTAGGCAATTTACAGCAATTTCAGGAAGAAACACCTTGATTTATTATTAAAAAACTTGTTCTGGAGAGCTGCAAGGGTATACACAATGGCTATACAGGGTATTATGGAGATAAGCAATGATGCCCACACTTGGCTTGTGAGCAATGCACCAATAGAGCAGTAAAACAGGCATGGGTTTAACCCAAGAATTAAATCTGACCATGTTACAAATAATATGACAAAAAGCTTTAACCATTGGGTTGGTTTACTTAGGGATAAGCCACTACTGTCACTGTTGGAGGGAATTAGGTTCAAAATAATGGAGAGGATTCAAGTAAGATATTCAAAGGGTGTTGGATGGACTGGAATGGTGATTTCTAACACCAAGAAGAGGCTAAATGAAATTATGGAAGACTTTAGAAGATGTAATGTTATATTTACTAGGGGGAGGGAGGAGTATAAGGTAGTGGAAAACAATGTGTTGAGATCTACAGCTCACTTGGGTATGAGGACATGTGCTTGCAAGGCTTGGGAAATATCAAGGGTTCCATGCAGGCATGCAGTTGCAGCTATCAGCTATAACAGGTTCAATCAGGAGAAGTTTTGTGATAGGTTTTACACAAATCATATGTACATGAAGGCCCACAATGGCATGATTCATCCAATTCCAGATCAGTCATTGTGGGAGCCATCAAGTAAGAAAATATATGCCCCACAACCAAAAAGGTTACCTGGCAGGCCTAAGAAGAACAAAGTTAGGGAAGAGAATGAGCTGGTAGCTAGAACAAGCAAAGTGAGAAGGACATTGTCAGTTAAATGCACAAATTGTGGGATGCTTAGGCATAATAGGAGGTCTTGTGATAGAGGAATTCAACAAAGGAATAAGCCAACAAAAAATAGGTGAATAAACTTTGTTTTTTTTTTTGGGTTTAGGTTGAAATGTGAATTAAATTGTGAATTAATATATGCTTTTTTTTAAAAGAAAAACAATGCCCCACATAATGGGAGTGGTTCTGGGACTACAAGTCGGCCTACATCTTCACAACAACAGGTATGAATGGAATATTTGCAATGGAATTGTGAATTAAACTGTGAATTAAAGAATTAATATTTTATATTTGTAATGTATTCAAAGGTAAAGAATCCTATCAACAATGGTAGTAATGGCTCAAATGGAAGAGGCAACAGGAGCTGTAGTCAACCAACAACTTCTACTTATCCAATTGGAGATTCCAGCCATGGAAGACAAGGGTGCAGTCAACCAACTAGAAGAGGAGAATCAAGTAATGTTAGAAGGAATATTAGGGTTGATAAACTGCCAATTCAAAGAGGAAGTGGAAGGGTGCAGTGATTATGGTGGTGTTTTTGGAGTTGGAATGATGGTTTCTTTTTATGAATCTTGCTAACAAACACATGGTGGTTTTTTTGTGAGTCTTGTGTGTATTGACATCTTGCATATGGCTTCATTTCTTTTTGTAAAGGGTATACCAATGGGATGGGTATATGGTAACAAACACAAGTGGCATTTTTGAACAGTTGACAATGGGTATATGGGTATATGATTATGAAGGCATTTTTTGTGACAACTAATGCTTGTAATTTCTTTAATATCATGTAAGGCTCTGATTTTGTGATATTCAGAGTTCAATTGTAATGGTTGTAATGACATTATTCAAGCATGGTTTTAATTCAGAGTTCAATTTTTTGTGACATTTCTATGGAATGGTTGCTTTGGTACTGCTTTGTGTATGTTTGGTATTGTTTAGTGTATACAAAGTTATGGATCAATCATGTTTCAATTGCACTAAACATGTTGCAATTGCCAATTTCCCAAAAAATTAGTCACAATTGTCAAATGCACTAAACATGTTACAATTGCCAGCATCCCAAAAAACAAGTAAATGAAGTCACAATTGCCAGAATGCACTAAATGAAGTCACAATAGAAGTCACATTGCCAAACTAAAGTCACAATTGAAATACAAACTGAAGTCACGAGTTGAAAATAAACATTATGGTCACTCACTTGCCTAAACAAGTAACCAATACTACAAAGGAAAACACACTCAAAAATGAAGTTACAATTGCTAACATCTTCACTACACCATAACTCGCATTAAGAATTTTTATACTTGAAAGAACCTCTGCATGAGAACATTTGAGTTCTTCAACATCTTGCTCCAATCTTGAAATTTTCTCCATTGATCCATCAACACTTGAACTTGATCTAGGTTTGCACCAACCCCAAAAGCCACATGTATTACATTCTTTTGGACACACATAATATAGTTTCCCTTTATTTTTGTCATTTTCAGTAACTCTAATTGCAACCGTAAGCTTACAATAGCAACTCTTACTAGTGAATCTTAAATCTATAGTGTCATTGTTTGAAGAACTGACCTGCAAAAATATAATTGTGTCAATTTAAAAAGCCCTAAATTGAATCTCTAAAATTTAGGGCTTTCAAAACCATAATTTCATAAAAGCCCTAAATTCTTAAAAGCCCTAAATTTAATCAATTGAGTCTTTAAAATTTAGGGCTTTCAAAACCCTAATTTCATAAAAGCCCTAAATTCTTAAAAGCCCTAGATTTAATTAATTGAATCTCTAAAATTTAGGGTTTTCAAAACCATAAATTCATAAAAGCCCTAAAATGCAATAAACTAAACCCTACATTGATGAAAGTTACAAAAAAAGCTCCATAAATAATTAAGCTTACTGATCTTGAAGACATGACAATGGTTGAAATGATGATGATGATGCAAAGCTCTGTAATAAGCAAATCCACCAAGGCACCAACAAAGTTCCACCACAACTCCACCACAGCTCCACCACAGATCCAGGAAATAGAATAAGACCCCAAAATTGGCTTAGAAGCAACACACAACCTTGTAACAGACCCATTTGTGTGCATATATATAGGGTATAACATAAAGGGCAATTGTGTCAATTCACAAACAAACTAGAGGGGGCAAAACTGAAATCTCAATAAGTCAAGGCTAACATAGTAATTTCCCATCCAAAAATTGAATTGACCGGCATTGACCTTGTCGGAATAATGAGGGAGGGGGGAAACTGTTACAAAAAATCAAACTAAAGGGGGTGTAAATGTAATAATCCAATCTAGAGGGGGTCAAATTGTAATAAGCCATATCTATAGGGGTGAAAGTGTAATTTACGCTATTATTTATGCCATGTTCATTGCACGAGCATGAAGCCAGTACATCCCGAGAGAGGGGTGGTCTCATTTGAACACAGTATTTCGGAGTAAGGCCATCCCAGTGTAGGGGCTTCGGAGTAATGCCACTCCGCTTGATTTTTGGGAACTCGAACTGAGGCTATCCCACTGGATATTAGGGACTTCAGAGTACGGTCATCCCACTTGTTCCTAGGACTTCATAGTACGACCATCTTAGATGAGTCACCGTGCCGGTGATAGTCACATTGGTTAACTTCAGGGTAGCAGAGGGGGCTACGCCTGGCAGCGATTTGTCACTAGTATTGTGGTGTGGGTGGGGGTTGAGAGTGTAGGTAGACGTAGACCAGCACTGCATTTCATGTCTTTGCATGATATCTATTAAATGGAATATGTAGTGTATGGATTATTACTACTGTACTTAACTCTTGATGTGTTCAGTGTTGTTGGTTTAATGAGGTCATCATTTAGTACGAGGACCGAGATGTGATGTGGTTTACCTAGGGTAGATGCATGTATTTGGGGTAGGTATCAATATAATATTATTTCCTTCTTATATTTTACTTACCCGTAATAGAGGAATAGAATTTTTGCCATTTTCCAAACTTTTAAAAGTGATATTGATGGGTGTGTTTAGTAGTAGAAAATAAATTCTCCTTTGTGTTGTCAAATGTCAAAAAGCCAAATGAAAGTTATTGTATTTTTCACACTTAACCCTTTCTATAATGATAAACATGAAATAAAAAAATTGGAGATGATTTTTACAAAGCTCAATGTTCTTGAGGTAATAAAAATTATGTGCTCATTTGGGAGGGCTTCGTGATAGGTCGTATTATTGAATCCAAATGATAAGCCAGAATATATATATATATATATATATATATATATATATATATATATATATATATATTAATACTGATATCTTCCACATCAATCCCCACTTATGGGCATTTGGTAACAGGTCTCCTTGATATTTTTCACATTTGTCTCCCATCAATCCAGTCAAAAGTGAGATTTTCGATGTAGTAGTTACGTTCTACATGTCAAGTCTCCATCTAAGGGCATCCGGTATGGTTCCCATTGTAGCTAGCGGGCTATAGTATAGCAAGTAAAAACCAACGATATGGGGCTACCTAAAGCTGATGTGAATAGTTTGACTAGCTAGGACGCTTGCCACATTTGGCGAGCTACTTGGCGAGGCTGTGTTGCTGAGGAGAAAAAAAAAAGTATTTATTAATTTAACTATCATTTTCATTTCATGCACAAGTGGCATACATTCTAGGAGAGAGAAAGTATTTAATTATCATTTGGCAACACTTTGTAGGAGAGAGAAAATATTTAATTAAAACAATAGCTAGCTTGTTGTCTCTACCATACCAACTTTAAAATTAATACAAAATTTAAATGATTAAATTATACAAAAAAATGGTGATGTGGATAGCTAGCACAAGAGAATTGACTACCATTATGTCATCACCATACCGGATGCTCTAAGCGACTTGGTATAACACACGCCAACATGCACTAATAAGATATATCATATATGCAATATGCAATATGCAAGTCTATTAAATATATAAATATAACATTATAATAATATTCATTATAAGATATGCAATGTAGTGTTTGATTGTGCAAATATGCAACATTAAAAAAATAAAATTAAAAAAGCATGTGAGCTTCCCCTATTTTGGGTAAACCATGTGAGGTTTGCCGGTCACTAAAATAAAAATCAACCACAAGTTGAATTGAATGCAATTTACAATAGGAATTTATAAGAAGAGCCCATCACATGGGAATATTCAATTCGAATTAAAAATTACCAAAGGCCGGTACCTAACCTTTACTCCCTATTGAATGGTCAAGAATTCAAGCATTAGTGGAATGTGCCTAAAGGACTAAAATTTCAAAAGCAAATAGCCTCTCGGGGCTACTAAACTTTTAACTAACTGGTAAGAATTTAAAATTTTAAAAATTTAATTAAAAGGTTCAACTACCAATTAAAAGCTAATTAATGCATACATGACTGTCTTAGATTAACTTACATTTTAGAATCATGTAATTATTATTTCTAGTTGGGCTTTAACATTATATATCTTTAACTTCATTCATGATCATATAAATATATACCCTTTTAATACCTTTCAAAAAAAAAAAATATATATATATATATATATATACCCTTTTAAGTGAGCAAATAAAATGGCGCTCTCAGAATAATAATAGTGTTTTCCTTCGAAATGGTTGCATCAAAGAGTGATGAGAGAGATGGTTGGGAGAAGGGGAGCCAAGAATAATCAAAGAGAGGGTCTAAATGAACACAACTCCATTAAATAATGGGCTATTATCACAAAACCCCCCATGATTCCCCAATATCATCAAATTAACCCTCGGCCTATCAACTAATCAATCTCCCCCCTAAACCCGCCCTCGGCCTATCAACTAACCCTCTAGGTTTCCAATTTGATCAATCTCCCCCCTAAACGTGAATTGGATAAATTTTTGGGTACCGAAAAAGAAAAATTATTGTAATACCCTTATGGTTATGATTCAATTAAACTTGATAAACAATCATTTCAATAAAAGTATTTCAATAATTTCACTTTTTCGGTGCCGAATAATTCACCCAATTCACGTTCATGGGGAAAATTGATCAAATTGGAAATCTCAGGGAGTTAGTTGATGGGTTAGGGGACAATTTGAAAATTTTGTGAAACCACAAACGATTTTGTTATAAAAACCCTTACATAATTAAATAAAGTCAGAATTATAAGCAGCCACTAATAATTTGTAAACAAAGATTTATAGTGGAAAGCAGACATCATTCCTCGTAGACAATGGAAAAGCCAAGAATAATCATATCATACAATTAGAAACAATGGTTACAGTGGTCAATAGACTCAATACACGGGGTCTAGGAAAACACCAATTTAATTGAGATATTTTTATACTCATACACTTGCATTATAAATGATATACTACAGGTACAAACAACAGAACAGAAGACAGCAACCTAATGAATTGGAGCAAGAGAATCAATTTCAGAGCTGCTCCTTCTCTACTATCACTGGTTTTTCTTTCAGAAATGCCATATCGGCATTTGGCTTAGTCAGCAGATGATGATCCAACTCCTCATCTTCACTCTCCGCTGATATGGATGACACATCAAAATCTGAACCATCTTCTGTTTTAGCAAAATATTTGAATTAGTGAAATCACTTCTATTTACATGTATCTGTATCTAAAGGGTTACATATTTTTGTTGACTTAATATCTGTATCTATATTTGAATAACAAGAAACCTTGAGTTTTTCTTTTTTCTTTTACCTTTTATCACAAGATTTCATAGACAAACAACGTTACATAGAATAAGACATATTCCACTAAAAGTTTGTCATTGTGAAGGAGGTTCAGCAAGAAATCAAATGAAAATATCCTAGACTACACTACTGGATATAGGAATTAATGGCAGCCTTGTACTGAAAAAGAGAGCTCCAATTTTCTTAAATTTCCAGGTTTTCCGATAATTAGGAATACTACATCCGTCCATAATGCAATTCACATAAGGTTCAATCTCCTATAATCCATTCGATTTATTTCCCAAAAAAATCATTGGTGTAAATGTAGTTGCCAGGTACCATAATATTGCCACATGAATGCCTCAAGCCCATAGAGGCAGCTATTCCACCATTCCAACCATAGTTGTTAAAGGCTCAAGGTGCACAAAGGCGCCAAGTCCTCTTGGAGCCTGAGGCGCGCGCCCAATTGAATAGAGGCGCAACATAATATGAAAAAAAATAAAATAAACTTAATAAAATAAGCAATCATAAATATAAAGATGCAAAAGTTTGGTCAATAAAATACTCCTTTTCAATATTCAACCTACTAACAAAATGATGTAAATACTAACTAAAGTAAATAGTTAGCTAACAAAAGAAAATGTTCACTTCTATCTATAAAGACAAAACAAAATATCTAAATATCAACCTCCTTATTAAGGATGACAATTTGTACCGCCCCGTTCCACTCCTTTATTCAAGGGTTTGGGAGCGCTTTTTATTAGGAGTCCTTATTGAATTTGTGTTATTATTTTTTTTTTGTGAATTGGGATAAGATGAAAACCAATTTAACTCAACAGAAAAAAGAAAAAAAAAAAAAAACAGAAAAAGGGGTGAGTTGAAAACAGAGTAAAAAAAAAATAAAAAATAAAAAATGATTTACAAACAGTGATATATTTGTGTGTTTTGAACAGTGTCCGTGTGTGTGTGTGGAAGAGAGGTTAAAGAAGAAGAAATCAAAGAGGAGGTGGTCTTCCTTGGTCTTTTACTTTTTCCCTTAACTTTTCTTTGTTTCTTTTACTTTAATAGGATCCAGCTGTCACATGTGCTATACTGTAAACATATATATATATATATATATATATATATAGCTTGTGACTTCGGTTGTGGGTGGACTTTTTACATGTTCACTTAATAGGACATCACATGACCCATAAAAGAGAGGAAAAGTCAACAAAAGCAGCGTGAACGATTTTTACATGTTCCTTTAGAGGCACACTGGCTGTGCCTTGAGCCTCCCTGGCAGGGCCTTGAGCCGCCCGACGCCTTGGGCGCACACCCGGGTCGCTTTTGACAACTATGCTTATACCTCCCTATATATGCAGAAAACAGTATTATAGCTTTGACAACAGGAAATATCACCACGTTGCGCTCCAAGCAGCGTGAACGATTTGGCGATGGTTTCCCACTGCGCCACTGTGTACAACCCGATACACCACCAGGGAGTGATGCAAAACCATGCCTATGCATGTTCACAACTACCACATTTTTGTCTCATGCAAGACGCGCCATGACCTTGCTAAGTGGCATGGGTGCCGTGGGGGAGTCGATGACTTATACCTCCCTATATACGCAAAAAACAGTCTTAGAGCTATGACAACAGGAAATATCACCGACTTCCGAGGAGTCATAATGGCAAAACTTCTTTTTCTTGAGCTCCAAAGCCAAAACGTTTTTGGCAGTTCATTTTCTAATGACCAAAGGAAGCTCCAAAATATTCACCACAAATTTCCTCCATGGTTGTGTCGAACTTCCAAAGTTTGACTTATTCATGAAACTGCCACTGGGCCAACAGTGACATGCTGACATCATTCTTTGGGGCCGGATAACCTCTTTTTCCTAAATGACCCCGTGTTGACTGAACCCAAAAATAGGCTTAACAATAGTCAGTAGTCCAATACACTGTTTAATGTCACAGAGGGCATATCTCGTCTAGGAGTCAATGTGATGTATCTATCTTTAAATTAAGTTTAAGTGTGTAGAGAATCTGGACTCGGCCATAAAGTCTACAAAGGATCCCATAGGTTGTGACATTTCCATGCACCAGAGGTGGGCCGTATCTGTAACCGCGGAAAGTGTTATACAAGTACCGAGAGGAAAGCCGTTGCAGTAATTGCATTGAGCTATTGAAGCTTAAGTCCTGCTCCCCACTAAGTGCACAATATTGTGTTAGGGTGTACTGATTTTCATTGCAAACATGTCTTTGAAGTAGGCCCCAATCTTATTTGAGGAGAGGATAAATTTGCAGGGAGGCTTAAACTGAAGGAAATTGTCACGGTATCACTTATTTGACATGTAAAGTGTTGGAATCATAGTTGTCAAAAGCGACCCGGGCGCGCGCCCAAGGAGCCGGGCGGCTCAAGGCACAGCCAATGCGCCTCTAAAGGAATCAGGCGAGTCGCATTTAAAGAGGCGTGCGCCTCCACTTGCAGGCGCGGCAAGCCCTAGGCGCCAAAAGGCGGGCCTTGTTAAAAACATCATGTTACAACATGCTTTTGTTGACTTTTCCTTTCTTTGATGGGGTCATGTGATATCCTATTGAGTGAACAGTTGTTTTTGTTGACTTTTTCTCTCTTTTATGGGTCATGTTATGTCCTATTAAGTGGACACTAAGAAGCCCACAAACAACCCAAATCACAAGCTATATATAGTAAAAGAAACAAAGAAAAGTTAAGGGAAAAAGTAAAAGACCAAGGAAGACCACCTCCTCTTTGATTTCTTCTTCTTCTTGAACACCTCTCTCTCTCTCCACCCAGCCACCCAGCCAGAAACCCACACACACACTGTTCAAAACACACAATTATATCACTGTTTGTAAATCATTTTTATTTTTTTATTTTTTTTACTCTGTTTTCAACTCCTCCCCTTTTTCTATTTTTTTAACCTGTTTTTTTTTCGTTGAGTTAAATTGGTTTTCATCTTATCCCAATTCACAAAAAAACATACTAACACAAATTCAATAAGGAGGATGATATTTAGATATTTTGTTTTGTCTTTTAAGAAAGAAGTGAACATTTTCTTTTGTTAGCTAACTCTTTAGTTTAGTTAGTTTTTACATCATTTTGTTAGTAGGTTGAATATTGAAATGGAGTATTTTATTGACCAAACTTTTGCATCTTTATATTTATGATTGCTTATTTTATTAAGCTTGTTTTATTTTTCTTCATATTATGTTGCGCCTCTCTTCAGTTGGGCGCGCGCCTCGCCTTGCACCTCGCGCCTCAGGCTCCAAGAGGACTTGGCGCCTTTGTGCGCCTTGAGCCTTTAACAACTATGGGTATAAGTCCTCAACTCCCGCAAAGCACCCATGCCACCCATGGTACGCCTTCCAAGAGACACACATGGAGTAGATGAGAACATGTGTGGGCATGGTCTTGCATCACTCCTTGGTGGTGTATCGTGATATACCTTTGGTGTTTTCTACCCACGTGATAATTAAAGTGTCAGCAAGGTTCACAAAACGCAAGGCATGGCTTGGTGAGAGAGGGGTATGGAAGGCTCGTGGTCAGACCAAGCGTAGACATGGCTCAAGTATGCTGGTTTAGTGGGCATTCGATTTCAGTAGTGGGGAGTGGTTGCTAGAACTTCCCAGACATGTGCAGGCATTGTGGCAAGTCTGTTGATTATAGGCAACCACCGAGTAACCACCACCTATGCCACGTGACACAATTTGAAGGCATCGTAAAAAAAGGGGTGCAGCACTCAGCATTCTAGGTGGACATGGCTGAGATTATGGGAGGACATGGCTTATAGGGCAAACATTCAAGAACACAATGATTCTGGTTAAAGAGTCTCTACCTTAGCAAGAAGCTCAATGACTGGGAGACTTGGTACTCCCCTCTGGAACGAACTTGTTGCGCCCTCACATGGGCAGCCCACAGAGTACGGTGGATGGCATGGCTGGGGCATGCCAACACACCTAGCAGTTGGAATTGTCAACTGCATACCATTGCTCGCATCACCAGATGGTGACAGCACGGCCTTAGGTTGATGTGGGTGTCATCCACCAAGCTTAGTGGGCTTAGTAAGCAGTACTGAGAGATTCCTCTATATAGATAGTTTGGTCTGTTGTGGAGGGGTAAGTGAGTGATTCAGAGAGCACCGTGGCTTGCTGCAAATCCTAGAGAGATTTCCTTGTACTATTTCATTCAGAATAGTGAAGGTTGGAAGCTTGGTGTTTTTGTAAATCATGGGTGTTCCATTTCTTCATTTCCTGCATTTTTCTTTTTGTGCATCTCAAAGGCATCAAGGGTGAGTGGCAAAACCAAGTCAGACAGTGTGTTGAGAGCGGATTGGTGCCATCATAAGGAAAAATTATCGTGTTGAAAATTAACCCCCATGACAACTACTACAATGGCCATCACCTAAAATATCGTCCCCATATGCATGTGGTGACATTGCATTCAATGTGTTAAGGACATAAGACATGACCTCATGATAACACCATGCTGGCATGATCACCGCTTTGATCTCAGTTTTGAACTAGAAATAAGCCACTAACCCACATTTAGAAAGGATCAGAGAAATGACCCAGGCCCCTAGAGACCTATAAAACACCTAGCTATACTCCTACCTTGAGGAGTATGTTATACCCATACTGATATACCCATTACTATTTTTCCCCTATCAGCATAAAACTATAAAAAAGTTAACATGCTTCATTTTGTTGTGATTTCCGTATTTCACATGCATAAATTCCGTTTATTCATTTACTCTTCAATTTCACCGTAACTAGCAACATATGATAGGTTTTGATGTATATGATATGCAATTCATTGTATAGCCAGTTTCAGCAAAATGAGTACTCCATAGAAATATGGAGAGACTTGATCGAGATCAATGGTATCAAGGGAGTTAAAACTAAAACTAACCAGAATATGTTGAACGATCAGGCAAATGTCTGACTGCTGTAACCTGAATACTTTCTGGAAGTAGACAGTTGCAAAAAGAACCTGAAACACCAAAAGTAGCAATAGCATTAGATACGGACAGAAACCAATAATGTGTGCGCCACAAGGCCCATATTCCCATGTTCACGAAACAGAGGACCTGCGTGCGCCATAACTCAGGACCCTTCTATTAGCCATTTAGAACAATAATGCTTTATGTTATGGTCTTTGTATCACATATGGCTTAGAGGCAGTAGTAATTTTCATAAATGTTAAAAAAGAACAAATATTAGAAGTAGAAGACTAATTTGATATACCATAGAGCCAACCAATTATGAGACCTGTTTTAAAATTGACCTTGCAAAAAATATAGCTTTGGAAAAGCAAGCAAAGGATCTTTGGTCTTACCAACTCGGGCAAGCCGATTCACCCATCCAGGAATAGGCTTCCCAGTTAGACGCAAACAAACTTCTTCAGTAAAATGGTTGCAATTTTTGGCAATCAAATGATAAGCGTCCCCGTGATATTTTCCAGAAAGATGCTCCATGAACGACCGGAATTCTGAACGAGACATGTCAGTGCTACCTAAAAGCACTGACCTTCTAAAAATAAAACCAGGGCAACTTCTTGGTTCCACCTCAAACACCCCACTAGTAGAGTATTCATGAGCTCCAAATCCATACTCCAGTCCATGTACTGTTTAACACATCAAGTGCAAGCATATTATGAAGTAAATAACATAAGCATTAATTGATAGTAAACATTGGATAATATCTCACAAACACAATGTCAACATGTAATGCTGACAATCTCTATTGTTAACTACCAACTACTCTAAAAGCTTAAGTTGTTAGAGAGGGTGTAACTTAAATATTATATCCTTCAACACGCCCCCTCACGTGTGGCCTTCTTTGGGTCCAACACGTGAAACAACAATTTTTTCAACAAAGGGTGACGGTGAAGTTCAAACACAGGACTTCCTGCTCTGATACCATGTTAACAACTAACTACTCTAAAAACTTAAGTTGTTAGAGGAGGTGTAACTTAAATATTATATCCTTCAACATCTATAAAACAAGATTTACAGTAACAGCACGTTGAAAATCTGTAGAATAATAAACTACATCATGTTGCTAAAAACGTTGCAATACTTCTCTGTATGTAATTTGTATGCCTTACTAACTTAAGGTGCCACCATAACTTGCACATTAATTAGTTGTGAACCAGCTCCACTCAGGACAAAGGAAAAGTTGATTAGTGTTGAATAGTAAGAGGCCGAAGGAAAGCGAAGATAGGTTGACTGATGAAACACCAATTCCAGAACAGTTCAAAATGGTTTAAAGTACGACAAATCATTGTGCCAGTAAATAAAGAAGAAAATTTGATAGGAAGAAGCATATTAACATCATCTCCACTCAGAATTAAAGGAGGCAATGTTCCACAAACTACCCCCTATTTTTATTGCAAGTTCAAATCAAGAAGAATTCAAGGTTTGCTTTCTGTGAATAAATCAATTCTGAACTTCTACTTCAGGTTCAACTTCAACAATTCCACATGTGAAAGTTGTTTCAGTTTTAGACAGACTGCCATTTTGGAAATAGAATTACGCGTCAGTTCATATATGGGCATCAATATACCATACTCTCGAACTCGGACATATTCTGATGGGCTCCGAGACAAATGGTATCAGCATCTCATCAAAATTTTGCGCTAGCCACAACAGTCCCATATAAAGGGGGCAATTTTAATTCAAAACAATAATAAATCTGAAAAAATAGAAATGTGATGCAATTTATGGCAAATGAAAGTTACCATTAGTAACAAGGAGAAGATTGGCACTAGGGCAGCAGTGTATTATATATTATATACAACTCAGACAATGAATGCCCATGCAACATAAACTATACATATATATATATACACATATATATATACTTATATATATATATATAAGTATATATATATAGAGAGAGAGAGAGCTTTAAATGAGCTAAAGAAAATGAAAATTATCAACATTGGTCTATAATTGTCAGTATCTCAAACTATAAAACCTTTGAAAATACTTCCTAGGAGCTTTAAAAGAAAAGATAAACCACCAAGCCCTTAGCTTGAGAGGTATCTTGGCGCGCGCGTGGGTGGGTGTGTGTGTGTGTGTGTGAGAGAGAGAGAGAGAGAGGGAGGGAGGGAGTTGGTTTATGTCTCACCAATATTAGAGAGGGGGGAAAAAAGGAGCAGAAAAAGAGAGAAAAGAAACGCGAAGCAGCCTCACTGCTTCAAATAAAGATGCTAGAAGATTATAAGCTCTTTAATTAATAACAGCACATGCACTTGAAAAATAAAATTGACAAAAGAACAAACAATGTGCAATAAATCTCAGTCATTAAGCAATGTCACATTTAAGGCTAGTACTCCTTGCAATGGAGTAGATGCGCCATAATTTGACCACATCATTCCAAAGAAGTTACGTGCTTGCAAACTGCAAACCCGAGAAATCAGCCGAAGGACGTTGCAAGTTGAGGGAGATTCATAGTGACACATGTACACAGAATATCTTAATTGTTCAAGTTCGAGAAATCTTACACAACTATACCGATCAATACAATATGTTCAAGAATGTTTTAATTGATCACAAGCCCGTGTTGGGTTTGGCTTACACACAAGTGGGAGATCCTAAATGGACATCTCTATCATTCTCAGTGTGTGTGTGTGTGTGTGTGTGTGTGTGAGAGAGAGAGAGAGAGAGAGAGAGACAACATAAGAAACAAATATTAAATCTTCCAAGAATAAAGAGTGGCATTGCATATAATTTGACATCCATGAAGCACAACTTTAAGACCTAACAAAGCAAACTAGCATTTGGGTTTTGATGCATTTTAAGCATGTTGTCAATCACCAATCCTATTCTTTTTAACATGGTTGCACTCAAAAGGGAGTTTAAAGAAGGAAAAAGCCTATATCTGACGATAGAGGAACTTAGCATGGCGCACATGAACATTGAAGCCCCACCTGAGACTGCCATGACAAAGCTAACACAATTTTAAGATCTAAGGAATTTTGTACTCGAATACACAGAAAGATTCCTCTATCAGTCATTGGTTAACCATCTATCAATCTCGACATGACAAAAGAAGAATCTCAGTCAAGATATAAATTCTACCAAGCTCGTCATTAGAAAAGTGATATCATTTTATACGTTTGTAACGAGCATGGCATCTACTCAGCAAATGATACAAATTTAATTAATAGAAGCTATGCTCAGCGAGACCAGGGAACCTTAGACTTCAAGGTTAGCCAACTTTAGGATTTTAAAGGAAACGAATGAACCAGCTTTTGCATATCATAGATACACTAAGTCTCAAACTGTTGTATGGCTAAGTTAACAGCCATAACATTTTAGTATTGGAAGGAGAGTATTAGGCACCTGCGGATCAAAAGCTTATCCCATTTCAATTGAAATGGTTTGAAGGTGTCCAATCCCAAGTGATTTATGACTAAATAAAGGTGTCGAACAAAAAAATAACAAATAAATAGATAACTAATAGGGTAAATATCACTTAGACCCCCTGAGGTTTGCTCATATCCCACCTAGACCGCCTCCATTTTCCATATTCCTACCTAGACCCCCTGAGGTTTGACCCATTGTATCAGTAGACCCCCTCCGTTAATTGACCGTCAGTTGACCAACAGATTCTGCTAATGTAAACCTGAAAAAAGTGTTTTATGGACCATTTTTCTCTTAAAAGGTGTGTGATGTCAAATATGTCTCTCATTAACTAATGTTAAAGTACTGAATTATCCTTCACTTATGTTTACATATTTCTTACAATACCCCTCTTATATATATATATATATATATATATATATACACATGTGTATGCAATCTTAAGCAAACCCATTTGCAAACCCGTTTCTTCATTGTTGTAAACACACTTTCCATCATGTTTCAAGCCCAAATTCTAGTGTCTATCCTTCACATATCTTAATTATCTTGCTTTCAAATATATGATTTTATGAAATTTGAGTATTAGTAGCAAGTTCAAGACGGAATCTTCAAGCACAAGTGAGAATAATGGTGGAAATTTGAGATACAAAGAGAAGAAATGCTCATGTTGTGAGATTGCTACAATTAGGGTTACCAAACATGGTGAATATAGGGGTAAGTTATACTATTCTTGTGTATCCCATTCTTGCAAGACTTGGGCTTGGTAGGAGCAAGTTAATGGTGATTTGGAACCTACTTCATTGATGGGAAACTAAGTTTGCAATAAAGTTTGTGAAGAAGATGAACTGGCTGGCAAGAACTATGAGATGGGTTTCATGAGGGGTAATTTGGTCATTCTACATTAGCTAAAAAAAATATTATAAAATCATTAGGGATAGTAAGGTAGGTCATTTCACGAACTTCCGTTAGAAAAACTAACGAAAGTTAATGTCAGGGGTTTGGATGGGAATATGAAAAGGGAAGGGGGTCTGGGTGGGATACAGGCAAACCTCGGGGGATCTAGGTGATATTTATCCTAAATAATAATAAATAAAAAGAGGCAAAAAAATGGCTGAACTCAGCAAGGGCGAGGAAATGGGTTCGGGATCGTAAACTACTTCTTTTTTGCACAACAACAACCCGCATAGAAATTAGTAAAGGTATTACAATATCATCAAAATATCTCAATTACATTTGATCAACCAAAACTCAAACAAACCTAAAACAAACAGAAAATCCATACAAAATTCAACAGCAGGAACTTCTACAGAATTTAAAACCGTGCAAAAACTAAATTTAGTACCTTCAATACCCGAGTGGAAAATTCCGAACCCGAACCAGTAGAGGTAGTTGTTTACAGGTGTGAGATCATATACATTGAGATACAAGAGAGCACGATTGTTTCCACCATTACTCTGATCCCCGGAAGAACTCGAGCAAGACGGAAACAACCGCATTGTATCTTTCACCAACCCCTCAGTCCCCCACAACAAATACACTTCTATAACCCCAAGCTCAACATCTGCTTCTAGATAACTATAAGAAGATAGAACCCTAAAATAATTGCAATAATTAAACAGTTCAGTAACAGCTTAAAACTTCAAACTACAAATTCAACTTCATAAATTGAACAAGAAATTGACATACAGATAAACCCTAATACACCAGTTTCAAGAGTGAACGGAAATATTCAATTGAAAAGCCTCAAACTGAATTGAAGCTAGAAACCCTAAAATAATACATAAATACATATACACACACAATTACACGCACATATATATGTATATATGTAATTATAGATGTATAGAGAGAAAGAGAGAGAGTGCTTACAGGTGGTTATGTGTGTGTAAAAGCTGTGTGTGTAAAAGCTGTGTGTGAGAGTGGTGTTGGCGTTGCCCTCTCAGATCAGAGCGTGAAAGAGAGCTCAACAAGAAGAGGAGTTTTAAAGAGGTTTAAAAAATGATACTATGTCTTTTGGGGTTTGACTAGTTGAAGAAAATGAGTTCAACCAACTGTAATAAGAAAAGGTCCTTCGTTTAGTGGTCAATCACTAAAATACCCTTTTGACATTGTTCTTCAAACTGTAATCTCTATAGTTAAATTACTATGAGTTTAGAGCATGGCTGGTTGATATGTCATGTATTAATATTGATATGTAATGAATAGTGTAACTTGAATCATGATTACCGTGATTCCAACTATAATTTAATGTGCGTACATATTTATCGGCAATAATTGCTTATATATAATATTTTTCACTATTAAAGAAATATGACAGATTTTTCATTTAACTTACTACATATGGCATGACACTATGCAAGCTTGAGTTTTGTAAATGATCATACCAATTTTGAAATTGTTATTTCATCAATTAAAAAGTCGTTTACTAATTCAATAAAAGTTGCTATTTCATCAATTTTGAAATTGTTATTTCATCAATCAATTAAGCATAATTGAACACTTATAAAGGAACAGCTGTTTTGAGAGACCACTGACCCAGCAAAGCAGTGGCAATTTCGGAAATCTTTATTTTTCCGTGTCCATTTGAATAGTGTGCCCTCCCGACAATAGTCCAAGCTACACATGGCTAGTGACTAGTGTTAAAGAATTATGACTTGGAGGAGTGAGCGGTTGTTCTGGCACAAAGAATGTATATGCATATTCAATACAAAGCAGCTTATACAGCTATGTTTTACTCTTTTAGTCTCGTACTATTCCATATTGTTGTATAATTTGTATAGCCCTTGTATACCTTATAACATATTGATTTTTATATTTTGCCAAAAAAGAAAAAAAGTCAACCTTCAAGCTATTAAGGAAAACTACTGAATGGTTAAAATTATCAAATTGACATGGTTCACCAATTGTACTAATTTCAAAATTGGAAGTACGTCAAACCTTGGTACTTCATCCTTTTTGTTTCAAAGTTTCATTTTTGTTTTTACAATAACAGGAGTGTTTTGGGATTTCATTCCTACTAATTCAGTGGATTCATATCAAGCAATTCTTACACCAATTGCACAAAGTTAAGGCTATATTCGCAAACGTAATCTTAACAAATTATTCGCACTCCGTAGAAATCAAAATGTGAGAGTTCATCTTTCCTGATGCACTATGTCTCATGTCTTTTCCAACTTAGACATTTGGTTCGGAGTTTAGAGACAATCGCTCCGAAATTGGTCCATCTCAAATGTCTATTACTCGAACATGCAAAGACAGTTTATGTACTAGGCAGTGGCCTTTCCTTTTTAGAGTTCGTTTGGATGGACAGGAGAAAAAAGAAAAGAAAGGATAACAATATTTTAAATTTATATTTTGATAGATTATGAAAGAAAATAATAGAAATGATATCATTTTTGTTTGAGTAAGCCAATGAGAAAAAATAAAAGAAATGATAATAATTAAATTACTAGTTTATCCTTTAGTTAATAAACTTGTTCTTTTAATTATAGAATATAATTTTGTCATTTTAATACTTAAAGTTGTTATCTTTTCTTTTCTCTCCAAATCTTGTCATTTTTTGAGGGATAGCACCAAAGGGTTTTGTAGTTATAGGCTTATCCCTCTAAATCTCTCAAAATCATTTCTTTTCTTTTCAAGATGTCAACCCAAACACTTATAGCATTATCTTTTCTTTTCTTTTCTCTCCAAATCCTTTCAAATCTCTCCTACCAAACGAAGCCTTAGTATTATGTATATAATATCCAAAATTTACAAGGAAATATATATCATCAAAGAGAATTTGAAGTTTGCACCAGTAATTTTAGATGACTCCACAACTCATGGCAAGAAATATAAAGGTTTATATATAGAAGTAGACATCACATAGAAGAATACATGCTCACTTCTGCATTTGAAGGCTGAAACATGACCTCTAATTTGGCTCATAAATAATTCATCAGGGCTCATATGAATTCAATTCCTAGACCATTCTGTTTTTTTGTCTGTGATCATCCCTCACGTGGCATTGTTTTTCTTTTGCTCAGACAAGAAATATGGTGGTTGGAGACTGAGCGGACCTGGATGTTTCAGAACTGACCCACAAGGAACAACCACTCGTGGTCCTAAAAACCAATTTTTGAGACCAAGTCAAAATAAAAATGGCTTGGTCTCTGAAAACCAAAACCAGACCAGACCAAATGGACCCGGAACCAGCTACCAGGACCTAAGTCACATGGGATAGGCATTTCCATATCATGAATATAAGATACAACAATACATTTCAAATATACAACAATACAACTTTTAAGATTCCTCAAAATGGGATAATTAAGCATTATTAAGTTATAAACAAGACCCTGAGTTTTGAATCTTCTGATCCACCTTACCCTCATTGTTCCAAGAGTTTGGTGCACTACCATAATAGGAAGAGCTTGTTGAGCTTTGAAGTTTCACATACAACTCATTTTTCTTATTTCTTGACACAATCTGCAATTAGGCTACTGTGTTAACTCTATATAAATTTTGAAAAATGCATACACTTGTCAGAGTATCTGTGTTCATCTTAAAACAGTAAGGTTAGTAAAACGGAGAAAAATTAAGAAGCAAAATCGACAGTAGCAAAGGGAAGGCGATTGTCCAACATGTTAAATAGCAACATATATTATATTACAATGCATGTACATTAGGAAGATCGATGGATTTACATTTATACATCCGTCATGATATATGAACAATCGAAATTACTGCTGTAGTTAATTGCTTCTCAATTAGAAGATAAAGAAGAACAAGAAATGCATATCACACATGAGCATCTGAGAGCTTGAGTAGCTTTTAACTGGTTTGACAATTGGAGTTTTGGCCATCAACTGTGTTATAGTACAATGAGGATAGTCTGCCGTCGAATTTGGACACCATCAGATGGGCAGATAAACCACAGTAACGCTTTCCCAGCCGTGCAATGCAAATGTCGATGATTTTCTTGAACATGTGGTCTCCTCGGATCAGTGGCTGCTCTACGAACTCCAATAAAGGCATCCACTGCGCAATAACAAATGGATTTTTCCAAATTAATACTAGACGGAAAAGAATACGGTTTACTGAGTAGCATCTGATCATGGTCAGATAATCTAGAAAGCCAATCAATTTTGCATGCATAAACAATCAAGTGTCATGGGTAGTTTGAGAATTGAGTTGTCACAGACAAATGGATTGTGTTAAAGCTGATAAATTGTTTCGTGCGGTAAGGGATTCACCTTGGCTGCTTGAAGTTCGTGATCATCAACAATGATCTGAGTCGATAGGGGTCTTAACATGCAGATGAAGAACAAATCTGACTTCCCGAAAGCCACATTGTGAGCGTGCCTGAAATTTTAGTCAGACGAATGATATAAGAGCGGCAGTGGAAGCTTATGGAAAAACATGTTGTTCCGATTAGAACCCCTTCTACGAATTGGGAAAAGAAGTACACCTTAGCACTCATTTTGCATGACAAAATAATTTTACAGCCTATGCAAAGTGTACCTAATTTTAGTTGATTTCACTCCCATTGTTCTTAAAAACTTTTATTATGATTTCAACACACCCATCATATTTAGGGATGGCAAAAAAAACCCGCCCCGCCCCGTTTATCCCACCCCGTTAAACTAATCGGGGCGGATATGGAGCAAAAAAAATTTACCCGATTATAAACGGGGCGGGTATGGGTCTCCCCCACCCCGCCCCGCCCCGTTTAATTGATTATTTACTAAACTAACCTTATATATTTGACATATTACAAACATAGTCCATATATATATATATATATCTTATGTTAAGACCCAAACCCTAGTCTATTAATCAAATGTTAGCCCCCAACCAACATCAGTGAGCATTGACCTTGTTTGGGACCAATACATATTGGTACTAGTATTAACAAGGGTAATGTTTCAAGTGAGATAGATGGAATTGGGTGGAAAATAACAGAGATAGAAGCAATTGGGGGATGATCACAACTCACAACACAAGAAGGATATGGGAGATGCATTGACCTTGTTTGGGACCAATACATATTGGTACTAGTATTAACAAGGGTAATGTTTCAAGTGAGATAGATGGAATTGGGTGGAAAATAACAGAGATGGAAGAAATTGGGGGATGATCACAACTCACAACACAAGAAGGATATGGGAGATGCTCATCGAGATAAAGACGAAGCATTGAAACAGAGGCACACTGAAGCTCGGATACGGGGACGGAATTGATGCCTTGTTCGGGGATGATTCCAACAACCAGAGAAGATATGGGGGTAAAAAATGGAAGGGTACAAAATCAGAGGTGGGCGTGGTGGGTTGCAAGCGCAAGGAGCAAGCTTCAGTTTCGGAGGTTCATGCTCTTGAAGCTTCTAATAGAGGTATATCACACCACTTTTGGAAGCTACAAGTTTATTCAGTTGCGGTGGAGAGAGAGTCTTTGTCTGCGGATCGGGTGGAGGAAACCAGCCCTAACTGGTCCCAATTTCATAAATGAAAATTATATAAAAAAGGAAAAAAAATTACATATAACCGGGTCACGGGGCAGGAATAACCGGGTCACGGAGCGGGGTGGGGTGGAAAATAAAAAAAAAATAATCTGGTACGGGGCGGGGAAATTAAACCGGGTTCGGGGATGGGGAATATGATACCCGCCCCGACCCGCCCCATTGCCATCCCTAATCATATTGCCTCTAATAGTTCAAATACTCGACCTCCCTTTCGGAATAATGTTGGTTTCATCTGTAGCTAGTGAAACAGATAAGATAATGCCACTATTATGAACTTATGAGTGAAATGTGACTGATTCAGTAATTGCGTGAACAATTTCTTTGAACTCATATGATGTTGTAGTTCTAGTATGCCAACTCAAATTTTCATACGGAGGTAAAAGATATGGTATACTTATTACCTGAAAGCTATAACTTCTGAGAATTCAGTATCAATCTGCATAATGGAACCAACAAAATTTAAAAATCGATCTTTCGATGACAAAAATATGTAGACTGAACTATCATCTCCCAAGGATAAAGAATATATGGACAAAATAAATCCAGTTGGAGATTCTTACACCAGTTTCTTCCTTGACTTCTCTTACAGCTCCCGTAAAGATCTCCTCCGACTGATAAAACAAATTTATCAATTAAAACATATCGAGATTGAACAAATGGAAGCTTTTCATGTTGAAATTTTCACTTCGTTTAGGAGGCATATGAACGAGAGAGATCAATGGGTAAAATTGCAAAACATACCTCATGAATAAAACCAGTTGGTAATTTCCAAAGGCCAAGAAGTGATGGCGCACAATGCTTCTCTTGTACTACAAGCACCTGTTGGTCAGTAAAATTTGTTGTTATAAAAGAACTTTTAGTGGACATACATGACTACGCTAATATAAATTACTAATGTAAGCAACTTTCAGAAAAAATTAAAAAATAGGACAATAGAGTGTAGATTGAGAAGGTTCTTATGTGCCATCTATACTAAGAACATATAATCAGCTAATTGAAAACCTTGTTTTGTAAGGTGATAGAAATGGGGTCGGGCTATAAAAGAAGAAATTTAAAGGTTTTTAACAGAGAAATGAGACATCTAAGTTCAGACGTATGGATCGAATCAAGGATAGACGTAACAGGTTTACCAATAGAATTGTGCAGAGGTAGGCATAGTCAGCTATTCAGAATCTCATATAATCACATGCCAAACTGTAAAAAAATTCCTCCAACAAAACAAAAGTAGGATGCATGGTGAAGTCATCTCCATCCTCTTCCCTCTCCCACAAGCCAACGCCCGTATCAAAAATAAGGGGGCAAGGAGAAGGAAATATGTGTCCTTTGCGTTGTTTCCCAGTCCGAGGAAAGTAGTTCTTATGGACAGATATCAAGGCAGAGGCATAAAGGATCAACCAGGCCAATTGTCTATTGACTGTCGTTGCACTGCAATCACTAGCTATCTGGTTTGAAATGTCATGAGTATATGATGTGTGGTTCTAAAGATGTGATTCAGTAATGAGATATGATATGATGTGTGGTTCTAAAGATGGAAGGTATCTGAAAGTTCAGGGACTTGAAGGCTTTAGAGAATTTAAGAAACAAAACTATACACGGGCAATATTGACAATGAGCAGAAGTGTTACACATACTTACTTGAGTAATTCCGTCCTATGCCATAAATCATTGAAGAAAATTTTTAGAGGAATTTCTTTATAAATCAAAACTAAATCGGAGGAAATTACATCTAATATACGCCCCCAAAAATTCAGTAGATAGCAATCTGCCAATGACACACCCACACACATACAAAATGAACAAGATCCACAACAAGGTAACTAAATAAAAGTGTGAGTGTCCGCTATGTCTAGTATGATCATTAAAGGTTGGCAGCTATGGTGAGTATAATAGTCTTAAAACAATCAAGCATACCTCATTTTTGTCATTGATCACAAATCCCCCAACTCCTACTTGATGAGAAGCATTCTCGGGAAGCATGCAAGGTCCTTCAGGAAGCCAATATGTCAACATGACGTACCCTCTTTCTGCATGATGGTACTCGAATCCTTCCTATAATCAAAATCAGAGACTCTACTGATTTATGGATAATAAAAACCAAAGGCTAGTTTGGTAATCGATATCAACGACTTGTTTAGACAAATTCTTGTGGGGGAACTGGTTCAGATACTAACTTCTTATCGGAAACACAGGGAAGCTAGATTACCTTTAATGCTACAGGAACAAGCTCCGACCTCTCACGTGGAAGCTTAAGCCAAACTCCCTTCTTTCCCTGCAGTTGAATCACAAAAGACAGTGAGGGCTCTGAATAAACTGGATATAGAGGGAGAAAATGGACTTTATCAGTTGTGCAAAAAGACCTCAACACTTGCAGATTATGCAGAAATAAGAAGTAAAAATTAAAAAGAAAAATGTGGGAAAACAGAAGAGCACAAGATTAAAGTGTTTGGTCCGGCAAGTGAGTTTCAAGTAAGGAAAAAATGAGATCTTCCACCTATCCGGAAAATTAGAGTTTTTTATACCGAAACTTTTTAATAACAGATTATTGCATATTCGTGATGCTTTTCTCTGTCATGAATGCTCTTATTTAGTGTAGTGCCTCCTCTGTGAGTAGATAATTCATCTAATTAGCGATGAATTCACGAGTATAGTAAGCCTAATGAAACTATTTTATCGAATTTGTAACAGAACTCCTCGTAACACGATAACTCCATGCAGTGGATCAATAATAGCTAGCCATTGTATTGTGAGACACACTAAAATCAGATTCTTGTAGAATCAAATGACAATTGAAACACATTAGGACTTGGAAGAAGAAATTACCTTTATTTTCCAATGAGAAAGAGATGAATGAAGTATAGAGGCAAAGACATCTGGATCAGACGGTAATCTTTTCGGGTTAACAATAACACCTCCATACTTGTCACTATATGCATCAAGTGGTCTCATCTCTCTAAAGTATTGAGCTGAGCTCGAGCCATTGGTTCCATTGATACGATACGAATCAGCATCTACCATAAAATTTTCCTGGCCAACTGACTTAATAATGGCTTTACTAGAAGTACTTGAATAAGAAGCCTCTGGGGTACTAATTCCTGAATAAAGAAGCCACAAAAGGAAAGAAAAAAACTTAGTCTGCAGATTTTGTTGGTTGAACTCTGACCACACAATGAGATAAGCTCCTAATAGTTCTACAAGAAGTGGATTCATTAATAACAAAAAAAAATTTAAAAACCCTAGAAATAAGCAAATGGTATGTGTGTTTTGAAATTTGGGACAAAAATTAAGTTTAGTGATTACTCAGCATTTCATCAACACAAGTGCATCTGTTCTTGAAAACCCATCATGGATTTTGCTTTTTATTGATGCCTAGTTCTGTTTCAAACCATACAATTTTCACTCACCAAACTAAAAATAACAACAAAAGCATTAAAACTGACCTTCAAAGAAGGCTCTAACTAAATAATTGTTAAGCTTAAATTTTCTGATACTGAAAAAAAATGATTGAAGCAAATACATGTCAGAATTAAAATGGTTTTTGTATGTGACCCAAGTTTTATGTCCTACTCTAATCTTCTGAAAAAATCCCAATAAATCAAACAGAAATAAAATTCATAATTCACAAGTGGGAAGCAAAAAAATTACCTCTACATGAACATGATTGTGGAGAAATTTGAACTCCAAAGACCTGCTTTAAGTTGAGAGATGGGCTTGAAAACATCATCTCTGGAACAACTAGCTTAGAAGCAGACATGGGCTTCAAATAAAACAACTTGAGCTCCATTAAAGTCAACTTCGAATCTCAACTCTTTCACAGTGAACACTTGGAATGAAATCAAAATCCAAATGTATATAAATAAGCAGGAATATAAAATTCCAATGCTTATCTCAAATTTTCTCTGGAAAAATCTGGATTTTCTGAAAGAACAAGAAATTCTTGGGATTCTTCGCCTTACCAAACATTGTAGAAACAATGGAACAAAGGCATATAAGAAAATTCATAATCCAAATGAAGACAAGGCATTAAGGGCATGATTGATGTGATAAATTATCCTATCCTAGCAATAATCATGTGGATATGTTGTTAAAGTTGTGGTCTGAAATGGGTCTTTTTGTGTGGGTGTGTGAACTGTGAAGTGACAAATGAATAAAATCAACGAGAAAGATCTTCTTAGAGCTCAAATGAAATGAAATGAAGAAAACGAGGGAGGGAGTGAATTAAATAACTAACACGTCTAGTAACGGAAATTGAAATTTTTGGTGTTTTTAGAATGTGAGTGTTTGTGAAACGCGGCTTTTAGGAGCGTGGAATCATTTTTTACACAGCGCAATACAGTGTGAAAAAAGCACAAGCCACTTTCATACACGTTTGTATGATTTCCACATGTATATATAACCACGTTCGCGTTGCTGGTGTGTGTATATATATATATATATGTGGGTAGAACAAACATCTAAAAACGTGAAAAGACTGGTCGGTGCAAGAAATTTTAGTTCAGTGAGAGAGAAAAAGAAAACCTAGACCACTGTAAAGAAGTAGTTGCGAAGAAAACATTGCTCAAAATTAGATTTTATTGAAATTTGGTTACATTGATTCCACTATTGGGACATCTATCATAACTACTATGTAAAATATTAAGAGAAAAAAATATTTCTAAACTATAATTAGACCAATATAGAAGTGGTTAATTAAATAACTTATATGAGTAGTTATAAATTTGTCATCTAACTGAAAACATTTAAAGGATTAGCGTATTTTATAATATTACTATTGTTGACATTCTTGCCATTTTAGTATCACAAGATTTTGTTACTTCTTCTAACATTTTTTACTTTTTCCTTTTTGGAAAATTATTATTATTATTATTATTATTATTTATTTTTTTTGAAAAGCTTGGAAAATTATTTTTGTTGAAGCGATAATGTAATGTATACGGAATAGACAACAAACACTTCGTTAGTTGGTTCAATGATTTCTATTAGATATGGGAACATGCACTAGATGAGTTATTTATTTTATTTCTAAATTTTATACAGCTATAACTATTATTATGTATTCATGAAGATAAATTAAACAACAAATTTTTCTTTCTTGTCTTGCAAAAAGGCAAACCGAATACTACAAAACACAAAAATCCCTAAACAACACTATATGAAATCTACACACAATGAACTTATTTTTTTATTTTTTACATGTTATATTTGGTCTTTTAGAAATAGGTTGAAAGTTCTCTAAATTAAATTTTGTTAGTTAATGACTCCTTTCCTTGAGGATCGAGAAGAGAATTGGAGAAAAAAGTGTCTGTGGACTGAAGAACCACCGAGTACTCGGTGGTACAAAAGTGATAAAAATTCCAGAGGACCCCGCGCATTCTCGCACCATTGCGAGTTTACCAAGTATTCGGTAGTAACTTCACCAAGTACTCGGTGGCCCAAATATGAGATTTTTAAGGAAGGCGTTAAAGACTCCAATTCTTATTGGGATTTGATTCATATTAACTTATCTTCCACTCCAGCCTCTCCTATAAATACATGGGTCATTCCTATTGTATTGTGTGGTGTTGTGTGACACAGAAGGGTGACAGAAACCCTAGATCTGACACAAGATTGAGCGAAAGAATAAGAGATACAGAGCAGTATTTCTTGGTGTGAGTGAAACACCGGTGAGAGTCAGGAATAATATAAGTTTATATTATTCCGGTGATACAGGCGTGAGTATACAGTGTGTGTGTGCGTGTGTATATCTACGGATCATCCCCTTCTAATCATCTCATTAATTATAGTGAAACAGTGTTCTCCGTGGACGTAGGCTTGTTTTGGCCGAACCACGTATATATCTTTGTGTCGATTGTGTTTGGTGTGTGTTTATGCGTTTTCTGATTTGCAATTGTTCGTGGCTTGGCTATTAGGGTTAGCAAACCCTAGTTTTTGTTCTTGGGCGAGTGTAAAAACCCTAACAAGTGGTATCAGAGCTTCAAGTTGAAGCAGAGAAAAAGCTCGTACATTCTGGTCCAAATTCATATTATCAACTTGTACGAAATCAAAAACCAACCATACCAAGAGCTTTATCTCGTCTAGACGAAGTCGGGGCTATAAAACGCATCGCCGTCAGAGGTCCCACGCGCCTTCACGCACTCCCCTAAGAAGATGAGTGAAGTTTTACCAATTACTCGACGAGAGTCATACCGAGTACTCGACGCAGTGTTTACCGAGTACTCGGCCATTTCAGTAGTGACGTCATTGCCACGTCATCAGGGATAGCCACATCATCAACAAGAGATAGGCTCAGTGGGAGCTATGGCTGAAGAAAAGACAACTATGATCGAGAAGTTTGACGGTGCAAACTTTGCCTTTTGGAAGATGCAAATTGAGGATGTGTTATACCATAAGAATTTGTTCTTACCATTGGAAGCGTAGAAGCCAGAATCGATAAAAGAAGATGATTAGAAAATCCTAAATCGAAAGACTCTCGGTACAATCAGACTGACGCTGTCAAAGTTCGTTGCTTTCAACATCAAGAGTGAGAAGACTACGAAGTCTCTCATGAATACTCTTTCGAGCATGTACAAACAGTCGTCTAGAGCAAACATGGTACATCTCATCACTAGATTGGTGAATATAAAGATGTCCGAGAATGGGAAGGTCAGTGAATACCTTAGTTCTCTTAATGAAAGTGTTGAGTAGTTGGAATCAATTGATATGTCAATCACTGGCAAGATAAAAACGGCTTTTCTATTAAGCCAATTGCTAGAGAGTTGGAGAGCCACAAAAGCTGCAATCAGTAACTCTTCAGGAGTATAACCGTTACAGTATGATTCCGTAGTGAGTATGGTACTCACAGAAGAGATCAGAAGACAGACGTCATACTCTTCTAACAGTGACTCAACATTGACTGTCGACACCAGAGGTAAAGGTTCGAATAAAAGGAAAGGCGGAAGTAATGGACGTGGCAGTTCCAAATCGAGATAGGAGTTTAGTAGATGACAAGACTGAAGTGAATTTTGTCTCAGAAGATGATGCGTTGATATGTTCTTTGGAGAGCAAAATAGAGTTTTGGGTCTTGGACTCTAGAGCATCATTCCATGCCACCTCAATTCGAGAGCTCTTTAAGATCTATGCACCTGGAAACCTTGGCGAGGTTCATCTAGGTGACGATCAGCCCTGCAATGTTGTTGTCAAGGGTGAATTACATATCAGACTCAACGGATCGATATGGAAGCTGAGGGATGTGAATCACATTCCAGACGTAAGGAAGAACCCATCTCAGTAGGCCAGTTGGCGAGTGAAGGTTATGTGTCCACTTTCAGTGGAGATAAGTGGGAAGTTTCCAGGGGGGCTATGACTATAGCACGAGGAAAGAAAAAAGGTACGTTCTACACAACCACCAATTTTAGCACAGTGATTGCAGTTGCAGAAGGCAAGGATGATCATAACTTATGGCACCAGGGTCTAAGTCACATGAGTGAAAAGGAGCTCGCGGTTATGCTCTCAAGGGAAAAACTACCAGTGAAATCGATTGACATCGACTTCTGTGAATGTAAGCAGAAGATGGTTAGTTTTAAGAACAACAAAAATCTCACAATGGAAAAGCTTGAGTTAGTTCACATGGGTATCTGGGGGCCAGCAACTGTCTCATCTCTTAGTGAAAAGTCCTACTTTGTGACTTTCATTGATGACTATCCAGGAGGATATGGGTTTATTTCTTGAAACATAAATTTGAGGTGTATAATGTGTTTAAGAAATGGAAAGTCAGGGTAGAGAAGGAGACAATGTTGAAGGTAAATAAACTAAGATCAGACTTTGGTGGAGAAAATGAAGACTCCGGGTTCAAGAACTTTTGCTATGAGAACATTATCAAATTAGAGAAAAGTGTTTCAAGTACACTACAACAGAATAACGTAGCAGAAAGTACGAACCAAAAAGTGACTGAGATAGCCAGAAGCATGCGCATTCAGGCAAGGTTGCCAGAACAGTTCTGGGTAGAAGCAGTCAGTACAACAACGTATCTTATGAATCATGGTCCATCAGTACCATTGGAGCAAAGAATACCAGAAGAGGTATGGAGCGGTAATGCACATAATGAACTTGTGTATGTTAAGATAGAAGATGTTATAAACAGTGAGAGTCATTAGTCAAAAGAACATATTGCAGACGACAATTCTCAACAGGTTGATACACCGCAGTCTTCGACTCCTAATTCTGTGTTTAGGAGGACTTCACGGCCGATTGTGCGGAATCGGAGATATCTGAATTATTTGTTGCTCACAGATGGAAATGAATCATATTGTGATGATGAAACATGAAGTGCAGCAGATGCGAGCCAGTGGGAGCTTGCGATAAAATATAAGATGAAGTCCCTTATCCCCATCAAGACATGGAAGCTAACCGAGTCGCCAGTAGGGAAAAAGCTCTCCATTATTCGGTTGTGAAACTGAATTCCATTCATTCAAGCATTATTGAAGTAGAAGTTTTGCATCTAAAGCTGTTAGATGGCAAATATGTTTTCCTCCAAGGTGACCTAGAGGAGGAGTGTTATATGCAGCAATCGGAAAGTCTCTTTGTGAAAGGGAGAAAGAAAACAGATGCGACAAAGTTTCCAAGGCGAAGTCAGAAACGACAATGGTTGCAAGACAGAGTGGTCAGACGCAATAGAGATCGCAGGTTCTTTAGAAGGCTAGATATTGCTCATGCAGTGGGAGCTATTAGTATGGTCGTGTTGACCAAAGTGGTAACAAGAGAGAAACGAAACAACTTCAGTGGGTCTTCAAGCTTGAAGACAAGAATGAGAGCATCGTTAGAAGCACTGATCATTGATAGAGTTGATTGAGTGGGTGGAAATTCGTCAAGTGGGAGATTGTTAGTTAATGACTCCTTTCCTTGAGGATTGAAAAGAGAATTGGAGAAAAAGGTGTCTGTGGACTGAAGAACCTCCGAGTACTCGGTGGGTTTTTCACTAAATACTTGGTAGTACAAAAGTGGGAAAAATTCCAGAGGACCCCGCACGTTCTCGCACCATTATAGGTTTACCAAGTACTCGGTAGAAACTTCATCGAGTATTCGTGGCCCAGATACGAGATTTTTAAGAAAGGATTTAAAGACTCCAATTCTTATTGGGATTTGATTCCTATTGACTTGTCCTCCACTCCAGCCTCTCCTATAAATACATGGGGCATTCCTATTGTATTGTGTGGTGTTGTATGACACAGAAGGGTGAGAGAAACCCTATATCTGACACAAGATTGAGATAAAGAATAAGAGATACAGAGTGGTATTTCTTGGTATGAGTGAAACACCGGTGAGAGTCAAAAATAATATAAGCTTATATTATTATATTATTTCGGTGATACAGGCGTGAGTATACAATGTGTGTGCGCGTGTGTATAATCTGCGAATCATCCCCTTGTAATCCTCTCATTGATTATAGTGAAATGGTGCTCTCCGTGGACGTAGGCTTGTTTTGGCCGAACCACGTATATATCTTTGTGTCGATTGTGTTTGGTGTGTGTTTGTGTATTTTCTGATTTGCAATTGTTCATGGCTTGGCTATTAGGGTTAGCAAACCCTAATTTTTGTTCTTGGGTGGGTGTAAAAACCCCCAACAAATTTACACATGGTGAAACTAGAATAATAAATTAGTGTTCTAAAATATTAGAAGGGGCCAATTTAAATTTTATATGAATCTTGGTGCCGCAAGTAAAGCTTTTGTATAAAATAATTCTTTTAATGGGGTTGTAAGAAGGACTTCAAAAAATTGGGGAGAAGGGTTAGTGGCCTCTACTGGCCCTCAAACTCCGCCTGTGAGGAAGATCGACCCATAACGAAACCAATGACTTAGATCCAATGAGTCATTAGTTTCGATGATAAGTTGATTCACAACATGGACAATATTAATTATGATATTGTTGTCGTCGTAGTCACAATAAACTTGTATAATATCAATTATAAAATGTGAATATTGAATGAGTATCGGTATTATATAATAATATCGACATTTTTCAAAAACACGACGAATCTGAATCATACACAACATATCTAAAAATCCATCAAACCATGAAATCGTCATAATCTATTGACACTCCTCTTAGAATCCAACAAAATCAAGGAATTTTTTCTTCAGACTCTCTGAAAAGTAATGTCTCTAGAATATATATAGAATGCATAATTCTATATGTTGAATAAGATTCTAATTTATTAATTAATAATAATTAAAAAAATAAATAGAGGATTATTTCGTTCTTGATCAATTTTCTTAACTACAATTTAACGCACCACTAAATCCAAAATATAACTTCCTCATCTTACAAGGATGTTTCAGTCTCAGTAAACAAAATTTGTATGTGATATAATAAAAGCCATATATATATATATATATGTATATATATATTTAGAGTCATTCCCGTGACTTGGATGACAAAAATCTCATTAATTTGTTCACAAGAAATGATCCTTTCTCTCTCATGAGCAAGAAAATTCATACCCACTTATTTTTTTTTGGTGAATGGTTTTATTTATTTATTTATAAAATAATAAAATAGAAAGTAAATTACAAATAAAATAGAAAGTAAATTACAACATGAGAAGGAGAGACACCCCTTCAATTATAGAAATGGAATGGAGAGAACCCAATTCCAAGGAAGCCAAAACCCCATAGAGAGGTCGCTACAACTCCGAATCAAGAAGAAAGATAACAATTAAATCGATTACATTAAAATGAAAATGATGTAGAATCTCCCAAATGATAGCATTGGCTGGCGTAAGGCTGAGAGGATATCACATGGTGAAGAACACCATTTCTTTCGCACCAAAAATTTCAAATAGTATTAGAGAATAAAGAGTATAAGACATTTGCTTTCATAGAGTTAACATGGGTTTGTTGAATGAACCAAATTGTAAGATGTTCCATGGATTGAAAATTCATACCCACTTATTAAAATAACCAATAAATATGATTTTTAAATTTTAAATAATAATTTTTTATTTATGTCAATCACATCCAATATTCATTATCATAATTAAATATGAAATTCTTATTTACCGAAGGAGACAGAGATCATTTTCGTATTTATATATATATATAGTTAGATAATAATGCATTTGACTAAATTAAGAACGGATATTATCAGTAAACCCCCCTGTAGTTTTATTTTTGATCAACTAACCCCCCTCTAGTTCAAAACCCCTCTATTGTTAGCAAAATGTATCAACTTGCCCCCCTACCTATAATTTTGGACCAAAATACCCTGAAATTTTATTAAATTAAAAAAAACATAAAAAATATATATACATAATTTGTAAAAAATATATAAAAATTAAAAAAAACATATAAAATTAAAAAAAATATATAAAATTTGTAAAAATATATATAAAATTTGATTTTTTTTTTATAAAATTCGAAAAATATATAAAATTCGTAAAAAATATATATAAAATTTGAAACAAATATATAAAATAAAAAAACATATAAAATTTGAAAAAAATATTTAAAATTAGTAAAAATATATATAAAATTTGAAATATATATAAAATTCAAATATATATATATAATTCAAATATATATAAAATTAGTAAAAAAAATATATAAAATTCGTAAAAATATATATATAAAATTCGTAAAAAATATATAAAATTTGAAACAAATATATAAAATTTAAAAACATATAAAATTCGTAAAAATATATATAAAATTCAAAAAAGCATATAAAATTCGTAAAAAATATATAAATTTCATAAAAATATATATAAATTTAAAAAAAAACCATATTACCAATCAAATAAAATATCTCGAAAACATAAACATCATTTTAATTTTAATTAGGAATAAAATCATATAACTTTCTTATTAAATCACATGAATGAGTAGATTATGTTGGACCCTCCATATTAAAAAAGGGTTAGTTCAATCCGCACTTTGTTTATTGCATGGAAATGGAAAAAATAAATTAACTTCTAAAAAAGCACTTTTAACACCACAAATTATTTTAAAACTATGACTATACTCAATTGTGACATCTAATTTTGTTTTTTTTAAAAAAATCAAATATAGTTGAAGAACACTTTCTTAGATTGTATTATGATTTTCCCAAATATAGTGGAAGAACACTTTTAACCTACCTTTTTTTTTGGATAATCTTGTTTGAATATACTATTGTAGTGTGCCAAAGGATTATATATATATATATATTGAATTTTATATATTTTTTACCAATTTTATATGTTTTTTTCGAATTTTATATGTTTTTTTTACGAATTTTATATATGTTTTCAAATTTTATATATTTTTTACGAATCTTATATATATTTTTAAGAATTTTATATATTTTTTTGAATTTCATATGTTTTGTTTTTTTTAGATTTTTATATATTTTTTTACGAATTATTTATATATATATTTTGAATTTTATATGTTTTTATTTCATTGGATATATTTTTTACGAATTTTATATATATTTTTACTAATTTTATATATATTTTTCGAATTATATATATATTTTCGAATTTTATATGTTTTTTTAATTTTTATATATTTTTTATGAATTATGAATATATATTTTTTGAATTTTATATGTTTTTTTTAATTTAATTAAACTTAATGGGTATTTAGGTCCAAAATTATAAGGAGAGAGACAAGTTGATATATTTTGGTAATCACAAGGGAATTTTCTAAACTTCAGGGAGGTTAGTTGATCAAAATTAAAAATAAGAAATTTTCTGATAATATCGCAATTAAGAAAGTCATAGTGGTTAAAAGTTAAAACATAGAGAGTTAGCAACACACTTGATAATGGCGCGTGCAGTTTTGAGCTTCCGTCAACTAGAAATTGTGTGAAGCGCACAAAATGTAGTGGATTTCCGATATATGTGGCTGAGCTTTGTGAGCTACACGGGACTACGCTAATATCTTCCAACTTGTAATACATATATCACTAACTTACAATTATATAAGATCTAAAACTACAAAAGACGTTACAAAGCACTATGCCAAATTGCTTTTTATTTATTTATTTATTCCACTATACCAAATTGCTACTTATTTATTTATTAATTTATATTATATTATTTAGAGCAACGTAGTCAGAATCTGGATTCTGATAAAATTTTAGGATTCTACTGTACAATTTTAGTACGATTCTACTACGTTTTTATAATGATTTGACGATTTCGCCATTTATATGAAATGCCCAAAAATTTTATGATTTGGTACAATATTTCAATATATAGCCTAAATTTATGAGAAAACATTTAAAATGCTCATGTATTAGAAAATTTTAAAAATTTTAATATGATTTAGAATTTAGACTTTTAAATTAAATATTTAATTATTATTATTTTTTTAAACAAATTAATACGAATTGCTACAATCTTACCATTCTTCTATTCCAATTCTACCAACCCAAAACGATTTTAACTAAAATTCTGATTCTCACTGCCTTGATTTTGAGCTTTTTATAATGATCTTTGTTGGATGATTTTCACAAGACCAGGTGTGAACTTGGCAAGTGGGTTGGATAAGGACCTTTTCACACAAATCACGTGTCTCCCTCGTGGCAGACATGGGTCCAGCCCAAACCAATAAAGCCAAGGGTTGCGTTTGGTAACGGTGCGGTGCGGTGTTAGTTTTTGATTTTTGTTTGGGCTGGGTTAGATTTGATTTGGTGTGGTTTTATTTTGATTCCAAATCATGTTTGGTGCAGATGGTTTTGATGTGAGAAAAAGTGATGCTAAAAAATCAAAACATATTTGGTAGAGTTGGTATGAGTTGAAATTCTGAAACCAAACCATATTTGGTAACTTGGAATGGTTTCACATTTTATTTATAAATATTAAAATTTATAATATTAAAATATATTTAATATTAATATATTAATTTTTAGGAAAGATAATAAAACTATAATATTAAAATATATTAAATTTCCAAAAATATATTAAATTTCCAAATATATATTTTAATATTAAAATATTAATAATATATTAATATTAATATATTAATTTTTAGGAAAAATAATAAAACTATAATATTAAAATATATTAAATTTCCAAAAATATATTTTAATATTAATATATTAATATAATATTTTAATATATTAATATATTAATTTTTAGGAAACATAATAAAATTATAATATTAAAATATATTAAATTTCCAAAAATATATATTAATATTAATATATTATAATATATTAATATATTAATTTTTAGGAAAGATAATAAAACTATAATATTAAAATATATTAAATTTCCAAAAATATATTTTAATATTAATATAATTTCCAAAAATATATTTTAATATTAATATAAATATATTAATATAGTGCAACTATTTGATTTTGGTTTGGGGTGAGATAGTGCAACTATTTGGTTTTGGTTTTGGTTGCTACAGTACCGCACCATAAAAAACCATCTCATTAGATGGTTCCAAAATCATGGGTTGGTACCACCATTTGGTACCATTGATTTTGTATTATTGAACCAACATTAATCCTAACAAACATGGGTTGGTACCACCATTTCGTACCAAAACCAAAAAAATTGGTACTAAAACCAGTTACAAAACAAGACCTATAGGACCAAGTACCCGAGCCCCTTTCAATAGAATCAAAGACAGAACATGAAATTTTTTAATCTCCTTAATTATGAGCATGTGATCTGACTTCAATTATCATTATTTAATTAATCAATTTTGTTTAACATGTGTTTGCACAGTTGCACTTAAGATTTGTCTAGAGACAAAATAAATAAAAAAATAAAAAATGTACATATAACCAATTTGACAAGCCAACCATCACAAAGAAATATTTTAAGTATCCACAATAAACTTGTTCCATTACGCTCATTTCTTATTTTATTGGAAAGACCATTTTTATTCTCTTTTTTGGAATATGGAATATGAGGGTATGTGTCCATATTTAGCCCTGCGAAAAAGATGTTATTGCACCAAAGGATAGTTGCTATCACTAAATAAAATGAAAAATAAAATAAAAAATCTCTAAGCTAGAGAGCATATGAAGGAGAGATAATGACAGAAGTTGCACAACTCACAAGTCTCATTTATTGATGTCAAGATCATATATAAAATATATAATTGTTTCACACTTATCTTCTAACCATGTCTCATCTTGAGACAAAATAAAAGATCAATAAATATCATGAGTTAATTTTTTCCACGTGAATCATGATGTTATTTGGACGTCCCACAATGAAGAAAGCTTTACTAATTGCACACAACGTCAGAGGCCCCATAAATTCTCACAATCAACACATGCATTTCATAAGATGTTGAACTATCAAACACAAAGTCATTATGAGTGTTGGTGTTGGAGGGAAAAGTAAACATAATTACACATCCTTGAGTGCGCGTAATAATAATCATGTAAAGACGCGTATCTGTCTTACGTAATCATATTAACATATTCTAAAAATATTATGAACCGAATAATACAACAATATAAGTACTACATAACCATATCAAAAGGTTCTAAAAGCATTATGAATCTAACGATATAAGCAACCTTGCTACACATGCATGGCTTAAAAGTTGGGAATACTATATTGCAATAATAATGAAGGAATTGCATGTAGATAATTTAAATTGAAAAGAGCAGCCCTTTTATTAATCATAGTATCTGAGCTTTGGGCACAATTGAACCCCCAAACAATGATGGATAAAAAAATAAGGGGAAATACATTCAAAGAAAACTCAGATGAAAAGAGGGTCGCAGCCAAAAATGGCAATCAGAGTGTGTAATGTGGGTTGACATCAATGTCTAAGCCCCTTAGCTTTGCAAATGACTCAACCCTTCCTTTAAGAGTGTGAATCTCCCTTAACCTGCAAGACAAAATATGCTAATTATGTTTACAATATATTGGTTGGTTGTACATGTATAGGCACATGCATATATAAAGTATAAACACCAAGGCTTCCCAATTCTATAAGCTTCTGAAACTAAAATGTTATTCTCAAGAAATCCAACCTACATGAATCATTCAGAAAAAAAAACACACACACACACACACACACACACATAGCTTAATCCTCGATATTACTCTCACCAGTGGCTATTGTCAGACTTAAACTTTATTTTTTTTCTTTTCTCCCTGGTGACTGAAGAAATTTTGATACCTCATACTTGTTCACCTAAACTTTAACCATTGCATTGTTTGAATATCCATCTGTTTATTGTTTCTCCCAAACATTGAAATATGTGAGTATAGCTCTGTACTGTTGCATTGACACAAATGATTTGTAAATGTAATTATTATTATTTATTTTTCTTTCAGAAAATGATATGGATGACATGTTGGGACAAATGCAATGGCTTTTTAATCTGGCATGTTTAGTTGCACTATTTTCTCTTTTTTCTGTTTTTCTGAAAGTAGTATTAGATAACTGAAGAATTTTGTATTTTTAGAAATGAGACATTTTTTATTCAGTTTTCATAGAGCACTTTCCATAACACTACCAGCTAAACCAACTAAACCTGAACCAACCCTTATTTAATTTCATACATGTTTGGTCATTGGAATCCTCAATGAGTCTCTAGAGTATAGATGGATTGAAATAAGGCTTTTGAGTTGAAATGGGATCTACTTACTCAGGAAAGAAGATGTTAAGTAGTCTTATAGAGTATGAATTTTAAGTACAAGTGACTGACCTTGCAATCTCAGCGCGCCTTTTGGCTTCTTCGGCCATGATGTTGATGTCCCTGAAAGTATGTGCTTCAGCAAACATTTTTCTTTCCCTAGACTCAAGCCCATGAAGTGTCCGCTGTTCGGTTGCCCATGCTGCCTCCCGAACTTCCTTACCGAAGTCCTTTGTGGTGCTGAAAGCCATCTGATATAAAGCAATACATCAAAAGCCGCACTCGAATTTATATTGGAGCTAAATCATCATTCAAATTTGAAGCGCATATTGTTTATCTCAGCAAGAAACAATAGAATATATGATAAGGGAATTCAGTTTCACTCACTTTCTTGTCTAGGAGCAGACCCCAGGCTCTTCCGCTGAGTGCATACCGGACAGCAAATTTGATAGGATCAAGAAGCAAGTAGGTTAAGATGTTGTACATCCAAATAACACCAGTCCACCGCCACCCAATCTTGCCAATCCCGGCAAAATTTGATGTAACCATTGCGGATAATAAAGTTGCAAACTACAAAGATAGTGCATCCTCAATTTCTCAATTAATAAGCACAAAAAAACTCAAGTAAACCACATAAAGGACCTATACCTGAATTAAAATATGAAGATTAATGCACATAATTCTTACCAGCTGAGCAACGACGAAAGCAAAGAGAAGAAGAAGACCGGGTCTTTCCATGAATGACCAACCCCTAGATCGCGTCACAAATATTAATGCCTGGCTTATTGTGCTAACTTGAAGGTATACAGCAGATGCTAGCTGCGCGTTCAGGGCTGTGGATATGTCATCGTTTGTGAGATCATAAAGACTCCAGTTGAAGTCTGTCACATGGAAATGTTTCTGAGGAAGAAAAAATTAATAGGATTAGAAGTGTTCCTCTTGCTCCTCCTATCAGTAGTCATTACTCACAATTGACTTGACAAATTCAAAACATAATTTTTTTTGTTTTTGTTTTGCAGTTCTCACATGTCTGAGAATGTAGAGTACGAAAAGGAGGGAAAAAATTTACCGCAAAGAAACTGGTTTCATAAGCAGCATAGAAAAATAAAACGGTCATCAGGGCGAGGTAACTGCCTATGACAACCCCAGTAGCAAAAATTTCACTGAGCTTCCAGCTGTCAGGAAGCGGAGATGGCTTAACCCTGTCTTTAGAAATTGTCATGATAGTGCCTGCAAATAAGTTCTTTAGTGAGATACATGACTATTTATATCTAGATGTGATAAATAAAAGGAGAATCAAGAGCTCAACAAGAACTGCAAACAATGGCTTTTAACCATGCAAGACAACGGGACTTGAAGGACTAGAAATGCGTACCATCATTCAGAATGGCAATGACGAGGACCATGAAAGGAGGGAAGTTGAACTTCCAAAAGGCAGTCAGCAACAAAAATCCCAACTGATGACAAACCCCGGATTTCAGTTAGAAAAATAATGTTGCAGTAGGTACATCTGTTAAACACCCCATGTGTAGCTAAGGATCACTTACCACAATACGTATCGTGATAGATACAGCATATATCTGATAAAAAAGAGAGGAGAACTTCAGCATTTATATTCAAGAAACTATAGTCAATTTCCTTTTAAGACTAAAATTTTAAAAACAATTACTGTGTAGTTCTTCATTCTTTGAAAGATGGCACGGCTTGTTAAGACAGCACTAATGATAACACTCAGGCCAGGCTCAGTAAGAACTATATCAGAGGCACTTCTAGCAGCATCGGTTGAATCAGCCACTGCAATGCCTATGTCTGCTTTCTTTAATGCAGGTGCATCATTTACTCCATCGCCTGTCATTCCGCATATGTGTTTTCTACCTTGTAATATCTTCACAATCTCATATTTGTGCTCTGCAGGGAAGGCATGGATTAAGAAACTGGATACACGAGGACTTTTTCAAGTTCGGTGAATTGCTAATATAATTACCAGGAAAAACACCAGCAAAACCATCAGCTTTCTCGATGAGTTCTTCAATTGGGAGAGCTGCAGCAGATGCATCCTTATGGTCGCCAAGCAAGGAAGAAGACGGGTACATGTTTGTGCCCATTCCAAGTCGTCTCCCCGTCTCCTTAGCAATTGCCAGTTGATCCCCTGAAAGAATGGCCCATAGGTGAAAAAAATTGTGAAGCATATAACTTTAGCAATGTGAAAAGAATCTGGTGGAAATATTCTGAAAAAGTTCTTTCATTCTTATATGGTAGCCACCTGTGATCATCTTGATGCTCACTCCAAGATCTAGAGCTCTTCTAAAAAAGTTGATGTAAAAAAGTACCAATAAAAAAGTTGCAGTTGCTAATGCAACAGGAGCAATTGTGAAGTGTGATGAGCACCTGTGATCATCTTGACGCTCACTCCAAGATCTAGAGCTCTCCTAATTGTTTCAGCACTGTCATGACGAGGTGGATCGAAGAGTGGGAGAAGACCAACAAATTCCCAAGGTCCACCAGGACTGTCTTTGCTACCATCAGGTACTTCCTGTAGGAAAAATAAACGTTTCACCTGTTAAAGCAATGGAGAATCAGACTCAACTAGACCCTTGAGTGAATAATCTTAATTACCTGACGAGCAACTGCAAGGGATCGAAGTCCACGCTCTGCAAATCTATCTATTACCGAGTGCACCCTTTTCTCGATTTCTGATTTGTTTCTTGCGAGATTGAGAATCTAAAAGTGACACATAGTAGCAGTTAGTCTTTCAAATGACACATTTCTAATAGTAGCTTCTTGAGATCTGCATTATTTTATTCCTCAGGTAGAAAATTATGGAAATAAGCAATTTAATTAATTGATCTGTCCTCTAGTTGTAGTAATTGGAGATGAAATAATTCGAACAATTACTCGTACTTTCACAACTGCTAAAAATTCATGGACTATCGTCTATCTATCGCAGTGAAGTAGTGAACTGATTAAAACTTAATGTCTCGAAATGATAAATGTTGTACCTGCTCAGGTGCACCTTTGCTCACTCTGTGCATTTTACCCTGTTTGTCTATGTATGTAAGCGCAGTCCTCTTGTCAGTTGGGTTGAACGGAAGGAAGTGAACTTCTGTAATTCCAGCTCGTGCCTATCAAGAGATCGACGGAATATTTTAACCCCATTTTTTAGCACATATTACAGCCATAATGGGAAGAAATTCAATATTAGTGAGATGCAAAATTAGCCGAAATATAAACTTAACCCATCAACCCTCAATGGATGCAAGCAGGTAAGCCAGAGGTTATACAAAACAAACAGCATCCAAATGGCTGACTAAAGATCAGATATTAAAAGCTATCTACATTTTCGAAATAGTATGAAATGGTACCTCCATAGGTTCACCCAGCATCGAAACAATTGCAGTATCGATTGCATCTTGATTCTCCAACCTTGAGGCTCTTGCAGCCATCAGCACAACCATGTCATTGTCAACGCCCTTGGCAAAAACCTGTAGTGACATGGAAGAAATACCGAACTCTCAATATACAAGCTCTTTCAGATAGTGAATTGTTTTGGACATATTCATTAACATTAATTATAGGACGAAGTAATTGCACAGAAGCATCAATGGATCCATCCATGTGCAGTCTATAGGCACTTAGTGCATAAATATCTTTTTTTGCCAACTAGGGTTCATGTTGCATTCTATGAACTTGATAACTAACATAGGCGGTATGCGACAGTTGTAGCATGAACCTAATAGAGTTTGTTTCAATGTTAGTGGGCAAACTAAAACAATCAAGACAGAAAAAAGATGCAACCTCGATCATATTTTTGTCAACGGTAAGTTTGTTGAGCGTTAAAGTGCCTGTTTTGTCACTGCAAAGCACATCCATCCCAGCCATCTCCTCAATTGCAGTCATTCTCTTTGTTATGGCACCCTGCACAACAAGTTGATGTATATTTTTTGTTCGAAAAGTAGAAAATTTACTAGATAGAATAAAAACACGGGTGAGCTAAGACAGCTCGTGAACTAAATAGATAGCTAGAAAATGCAAGAGCAACAACCAGACATTTCTGGCCATATATAGAAGAAGCAAAAAGTGAAAAATGCTTTCTGCAAACTAAAATTAGGCAAGTAGTGAAAAAAGCATTCTGCAACACAAAATCAATGAAAGCTTCACAAACCTGCTGAGACAGGCGATGGGAACCAATGGCCATCGTTACAGAAAGAACTGTTGGCATTGCAATGGGGATGCCACCAATGAGTAGAACAAGAAGGTTATCTATACCTTCACGATAACCCCTCTTTTGTTTCCAAAGGATTACTATTTCGATTATCATCCCACTGGCAATTGAGCAAATGCAGAAGTTGCCGATTGAAGTCAATACCTGAAACCATCAAGAAAATTGGTAAATTATATAACAAAAATACTAAGCGATAATATATTCTCCATCACATTACATGCAGGACATACTATAGTTTCTGCTGGCCTATAAACATCACATATAAATCTTTCTCGTCACGGAATGCTAATGTTAGGTAATTTTTGATTAACACTACCTGACAATGTTATAATTCCACACTATAAGATTATTGCGTTTAATCGAGATGTAAGGAGTTTCTTTAACAAACCTTCTGAAAATGCCCAACATGGGTGGTGTTTTCCACCAGATGAGCTGCCTTCCCGAAGAAAGTGTGAACTCCAGTTGCAATGACAATTGCTTCAATTTCACCTTGTTTACATGTTGAACCTGAGTATACCCCACTACCTGGACCTTTCGTTACTGGTAGCGACTCTCCTGTAAGGGCAGACTGAAAAGAATACACTACTATCAAAGCATTTGGAGATTTAAGTAGGAAAATTAACTTCTCAAAATCATTGTCTAAGCTAACATTTAGCAGGTTATGTCTATTTCATAGGAAAAACTAGAGAAGGTTTATGGCACATTAATTGTTAATGAAACATACGGCAATTTTTTGATAAATCAGTTAGTTTTTTAGTACAAAAGAATCAAAACTTCATTGATTCAGTTAGTTTTAAAGTATAGTTCTAAGCATCTCATTGGTACAAACTCCAAACAGAACAACACCAGCCAGTACTGATTCAATGAAATTCAAAAAATATCAAGCCTTTTTATGAACCAAAACGACAACGTACTTGATCAATTTTCAGAGGATCTCCTTCTAGCAGCCGTGCATCAGCAGGGATAATATCGCCCAGTTTGATACTAACAATGTCTCCTGGAACTAGCACTGATGCATCCTCCTCACTCCACTTTCCATCACGTAAAACCTAGCAAGACCAATCAAAAAGGATTATGGCAAGGAACGCAATGACATTAGTGCAAAAAGAAGTAAGAAAAACGAAAAAGGAGATTAATCCAAAACATTTGCAAGGAGGTAAACCTTAGCTTTTGGAGCCAACCGAGCCATAAGGGCTGCAGCTGCATTTCCAGCATTATTTTCCTCGATAAAACTTATGGTTGAATTGATTACCAGAAGCACCAGAATGCCAACAAAATCGTTGTAATCCGGGCCTTTTCCCTGCAGACATTAGTTTCACAACATCAATCATAAGAGTTGAAGTGTAGAGATTCATATATATGTAAGTAAGAGAGACTAATATATACTTACTCCTCCATGTGCCATAGCTATTGCCATGATGGCTGCTGCTTCCATAACCCATGACAAAGGATTCCACATAAAGCCCAAAAACTTGAGTATTTTATTCTCCTGTGAAAGAAATTGACAGAATAACAAGTAGGAAAATTGTCTTCCTATGATTAGTAGCAAAAAAAAAAAAATGTAATACAAGTAAGAGAAGCACAAGCTGAAGCAACTTGAAAAATACCTTTTTCTCTTGAAGTTTGTTGTACCCGAAAATGTCCAAACGCTTCTGAATCTCATCGGAACTGAGACCCTTTTTCGTGCAATTCAACTTTTCAAAAACTTCTTCGATTGGAATGTTCTCCTGCCAGTGGAAAATGCTAGGTTAGCAAATAGTACTAGAGGCTGAGCAATCACAATGACCTCTCCAATTCGGACGTGGAAGCTGATACTAGTGGTAGGATAGCCATCACTTAATAGTGTAATCGAGACAGGAATATGCATTACAACCTAATATGCCAGTACTAAAATGATGCGGCATGGTGCAAAGAAATTATCCAATATGAAATTAATGTATCTTTCATATTGCATTGCTCCGGTGGAATCTAAAAAATAATAATAATAAAAAAAGATATGTACCAAATCAACAGTTTCTTTGTTGATAGCTTCGAGTGCAATTGCTGTCTTGTCCATGTCCATTTGGCTTCTCTGCTCCAAAACCTACCCATATTTGGAAACTTGTCATCCAATGACTTCAAAATTCAAACAACTGAATTCAAAGACACAAAATTGAATATGACGGACTAAACAAACCCCTTTTACCCACCATTAAAGGTGAATTGAAATATATACATTAAGAGCTAGCTCAGTGCACGAGCCTCCCGCCACTTTAAACATTGCATTACTCTATGTATCAACTAAGTAAATTAAGATGAATCTAATTATTTAAACCCTTTAGTTAATACTTCATTTAACCGTTTAATACAATCAGATTCAACTATAATGCAAACAACACACACACACAAACACAAAACTGTGAAAAGCACAAAAAAACCAAGGTCAGAGTTAACAAAAAAAAAAAAAAACCGACCAGGTTTGGCTATATCAGCAGCTAGAAAGCAGTTCAACTCACATGTGCCTCCCCAAGAGTTTGAGAGGAGTATTTGAATTTATATACATAACCGTTAGGGACATATTGGCGCAAAATTAATTTTTTAAATGAGAACAAACACAAAGTACATGACACAATGAGTCAGAGAGAAAGACAGATAAGCCTGTACTGCATTGGGTAGAAGACGAAACCCCAACCTCTGAAGCTCCGCCGCCATGAGTGCATTTTGAAGGATTGAAAGTGACTTCACCTTCAACAACTATATATGTTCAAATAACTGTATTTTCTGCAATTGTTTTTAGCTTTATTACAAGGAATGTCAATGGAAATTATATTTGGCTAAATTCCACTTACGCCACCCTTTAATTATGTCATATCGCACATAGCCCCGTTCTTTCATTTATCCCAATTATACCCCCCTCAATTTACGACCTTGTCCTGATTTTCCCCTTCGTCAGTGCGCCATCAGTTAGCAGAGGCAATCTTCTCGTTGAATGGTCATTACACATATTTCTGTTAACAAACGTATTGTAGTTATTGACAAGGGCTGTAAGTGGGATAAATGAAAGAACAGAGGGTTTATGTGGGATATGACCTATTTTAAGAGGATGTAAGTGAAATTTACTCATTATATTTTAATACTAAATCTAAATAAAATTGATCACAAATGAGTCAAATAATGTGATCAAAATCAAAAGTTAATTATTAATAAGTGATTATTTTATGATTTATTATCAAAATATTTTCTGAAAATTTTAAAAACAATAATTCTTGGAGCTTATATTAAAAAAAAGGACAACATTCAAAAAATAATTTAAGAAAAATGTCAATTTTCAAAAACAATTACAAAAAAATAACTTTTAGTAAAATAATTAAAATTTTGACAAATTTGAATAATTGCAGGATTAAAATACCCTCAACTAATTATTTTTACTTCTTTACCCTTCACTTATTCAATTTTTCTAATGACAATTATACCCCAATAAAAAAATGTCCTTAGTATCCTTAATCACATATTTCTTTTTCCACAGGGTTTTAACTCTTCAGTTGTTCTAATTATTTCACACCTTCATGCCTGAGAACTGCTCCTTAACCGCTGAAATCAGGGCAGACGCCGGTATTCCGTATTGATCTATGCGAGTGAGAAAGAGATTGAAATGCTTTGTAGAGTTGGCGACGAAAATCATTCAAGTGAGTTGATGATATACATGTATATACATAGATATACATATATATATATATATATATGTGTGTGTGTGTGTTTGTATATCATCTACTCACCTTAATGATTATTTAGTGACAAATTTATATGTAATTTATATTATTTTGTTGAGATATGGGTGTAGTTAAATGTTATTCTAAACACTTTTTATGCTATCTATGGATTCTTTGGTATTTGATGAGTGTTCACTCTCGATAGATTTTAGGTTAAACATATTATATAACACTAAGAGTAACAAAGTTACATATATTGCGTCAAAAGTTTTACGTAATGAAATATAAGTTTTACTCAATGAAACAAAAGTTTTACATGACTTTCTGAAAGTGTGTATATTCTGGAATTCGAAAAGTGCTTACTCTCGATAAATTTTAGGTAAAACAAAATATTTTACCTATAGAGTAAAAAAAATTAATATCTTGAGTCAAAAGTTTTACATAATGAAATATAAGTTTTACACCAAAAATTAGATGTTGTACTCAATGAAACAAAAAGTTTACATGAAATTCTGGAAGTGTGTATATTATGTAAATTGAGAAGTGCTCATACTTTGTACCTTTTATTTAGAACAAAATATTTTACTTATTGTGTCAAAAAAAATTAAAGACTGCGTTAACAGTTTTATCTTATGAAATAAAAGTTTTATAATAAGATTCTTGAATTTTTATATTTTTTTTACATAATGATATACTTTATGGAGATGACGATTGTGAGAAGGAGGGTTGTCTGAGATGAAAGGGTAGTTACGTCGATTCAAAAATTTTGATTTAGTAGAGTTTTTTTAGTGAAATACAAGATAAGGGCATTAAGGGAAATGACATCAAGTGGGTCAAGGGCATTATAGAAAAAAAATGTGGTTTTCCTTTTTTTGTAATTGTTTTTGAAAATTTACCTTTTCCTTAAATTATTTTTGAATGTTGTTGATTTTTTAATATATGCTCCAAACGTTGTCATTTTTAAAATTTTCTGAAATATTTTTATTAAATAATTTTATATTTGTACTCATACGTTTTGCTCCTCTTCTCTTTAGAACGAACTTGTCAAAAAAAAAAATTTGTTTGTTTTCAAATGCTAGGCTACAAATGATAAAAAAATTAAAAACATTTTTTAAAAAATAAATAAAAGGGTAAAGATACATATATTAGTAATTTTTTAAGGCTTCTTCTGGTTGACAGTATTTAATTGATGTTTCTTTTATTAAAAAAATAAATAATAAATAAACTCTTTTATGTAGACTGTAGTAAAATAAAATAAATAAAAAAGGAGTTGCTTTTAGAAAATTATTTTCTATAATTATCAAAAAAAAAAAATTGTCTCTAATTTTGTTCTTGAAAACGAAACAAAACCATCTTAGCATTGAGGTAAAAGAAAAGGGACAATACTTGGGTCCTCCCCGAGGAGGATGAAGTTGGTCCTCCCCTCTTACTTGGTCCAATAAAATTACAACACGTGGCTGGAATTAATTAAAGAATAATATAAATGAGTATTATTCATTATATTATGGATTTTTACCAAATCTGAAATTTTCCTTTTTTGATTCTTTTTTCTACTTGATTTTTCACTCTTTTAATTCGATTATATAATTATATACTAGAAAACATTCATTAAACATATCAATTTATATTCTTAAAAATATTCATGCATTGACACAAATTCTTGTTGTCAATTAAATTACTTTTCCACTCTTTCAACAAATCGAGAGAAACAAAGCCAAAAACAAGGGTTGGAAACCTTGCAACAAAGGATGCAGAAATTTTTATAGATGGGCCAAGGACCTCAGAACTTAGAATATAAATGAACACTTTAGAAATCACAAACAATCAATCAAACCACTTCAGACTTCACGAAATGAGATTTTCATTTTATTTACCGAAAAAACAAATGAGATTTTCATTTTTATTTATTTTATTTTTGTTTGCATAACTTGGTCGATTTTGAAAGATCATATTTGAAGGCATTCAAAATATTGCATTGATAAACATTTTTGACATACCAATTACTATATAATTTGGAAGGGTGAAAAGAAGACTGGACTAAAAAAAACAAGAAAGGAAATTTTCATATTTCATTAAAATTCATACAATAATGGTAATACCCAATCTATATTGTTTAATTAATTTCAGTCATAATTTTATTAGACCAAATAAGAAGAGAGGACCAATTTCATCCTCCCCAGGGGACGCAAGTATTGTCCAAAGAAAAATGTCCAAACAAACTTTAATAATTAATTGAGAATATTTGGACGAAAACTTTATATTTCGGCATTTGAGTAGTGGGGTGAGGATTCGGGAGTCATGTATATATGTTTTTTACTTCTTTAATTAGCTAAAGAACACATATCATTGTCATTATCAAATCGACAAGAAATTATATAGTATTTATAATATGTTTATTTACACGTGTAATTAATACGAATTTCTAATGTTGGTGCCAACCTAATTGATCAATCCTATGGATTGCTGTTGAATTTGTTATTGTCTCGGAGTCTCATAGTATACATCTGATGATAAGCCAATCAACAAGTCTCTTTCATGAGAGAGAACGATTTGGAATAATCAATAATGAGATCACTCCTCTTGTATCCCAAGTGTCCCAATGCAATTGCGCCAAAAAAATAAACAATTGTTTTATTCTCTAATCTAACTATTCCTTACCTGTTTTTTTTTTTTTTTTTTTTTAATTACAGTATATATATATATATATATATATATATATATATATATATATAAAGGTTCGTAGTTGTATATCTTGATTTGTATATCATCATATATGCCAACCAACAACATCCAATATATGGTCATTATCCAACATATACAAGCCACACAACTTAGTTGTTAAGTAATTTTTCTTGAGGTACCAAAGAATGTACATGCATGAAAGTGTACGGAGATAATTACAATTTAAGAACTCCATGAGATGGTGATGTGTTCTTAACCATTCTCAAATTATTGATTGTGTGTTTATTACCATGTTGATCCAATAAACATGTACATACACGAATGTTTTGTGGCTCAAACATCTGAATTCAAGAAGTTATTAACTTCTAGTTAGGGTATTGTATTTCAACTATAAAATTTTGTTAAAATTTTTACGATTTAATTTTCAGTCCTATTCAATAGTAGCATCCAAAGAAACATATGCGTATTCATTATACCAAAGTGGTCGTTGGTTGTACACATGGTTCATAGTCAGAATATAGGTCGTGATTGCGTTAAATAGAAGTATTCAACAAGTATGAAACTACATAACAATTTTGACAACTTTTAAAAGTATTACGAATTAGACAATATTGGTTCTATCATCCAATACCACGAATCTTGATAGCAAGAAACATATTATAGTAAGAAGTTAGTTTATTGATCACTAGGAAAATACTACAAGACATGTATATAATACAATATTTCCTCTTTCAAAAGACCTAGCTTACAAGAGAACGAGGCAACATTAAAGATTCTGAAAATTTTGGAAGGAATTTAAGCTTCTTCCAACAAAAAGATGCAAGAATAGAAGGTGCTAATAATGAATTTCATTATTCAGAAATGATCTCGTGATTCTAAAAAAGACACAATATGAAAATAATTTCTTAATCCAAGAATTTTAATTAATGAGGTTTAGGGCATGCTTGGTTTGTGTCTTTAAAAATTATTCTTGAGAATTCTAAGAATAGATAATAGTTTTCTGAGAACAATATATTATTTAAGATATAAATAGTTTTGTATTGTTTGGGTTTGTTTGGGTTTTTCTTTTTGTGATTCAAATTTGGGTAGAAGAAGAGCCAACCTAAGAATCTGGTGTGGATACTGAAATTGGGTTTGAACTTTGAGTGCAATTGTGATAAAATATGATTTTGATTTTGCAGGAACAGATCTATGGCATGAACGAGGATTCGGAAACAGGTGGGTCATGGAATCAAATGCAACCCCAAAAGTTAGGTGTATATATTTATTGATATATGTATTTCATTACTTCAACTTTGTGGCTTATAATAAATTAATAATTGAATTTATTTTGATTCAATATGGGTTATGAAGATTTATTTCATGAGTTCCTAGTTTCAAAATTCAAAAATCATTTTTTAGATGAGGAGACTTGATCACTTTGCTTTATGGCTTGTAACAGTTGTTGTTGTTCATGCTTTATTTCTCTTTTTCATTTGGGGATGTGTTGAGCCAAACCTAGAAAACTTGATTTTGATTAATTAGAGAAATTTATTGGAAGAACAAAAATCACATTTTTAGTAAACAACATTAGAGCTATTTTAACATCAAAATCAAGTTTTCATCTCCTTAAAAATGTAGCTTTTATCTCCTCATCGTTTATCATTTACTGTCAATGAATTTTGTTTATATAAGTTTTAATATAGGGTTAATCAACAATACTTATAAATTTAATTGCTTTACTTTGTTGAGTATTGAAGAAAATTATAATTCTTGAATTCAGTGATATGAGATGATGTGAAAATTGCATCAATATTTTCAACAAATATCTATTGTTAGAGTTTTTACACCCGCCCAAGATCACTTGTTAGGATTTTCACACCCTCTGTTCGAAGCAATGCAGAACTGTTCTGGCAATCCTGCCTAAATACGCATGCTTCTGACTATCTCAGTCACTTTCCAGTTCGTACATTCTGCTACGACATTCTGCTGTAGTGTACTTGGAACAGTCTTCTCTAATCTGATATTATTCTCATAACAAAAGTTCTTGAACCCGGAGTCTTCGTTTTCTCCACTAAAGTCGGATCTCAGTTTCTTTACCTTTTAACCTTGTCTTATTCTCTACCATGGCTTTCCATTTCTTGAACATATCGTACACCTCAGATTTATGCTTCAATAAATAAACCCATATCCTCCTGTAATGGTCATCAATGAAAGTCACGAAGTAAGACTTTTCGCCAAGAAATGAGACAGTTGTTGGTCCCCAAATACCCATGTGAACTAGCTCAAGCTTTTCCACTGTGAGACTTCTGTTATTACTCTTGAAACTAACCCTCTTTTACTTACAATCACAAAAGTCGATGTCAATCAATTTCACTATTAGTCTTCCCTTCGAGAACATAACTGCGAGCTCTTTTTCACTCATGTAACCAAACCTCTGGTGCCACAAGTTGTGATCCTCATTCCCTCCTACAACTGCAATCACTGTGCTAAAATTGGTGGTTGTGTAGAGCGTACCTTATTTATTTTCTGGTGCTATAGTCATAGCCCCTTTGTAAATTTTCCACTTATCTTCACTAGAAGTGGTCACATGATCGTCACTGATCATTATTGTCTTTTCTCCCATAACTCCCACTGAGCCTATTCGAGGTGTTCGGAGTCAAATCACACAAAACCGATTGCACGATTGCGTCCAAAACGGTCCAAAACTTTAAGAACGCCTCTGACCGCATCGAAAACGGGTAAAAAATTACTCCAAACAGGCCAAAATAAATTTCAGCACTAAAAGACAAAAATGGTGCTGACATGGTACCGTTGCTGACGTGGTACTAACATCAGCATCTTGTCTAAATTTCTGGTCACCGGACTGGTTTTTTCAGCGACTTTTCAGGCCAATTGCTGGCAGAAACTTCCAACCGCGCGTGGGGGTGCGTGCGAGTTCAGATGGGGCTGATTTTTGCGCTAAAATGTTCATCTTGGAAAAATATTTCCGTTGATATATTATACGCCTTATTTAGATCCACGATACTCTGCGAAATAGCTCCGAAACGAAACTACTACGTATAGAACCCAAAAAATTTGGTCAAAACTTATGGCGGCGCATGGGGGTGCGTGCAACTATCTTTGGCGACACGCTTGACACTTCTTGGTTCGCTCCTGGTATATATACAAATCACAAAGGATATGTATTGATTCCTATTTTTTTCTAATGTTCTTTCAGATCTTCTTCTGTTTGTGATTTCATATATATATATATATATATATAAGATCATTTAGATCTACTTTGTCTTCATGATTTACTAAAATTAAATGATATATTTTAGGATATATATACTTATATATATGTAATATAAAAATCACACAGGATATGTATTTTGTATGGGTATAATTCAGTTATGACTGATGATATATATGACAATCCCATATCATAAAAAATATATTTGGATCTTCTTTCTATTAATGAAGATCATGTGTGATACACATGTATACTTATATCTACATATGTTATAAAAAATATATATTTGTATATATGTGTATATATACAAATCACACCAGATACAATGATGGTTTATACATGTGTATCCAGATGTTTACAGATCTTTAGGGAAAAAATGGGAAGGGAAAAAAATTAATCTGGAAAACAAAATTATAAACGGGCTCAACCCAACCCGTGAATAGTTGGGTTGGGCTCAACCCGAACCCGGGCCTGTCTCAAGAGTGACCCGGTCTGACCTAATCCGGAATTGGGCCCGACCGGGTTCGGGTTGGGTCATGTTGGGTTGGCCCAAGTTACAACCCCAACCACTAGTCTTCATAATGCCTTTTCAGTAGCTATGACATATAATAATGTATTGGATTATGCGTAAAACACTAATTACCATCTGTATATTATGATTTTTCATCGAATCTAAATGATGAATCAAATAATGTAGTGACAGTACTTAGTTTATTTTTTCTTTAACATTTTGACCAATTGTGGGTCGGTGTTGTGTCTTCAGGCTCTTGGGCCGTGCGAGAGACATAACAACACTTGGACAATTTTTGTAAAACTTGAATCACTTATGGATCGGTGTTGTGTCTTTCGGGCTCTTAAGGCCATGCGAGAGACATGACAACACTTAGTTTATTTTTACAATTTTGATCACTTATGAATCAGTGTTGTGTCTTCAGGCACTTGAGGCCATGCGAGAGACATAACAACACTTGGATAATTTTATAAAACTTGGATCACTTACGGATTGGGTGTTGTGTCTTTCGGGCTCTTGAGGCCATGCAAAAGACATGACAACACTTAGTTTATTTTTGCATCAGTAATTATCTGTAAGCTATCTTTGCCAAGAAAAGACAATTTTACTAATGTCAACTCAACTGATCTGGCATTGAAGCCTTTTTACAAAAGCGGACAAGGTAAGGTAAAAATTGAATTGGCCCGTTACGGGTAGTAACTCTTTAGGCGATAGGCGTTCTGGGAGTTCGGCTCCATTCTACCATCTTCGTTTCTGCGGACGTGATATGTTCCACGCTCGATAACTTCAGTGATGGTGTACGGTCCTTCACAAGGCTCCTTGAGCTTGCCTACGAGTCCAATTTTTTGCCTAAGGACCATGTCCCCGATCTGGAACTCTCTTCTTTTGACTTTTTGATTGAAATAGTTTTTGACACACTGTTGGTAGGCTGCCAACCTGATTCCTGTTGCATTTCTTCTTTCATCCAGCAGATCAAGGTCGTGAGCCAGATACTGGTTATTAGGGCCATCTTCCCAGGCTTGGCTCCTGAGGGTTAGAACTTTGATTTCTGTGGGGATTACAGCCTCAACGCTATATGCTATGGCGAAGGGTGTTTCCCCAGTGGGTTGCCTGGGTGTCGTTCTGTACGACCAGAGTACTTTAGGCAGTTTTTCTAGCCATGCTCATTTGGCTTTTTCAAGCTTTTTTGCAAGAGTGTCAAATATGGTTCGATTTGTCCTTTCGGCTTATCCATTCCCTTGTGGGTACCCGACTGATGACCTATTTTGATTGATTCCATGTTCGGCAAAGAATGCCTTTACCTTCTGGTTGTCCAAGTTTGTCCCATTGTCCATCATAATTGTTCTTGGTAGCCCAAATCTGCATATTATATGGCTCCAGAAGAATTTGATGACATGATTGCTTTTAATTACTGGATAAGCTTTAGCTTATACCCATTTCGTGAAGTAGTTAGTAGCCAGAAGGACATAGGATATTGATCGTATTGCCTTCGGGAGTGGACCCATAATATCCATTCCCCATCGGGCGAAGGGGTGAAGGACCACGGTAGGGTGTAAGAACTCTAGTGGCCGATGGATAACATCTCCATGCATTTGGCATGCCTTGCACCTTCGGACATAGTCCTCGGCGTCCCGTGATAGATAGGGCTAGAAGTATCCTTGGGAGAGTATTTTGTGAGCCAGAGATCTTCCTCCAGAGTGATTCCCACATGACCCGCTGTGGATCTCCTCCATTACTGCCCTTGCTTCAGAGGGGGTTACGCATTTTAAATACGGACCTAAGAATGATTTTCGATAGAGCTGCCCTCTTATGATTGAGTATCGGGCTGAATTTATCCGGATCTTTCGAGCTTCAGTTTTATTCTTCAGGAGGGCCCCGTGCCTGAGGTAATCCGTCATGGGATCTATCCAGTTGGGCTCCCAAGGGATAAGCATTACATTCTCGAGTTCCTGGATGTTTGGTCTGGCTAGGAAATCGACCAACAAAACCCGGGTCAGGTCCTCATCAGCTGAGGATGCTTGCCCGGCTAGGTGGTCAGCCACAGTATTCTCATTTCTTGGGATCTGAGTGAAAGTTATTCTTTGAAAATGCTCTGTTTCTTTTAACACGAGTGCCCGATAAAATTCCATTTTGGCATCATTTGCCTCGTATTCTCCTTTGATTTGCCTGATGACTAATTGGGAGTCACCATGCACTGCTAAAAACTGGTTCTGGAGGCTTTTGGCTAACCTTAAACCATATATCATTGTTTCATACTCGACTTCATTATTGGTGGCTGGGAACTGCAGTCGCACTGACATATGGAGATGGGTACCATCGGGCGTCTGGATTTCCAGGCCAGCCCCTGACCCATTTGAACTGGCTGACCCGTCCACAAATAGCTTCCAAGTATCTGACTCGTGCTGCTGTTCGGTCTCCTCAGTTTCCTCCTCGAGTAAGAAATCTGTAACTGTTTGACCCTTGATGGAGACTTAGGGTACGTAAGTTATATCGTAAATTCCTAATTCAATGGCCCACTTTAAATTTCTGCCAGAAAAGTCAGGTTTAGACATAATGACCGGGATATGAGTGGAGGTCGGGACAATGATTGGATGCGCCTCAAAGTAATGCCTGAGTTTCCGTTTTGCATTTATCAGTGATAGCACCAGTTTCTCTTACCTGTTGTATCGGGTTTCAGCATTTGCCAAGGATTTGCTTGTGTAGAAAACAAGCATCTGTAAGCTCCCATCCTCCCTGATGAGGGTTGTACTGGTTGAAACGGAGGACGTTTCCAGATAAAGATACAAGACTTCATCGGGTTTCGGTGTGGTAAAGATTGGGGGCTTGGCCATGTACTCCTTCAATATTATGAGGGCTGTGGATTGCTTTGGACCCCAGACCTCACATTTCCTTGCCTTGATTGCCTGAAAAAATGGTCTTCATCGATCGGTAAGTCTTGAGTTGAATCTACTAAAGACAACCACCATTCCAGTCAAGAATTGAACATCCTTATAAGTCCAGGGTTCCTTCATTTCCATCAGGGCATTGACTTGTATCGGGCTAGCCTGAATTCCAGTCTGGTTCATGATGTGTCCCAGGAACTGTCCGGATGGCACGTCGAAGGAACATTTCTCTGGGTTCAGTTTCATTCCATGTCTCCTGAGGGTGTCAAACACTTGTTGCAGATGTCCCAAATGGTCCCCTTTTGCTCTGATTTTGACCACAGTGTCGTCGATATAAGCTTCGATCACAGTGCCCATCATCCCTTTAAAGATCTTGTTTACCAATCTCTAGAAAGTAGCACCTGTATTTTTCAATCCGAAAGGCATAACTCTAAAATAGTAAGTACTTATTTTAACGATGAAGGATGTCTTTTCTTCGTCGGCCAGGTTCATCTTTATCTGATTATACCCTGAGTATGCATCCAGGAAAGTCAATCGCTCATAGCCAGCGATAACATCCACAATCTGATCAATCTTTGGCAAGGGAAAGTTATCCTTCGGGTACGCCTTATTCAAGTCAGTAAAGTCAACACAAACTCCCCACTTACCATTCTTTCTTTGGAAAACTACGACATTGGCAAGCTAATCGGGGTACTTCACTTCCCTGATGAACCCATCCTGGAGCAATCGGGATACCTCTTCTGCTATGATTTGGTTCATGTGGGCTCTCACGCACCTCTGCTTCTGCCTGATTGGCCTTACATTAGGGTTAACATGTAGGGAGTGCTGACAGAATCCCCTTTAATTGTTATTATGGATACAAGCTGTAAAGGCTCGACCACGATCGGGATACCCGAATCCCCGTCCTTTAATTGTTATTTAGGGTTTGGACCCGATCTTCAGTATGGATCTCCTTCGTGCTTTTCTCTTTCCCGATCTATTTTAGGGTAACGACATAACATTCCTTTGCAACCACCTGATCTCCTTTGATGTCAATGAATTCAAACCCGTTCGGGCTTATGCACCTCATCATCTGATGTAGGATTAAAGGTACCCCTTGCATCCTATGGATCCAACCCCTTCCCTTGAGCAAATTGTAAGATGGCTTCATATCCACTATGACAAAAGTTTCCAGCAGGGTCCTTTGAGCAGCGGATACTGATAGTTGGACTTCCCCAATAGGTTCAACCTACTTCCCGTCGAATCCTGCAATAGGACTCCGGGAGGTCACAACTGCGTTTAGATTGATTTCAAGCTTCTCGAAGGCCCATTTGGTGATGATGTTTGCAGTGCTCCCTAGATCAACCATGACCTGTTTAACGAGACAGTTGGCTACCATCAATGTAATAACCAGCGGTTCATCATGAGGGGTCTAGATGTCCTGAAGGTCTGCAGTAGAAAAAACAATCTGCGTTACGCCTATCCTGTGGTGGACTTCCCTCACTTCATTGATTTTCCTCATTTTTTGGGCTCGATGCAGCTGGCTCCGGCTACCTCCTTCTGTCTCCTTAGAGGTGGGGCCCCCGAGAATCATATTGATGATTCTGACTGGCTGCGCAGCTGCAGGATTTCGGGGGGAGTTGGGTGCTTGTTGATCGGTCATTGGTCTGTCCCTCTGGATGTAATCCCGGAGCTCACCTCGAAGTATCATCGCCTACACTTGGCGCCTGAGATTTCGGTACTCGTTGGTTAGGTGCCCGAAATCACTATGGAAGGCACAGTGTTTCGACTTATCTTTTTGATCCAAAGGTTATCTAATCGGTGGTGGTGGTTGGAAGACTCCTCTAGTTTTGGTATCTTGGTAAAGTTTTCCAAGGGTGACCCTCAGGGGAGTCACGTTGTATTCAAACCTGGGACGCTTCACCGGGTTTGAGGCTGAAGGACCCGAGGTACTTGGGCACTTTCGGTCGGTTGCTGGCTCTTTTGATCGGGCTTCAATACTGACTAAGGCTGCCCTCTTATGTCTGATAGCCTCTTCGTCTTTTATTCTCAGATACCCTTGGGCCCTGGAGTTTAGCTCCCCGATGCCTGATGGTGGGCACTTCACTAGAGACTAATGGAACTTAGTCCCGGGAATCAGGGCCATTCCGAAGGCTTCGACGGCAGAGTGTTGGTCACAATTGTCGATGGAAGAAGACTCAACGTTGAATCGGGATAAGAAGCTCTTCAGGGATTCTCCCTTCTCCTGAATCATCGTGAAGAAACAAGATATACTTTTTTTATGTCTTTTGTTCCCGTAATACTGTGCAACAAAGAGCTTTATCAATTATTGCCAACTACCGATTGATCTGGGTGGTTGCTTTCTGAACCACAATAGAGCTGAATCAGTAAGACTTGTGGAAAATACTTTACAAAGCAAAGCCTCATTCTCGGCATATATGGTCATTTTCTAATAAATCTGATAAACGTGTTCCTCGGGATTCTTAGTGCCATCATAAGGGGTAAACCGGGGCATGAAAAACTTTTTTGGGAAGGGCTCTCGGGTAATTCCTAGAGTGAACGATGACTGAATCAATTTAGTGGAGGCCTGAGCGGCCAAATTGTCGGTAGACTGGGTCCTCAAATCTCTCAGAACCTTTCTCTAGAACTCGGCCATCATCTGTTGGAGCTTTTGGGGGGTCAAGGCCTCATCGGTGATGGGGGCCTTTCCTAGGGAATAAGAGGATTCATCATGCTCCTCTGCCCCGACACCAACCTCCTGGTCCTGAGAACGGATGGGTGTTGCTGGAGGAGTGGGTGGAAGAGCCATCCTCGCCATAAGCTCCGCGTTCTACTTCTCAAGATCTTGGCTCTGTTCCTCAGCGGCTAATAGGCATTGCAGGCTATGTTCAATGGTCTAAGAACCATCTACCTGGCTATCTCTGGTGGTTAGAGCATCCGTTTGGGAACGAGTTACCGGCATGATTGCTCGGAGGGTGAAAAAACAAGATAATCGTAAAAAATAAGGTCAAGATGAGTAGAAACAAGCTCAACTATCGAGATGGGAAGATGATCACGGATCTGAAAGGTAAAGATAAATCATAGATCTAGAATCAAGAGTGAATTTCCCACAGACGGCGCCAATGTGTAGATGCTAAAAATTGCTCAACACAAGAATAAAATGTTTTATTGATGGTTTCTTTTTGTTTATATATATACTCTTTTCAGACTTTAAGCCCATTAGGGCAACATTCCCTTACACATCAGTAATTTTCAATTTTTAGCCACGGGACTAACTTATTCTCCAAATTTATTCTAGAACATCTAAGAAATGGGCTTTTGAATGGGCCTTTCTCATCGGGCTTTTAATCACTTGTGCTGGGTTAGCGGGCTTGTGGACCCAGATGTTTGTTGGGCCTAGATGCTTGATGGGCCATAGTATTTTCAGACGTACATAACCCAATCTGATATATAATATATTTTTATATATATAAATATATATTTGATATTTTTATGTGTATATATTTAATATTTTACATGTATATAAATGTTAGTTGTTAATTATTTTATTATTTATTAATAATGATTGATCATAAATACAATTATTAAAAGTGTGAATAATTTTAGTGTTTCAATATTTATTAATTTTTGTATTTTTGTATTTTTATAATTAGATAATCGGATCAAATATCCTATAATGAAGAAATTCGAATATAAATTAACTAAGTAAAAATCCGTCAAATTATCGGATTCGGATCGCGGTTCGGGAGTTTTTGAAATCCTTATCAATAAACCTGTTAATAATTCGATTATGATTTAAATCCGATCCGAATTCGATATTAACTGGATATGGATTGAAAATAAAATTCGATAACCCGATTAGAATCTGAATCCGATAATTCAATTTCTTAACAAATTGGATTTGAATTTAACTAATCCGATCCATTGACAGGTCTAGTGTTAACGATTTCCTTGAAATTTAATTCTTTTGTTTCATTCATAACTCAAGATTCCAGAGAGGTTTTCAAACATACGTTTATCCTTGAACATAAAGACATAGGAACAGTGGAAGTAAGTCTTTTTCGTTGTTATAATTTGGTCTAATTTTATGCTTCTATGGTTCTCTCTCTCGCACAATTTATTTACAAAATTATTTGACTCCCACCCTGTAAATAGATATAATTTTCCTGTAAGAAGATATAATTATCAGACCCGAAAGGAAATGAGGAAGTTGTTAAAACTTGTAGTTGCAAATGAAAAAAAGAAGGTTGTAAAACCCAAAAAAAAATAGCCGGAATCTTTACTAAATTCAGGTAATTTATTTCTAATAGCCGGAATTTTTATGCGATTTGAGTCGTTTTGGGGACCTAGGATTGTAGAATCGTGTAATTCTACAACCTAGGATCGCGATTTTGACTACATTGATTATATGAAATCTACTGCATTATATGAATTACATTTTTAAATATGGAATAGGTTTCAAATTTTATTCTTAGAAGATGGATTCCTTTTAGTGGAAATGAGTAATCTATATATGAAATGGATTAAAGACCATATATTATGATTATACCATACAAACAATTTTATGAAATATACAATCATAATACATAGATTACATATTGTGTTGTATACTACGTCGATTACAGACCATATATTACGATTCTCACTTCATACTAGACTGATCTCTATGTGGGCCTGTAAAGAGAACAAAGTTAGGCTATATCACTTCATCGTAGTATATAGACGGTAATGAGTGTTTTATGCAAAATCCAATACACTATTATATGTTATTACATTATTTGATCCATCATACATGTTCATTGTGAAATCGTAGTATATAGACGTTACTCAGTGTTTTATGCAGAATCCAATACACTATTATATGTCATGTTTCTCGCATGGCCTTAAGAGCCCAAAAGATACAACATTGATCCACAAGTGATCAAGAAACCACATAAAAAATTACGTAACTATTGCGACGTCTTTCGCATGGCCTCAACAGCCCGAAAGAAGCATTACCGATCGATCCGCAGGCGATCAAAATTTTACAAGAATTATTAACTAAAGTAGTATAACAATAAGGGCCCGATAGAAAATATTAGTTGGCTCTAAAAATGTCTCAAAGATTTATATTAGATACGGGACCCGGTGGCTAAGGCTTACAAACTACAAAAAGAAACATATAAGAAATGTTAAGTCTTCTGCCCCTGGTATCTGAACTCACGACCAAACTCCTCAATCATGTCACTAGCCCTACTAACGGCCCCCTCTTGCGCGCTTGACTCTGTTTGAGAAGGATCGGGCTAAGCAATGGGATCAGGAACCAGAGCTAGTTCAGACGCAGCGGTGCTAGAGGCTGAGGCAGACTCGGGAAGAGGCTTAGCCAAAAACTCACAGAAGATGAGGTCATCGGGGCCTGCTTCCAGATCCTTGTAATGAGGAGCAATGCCAAGAGACTCATCCAATTCTTGCATTAAGATAAAGTCCCTTTCCTCAACAGGTTTCTGGAAGTCTTGGATGATGAGGTCATCGGTAGTTGGAGGTATCACAGAAACGTTTATACATCTGGTTACCACCCCGATGACACATCTCCACCCTGGACCTTTCCACTGCCAGAAGATTCTCAGTCTCGACTTTCTCCTCTAGAAGCTTCACATTTGAAGTCTTCAAGTTCTCATTCTCAGTCATCATCTCCTGGTTTCGCACCAACAAGGCCTGATGAGCTTTTTCCATCTCTTTGAGCTTATGATCAACCTCCTAAAGTCATTACTCAGTGGCTATTGCCCGCATAGTTTGAGCCTCCAACTTCTTATTGGCACCAGCAAGGCAACCGTCTTTTTCCTACCCTCCTCCTTCAGCCTCAGGTACTCTACCGATTGGCGGAAGGCCCTACTATCTTCCTCAAGCTTTGAATTATAAGCTTTGATCAGGTAAAACATCTGCCATAAAAACACAAGTGTTACACAATCAGTAGACAAATTAAGAAGAAATCAGATACAAGGCAAGATCAAGTTGCATACAAACTACCTTCCTTGTCATATCATGTCCAGTCAGGGCCAACTCACTCTTGTCCACCTTCTGGATAGCCTTTCGGTCAGTTGGGGTCCAGATCTGAAGACCCATCTCCTGAAGAGTAACGTCATCGTTGATGGTCTCACTCCCAGCGACCAAAAACCCACCACCCGGGAGCCTTATTCTCTAATTCCAAGGAACCGATTTCTCAGCTGCAGCTTCGGTTTCCATTTGCTCACTGGGAGCGGCTGTCGTTTCTATTTGCACGTTGGGAGAGGTCGTCGTTGTTAATCAGGGCCACACCGAATGTCCAGCCTGATCATTCTTCGGACGAAGATGGCAAGGTAGCCCCATCTCCAGCTGATACGGAAGCACCATCATCAACAAACCGGGGTGGATCAGCAAGATTCTCCCCTAAGGAATGAAGAATAAGAGGAGTGGGGGTAGAGACATTCTCATTCCCATAAGGAGGGGGAAGAGAGTGAGTGGAGCATCGTTTGGAGGGGGCAGTGGCGGAACCTCACTGACGGAAGGGGATGCAATTCCTGAAGGGGTAGCCGGAGTGGCAGGGTTACCTGATGCCCTCTTTCGTTTGCCTTTGAGGCTGGGTTAAGGAATTTCCAGCATGATGTCTACTCTTTTAGATGATATTTCCTACAAAGCATCATCAGTTAGGAAGTTAGGATACATCCTTAAAGGTTTACCCCAAACTTTGGACTTTAGGAGGTCAAAACGAGATCTGATATAAGATGGGGGGTTTTGGTTAGCGGGCGCCTTCAAAAAACCTAAAACGTCCATCCCCAACTTGTCATCACACACGTCACAAAAACATGCCCTTGAATGATAAGGTTTGAAAGAAGGGAGCAGGTGCTGGCTAAATATTTTGGGGATCGGGAAGTTTGCATCGGGATGCCTCCAGTTCTCGCTCACCAAAATCATTATCTCATTCCAACCCTTATTAGATTTTATAACTCTATCACACATCTTTCTCCCCTGATAGGGAAAAATATTGAAACGCCCCTTACAGTCCTTTTGATCCTGCAGCTTATAAGAAAACAGGATCTCGGCCAAGCCCAAGTCCATACCCAGATCCCGATTGAGCTACAAGACCATGGCCAGTATTCTAAATAAATTCGGCCCAACCTGAAGTGGGGCCAGACCTAAGGTAGACAAGGCGATCAGGAAGAAAGAATGAATTGGAAATCGGAGGATCTGTAGATGATAAGAGGAAAATAGGATCTGGTCATCCATAACCCCCTCACCGATCCTAAAATCCTTATCCTTGGGGTAGCGCCCGATAACTACCCCATCAAGGACCTCAAGCCTTTTCAGGACTACGTCTACCCTTTTCTCAACTATAAAGGGGTCAGTAGTAATTTGTACTCCAGATCCCCTAATAGCCCGACCCCCAACTGGACCAGTGACAACTGGAACCCTACCGACACTAACACACTGGGTGACCTCCGGAGGACTGTATCTAACTGTCCTAACCACTTCAATTGATGGGGAACTGAGGGATGCATCAGGGTCAACGAAAGAAAGATTGAGGTCGCTAACAGATCGGGTATCGTTGCTCCCGGACATGGTGACAGAAAGGTAAAAGAGTCAGAAGAAAGAACTCACTCTAAAAGAAGATTCCGGCGAGTCTTTGACAAGAATCTCTGAGTTTTTCGGGAAGCAAGTGCAAATTCCGATGAAGATATTTGTGGAGAGAAAGTTTGCAGAGAGAAGTGTTTTGCTGAGAAATCAAAATAACAAAGTAAGAAGATTGCAAAGAAACCAAGTTAGGGGTATTTATAGGTGTTAATGGAGGAGACCAACCATCCCCTTTTTCGCGCTAAACGGTGTACCGAGCCGTCTTCTCAGCTACCATTGCGAAGATCAAGGTCACGATGGTTGTGCGTTTCAAATTCAAATAATGATGACAACTGTCTTCATTTAATGACATTGCCATGTCACCTGACAGAGGCCTTACATGCGCATCCCATACGTTTTCTTTCTCGGTTATGGGCTTGACACACTTAAAGGCCCATAGCCAAGAAGGGGCATGTGTACATGTGAAAATACTATGACTCATTAAGCATCTAGGCCCAACAAGCATCTGGGTCCACAAGCCCGCTAACCCAACACAAGTGATCAAAAGCCCGATGAGAAAGGCTCATTGAAAAATCCATTTCTTAGATGTTTTAGAATAAACTTGGAAAATAAGTTAGTGACGTGGCAAAAAAGTGAAAATTGTTGATGTGTAAGGGAATGTTGCCCTAATGGCCTCAAAGCCCAAAAAGAGTATGTATATAAACAAAAAGAAACCATCAATAAAACATTATATTCTTGTGTTAAACAATTTTTAGCATCTACAAGTTATTATCGGATCGGATTGGCATCAATTCAAATCCAATTTGCTAAGAAATTGGATTATCGGATTCGGATCCTAATCGGGTTATCGGATTTTATTTTCAATCCATATCCGGCTAATCGAATCGAATTCGGATCAAAATCCGATCCATTGACAGGTCTAGTTAACACCCCGGTCAAGTATATCAAGGTAAGATATTGTATTCATGACTGCATCTCCCACCTTCTTTCTCCAGCAGAAGAGATAAGAGAACAAATAAATAATGATGTCATTTACATATAAGAATAAATGAAAGAGGAACTAGGAAAGAGTATGACAAAAATATTTGGACAATTAAATCCTTCCAAATAAATATTTCTTACAATCAAGAATGTCAACCTAACAACTAAAAACATTTACACGTCTAAATGGATTAACCGGAAGCCATTAAACATTATAGAAATCACACTTTGACCAGAAACAATGCATCCAAGTCCAAGAAGAACGTGTCTTGATAAAATTGAAGGTGTACATATATATAAAGAAAGACCAATTACGGCATTAGGATTAGAGAGGAGCTATATGGTAATGAATTGGCCACCAAAACTGAAAACACTCATTTACTCTAAGCTACTGGATACAGGAGTGTTTTCAGTTTTGTAGTGAATATGAACATTAAAAATCAAATTATCTATTTATACTTATAATGCATATTCATGACAAATATAAAAGATTAATTACCATATACAACTAATAACATAACTATACATATATTAAGTATACTATATTTATTACTTAATATTTATATATTAATAAATAGTATATATATTTAAAATATAAATACTGAAATTATTCACACTTTTAATAATAATATAATTGATCAATCATTATTAATAAATAATAAAATAATTAACCATTGATGATTTGTACTGACATAAGTGTTTAATGGCCAACCTAAAACCATAGCTGGATATTAGTACAATTCATGATTTGTACTTACATATATGACAATCATATATTACGATTAGACTGCGAAATTTTCAAAAAAACAAGATTATGGATAAGAGAAAGGAAACGAATAGGATTCTTCACACCCTAGTTGATTTTTAATAAACTGTATAATTTAACACAGACTGATGAGTTTGTCCAGTTTTGAGAAACACATCTTATATAGCAGTCAATAAATAAAAAAATAATAGGAATGTTTGGCAAAATGACCAGGGAAATCTTCAGCAAATTTTAACATTTTTCGTAATACATGTGAGTCCTGTATTTTAGTACACATTATCCAGATTTAGTAATAGTTGTCAATCCTAGTAGGCCTGCTGATGTGATTTTCCCAATCCATACAAAAAATTAATGAAAAATAATGACTCTAAAATCGTGATGTATTTACTAACGCACATTTTGTGCAATAATATAACCCCCCCCAAGGTGAGGGGTTCGAGCCTTTTAGGAAGCATTGTGTGTGAGTTTCTTACCATTCAAAAAAAAATCGTGATGTATAAGTTATTATATTGTTATAACTTATAATATCGTGATACATATAATATAATACAAGCCTTAAATTATTATACTGTTATATATAGGGTTTAAATTTATAAAAACTAATATTAAATACAAACTGGTTGGTTTATCATAAACTCCCTTTCTAAATATAATTGGTTCCAATTAGGGCTGACAATTCGTGTTTGTGGGTCGAGTTATTGTCGGTTTGAGATCATAGTTGTCAGAATCATGATTATAACTGATAAAATCTTACAATTCTATGATTTTGTTACGATTCTATATGATTTTACCACGTTAAAATAATGGTTGGACAGTTAAGCCTTCGATATGAAATGCCCAAAAATTTAATGATTTAGTCCAATATCTCAATATATGACCTAAATTTATAAAAAAAAAAAAAACATTCGGTTTTTTAGACTTAAATCCTATAATTTTGTATAGATTTTGATATTTTTAGTTAAGTAATAACTGTTTAACATTAACTTTAACAGATATTCTTTTCATATTCCAAAACTACCCAAATAATTTTATATTTTATTTACCCTTATTATTTCCTCATTTACTTCCCCCATTAGTCCTATCTCTCTCTCTCTCTCTAATTTCATTTCTTGTGCTCTCAAAGATTTGTTGGAGATATATTATGCTCGTTTGGTTTTGATGTACAAAATAATAATTTGGAGATTAATAAAGGTTTCTTAGGCCCTGTTTGGATTGGTTTTTCAAACGTTGTTTTTGGTTTCCTGGAGATAAAAGTTGTTTTGAACGGTGTTTGGCAAAAATTTTAGAAGAACTTCTGGGCCTTGGAAGAGCGTTTTAAAGAAGCTGGGGGTACGAATTTCTCAAAACAACTTCTGCTTCTCTTTTTCTTCAGGGCCTTAGTGGACAATCAAAGCCAGCTGATAAATATATATACATATATCTTAATATATACTACCAAAATTATTTTCCATCTCCGAAAAAGAAAAGGAATGAAAGCCTAGAGAGATATGGACGAAGGGGAGAAGAAAATGGAAAAGAATAACGATAAACAAGATATAAAATTATTTAGGGTCAATTTTGGAATGTAAAGAATATATATTAGAAGATTAAATTTGACCGTGAGTTGACTAACTAAAAATATTAAAAATAAGATTAATGTCAAATATTTTTCAAAAAGGGACTAATCTCAAAATGTATGCAAAATTATAGGATTCAAGTCTAAAAAATCCAAAAACATTTAAAGGCCCAACGTATTAGAAACTTCTAAATATTCTAATATGATTTAGACTTTTAAATTAAATATTCAATATTTAATATTTTTCAAAGAAATTAATACGTTTAGGTAGAATCTTACGATTCTACGATTCCGAGTGTACATGTGGGATTCTTTAGGCCCACCAAGCCTTTAGCCCACGAACTAGATAGCCCATCATGGATGACCGAACCCACTATAGAGGCCCATCAGCCGAAATTTTCTAGAATAAACTTGAAGAGCAAGCTAGTGACGTGGCAAAAGGACAAAAATACTGATGTGTAAGAGAATGTTGTCCTAATGGGGTCAAGGCCCAAAAAGGGAATGTATATAAGGAAAGAAAAATCTGAATAAAGAATCCTATTCTTGTGTTGTGCATTTTCAGCATCTACACATTGGCATTGTCTATGGGAACTTTTTGATTTTCAGATCTGTAATTCTTCATCTTCCAGATTTGTAAATCATCTTCCCATCTCTGTAGCTAAGTTTGTTTCTAGTTAATCTTGATATCTGTGAATCGCCTTCCTTTCCTCGCAGTTGAGCTTACTTCTGTTCGTCTCCATCTTCTGGACCTACGTTCACACGGTTCTTCTGTTTTCCAAACAACCATGTCAGTCACCCGCTCGCAAGTGGATGTTCCGACCACCGAAGACAACCATGCAGGTGGACCTTAAATCATTGAGCAAATCCTACAACACTTGACAGTCGCTGAGGAAAGGAGCTAAGTTCTTGAGAAGCGAAACACAGAGCTTATGGCGAGGGTGGCTCTACAGCCGCCTGTTCCTTCGGCAGTGGCGCTCGACCACTCTTAAAACCAGGAAGGTGGCATCGGGCTGGAAGAGCATGTTGCGTCCTCCCAGCGCTTAGGCAAGGCTCCAGTCACCCACAATGTCATGACCTCCCAGAAGCTCCAAGCCATGATGGCCGAATTCCAAAGAAAGGTCCTGAGGAACTTGAGGACCCACTCCACTGACGATCTGGCTATCCAAGCTTCCACTGAGTTGGTACAGTCACCCTTCACTCCCGAGATCACCCGGGAACCCTTCCCAAAGAAGTTTATCATGCCTCGATTCACCCCCTATGATGGCACCAAAGGTCCCAAAAAGCATATCTACCAAATCCATCAGAAGATGACCATGTACGCCGAGAATGATCCCCTACTTTGTAAGGTGTTCTCCACAAGTCTTGCCAATGCAGCTCTACTGTGGTTTAGGAAGCAACCACCTGGATCCATCGGTAGCTGGCAACAGCTGACCAGGCTCTTCATCACCCAATATTACGGGAACAAGAGACAGAATAAAACCATATCCTGCCTCTTCACGATGATCCAGGAGAAAGGGGAATCCCTGAAGAGCTTCCTCTCCTGATTCAACATTGAGTCTTCCTCCATCGATAACTGTGACTAACACTCTGCTGTTGAGGCTTTCCGGATGGCCCTGATTCCTGGAACCAAGTTTCACCAGTCTCTAGTAAAACGCCCTCTATCTGGTATTGGGGAGTTAAACTCTAGAGCCCAGAGATACTTAAGGATTGAAGAGGAAGAACCCATCAGGCAGAAGAGGGTTTCCTTGGTCAGTGTCGAGGCCCGATTAAGGGAACAGACGACCGATCAAAAGCGTCCAGCTTTATCAGGAACTTCAGCCTCTTCGGGTCCTTCGGCCTCGAACCCATTCAATTGTCCCAGATCTGAAGAGAGAGTGAACCCCCTGAGAGTCAGCCTTGCCAAACTTTACCGGGACAATAAGGCTAAAGGAATCTTCCAGCAACCCCCACCTATCAAACAACCTTTGGATCAAATGGACAAATCAAAGCATTGTGCCTTCCACAGCGATTTCGGGCATACTACCAGTCATTGCCGGAACCTTAGACAACAAGTGGAATCAATGATACTTCGAGGTGAACTCCGGGATTACATCCAATGGGACAGACCGAGGGCCGATCAGCAAGCTCCCAACGCCCCCCGAAATCCCGCAGCCACACAGCCAGTCAGGATCATCAACATGATTTTTTGTGGTCCCACCTCTAAGGAAATGGAAGAATGCAGCAGGAGCCAGTTGCGAAGAGCCCGAAAGGTGAGGAAAATAAACGAAGTTAGCGAAGTCCACCACAAGACAGGTGAAGCACATATTACTTTCTCTAAATCAAACCTTCAAGGTATTCAAACCCCTCATGATGACCCTCTAGTTGTGACATTGATGGTGGCCAACTGCCTCGTTAAGCAAGTCATGATTGACCCTAGGAGCAGTGCAAACACAAACACCAAGGAGGCCTTTGAGAAGCTTGAAATCAACCTGAACGAAGTAATGACCTCTCAAAGTCCTATTGCAATATTCAATGGAAAACAATTCGAACCGATCGAGGAAGTCCAGCTGCTAGTGTCTGTTGCGCAAAGGGCCCTGATGGAAACATTTGTCATAGTGGATATGAATCCATCTTACAATTTGCTCATGGGAAGGGGATGGATTCACATGATACAGGGAGTACCTTCAACCCTATATCAGATGATGAGGTGCATAGGCCCGAACGGGTTTGACGTCATCGACACCAAAGGAGATCGGGTGGATGCAAAGGAATGTTATGTTGTTACCCTAAAAGAGATCAGGAAAGTGAAAAGCCCGAAGGAGATCCTCACCGAAGATCGGGGTCCAAATCCTAAATAGCAATTAAAGGACGGGGATTCGGGTGTCCTGATCGTGGTCGAACCTGTACAGCCTATATCCATAATACTCGATAAGCTCGAAAGAGTCGCATATATAGGTACCAACCTTACTGATTATGAATTAAAAGAACTGACCCAGTTTTTACAGAACAACTCCGATGTCTTCGCTTGGGCACACGTAGATATGCCCGGTATTGATCCCGCTATCTTCCAGCATTCCCTATAAGTTGACCCCCATGTAAGGCCAATCAGGCAGAAGCAGAGGCGCATGAGAGCCCACAAGAACCAAATCATAGCAGAAGAAGTGTCCAGATTACTCCAGACTGGATTTATCAAGGAAGTCAAGTACCCCGATTGGCTCGCAAACGTCGTAGTCGTCCAAAAGAAGAATGGTAAGTGGAGGGTTTGTGTTGATTTTACTAACCTGAACAGGGCATGCCCGAAAGACAGCTTTCCATTATCAAAGATTGATCAGATGGTGGATGCCACAGTTGGTTATGAGCGTCTGAATTTTCTTAATGCTCATTCGGGATACAATCAAATAAGAATGAACCCATCCAATAAGGAAAAGACATCATTCATTACTGAAATAGGTACTTACTACTTTAAGGTTATGCCTTTTGGTCTGAAAAATGCAGGTGCCACTTTCCAAAGACTGGTCAACGGGATCTTGAAAGGGATGATGAGCACCGTGATTGAAGCTTATATTGATGACACTGTGGTCAAGAGTAGAAGAAAGGAATATTATGTAGAACATTTGCAATAAGTATTTGACACCTTCAGAAGACATGGCATGAAACTCAACCCTGAGAAATGCTCCTTCAGCGTGTCGTTTGGGCAATTCCTAGGGCATATTGTGGACATGACCGGGATCCAGGCCAGCCCGACACAAGTCAAGGCCTTGATGGAATTGAAGGAACCCCGGATGCATAAATATATTCAAGTCCTGACCGAAAGAGTCATCGCCCTTAGCAGGTTTATCTCAAGGCTTACCGATCGATGCAGACCATTCTTTCAGGCAATTAAGGCAAAATTTGGGGTCCTGAGTAGTCTGAAGCCTTGACAAAGTTAAAGGAATACATGACCAGGGCCCCGATCCTTGCAGCACCAAGTCCCGATGAGGTCTTGTATCTTTTTCTATAAGTTTCTTCCATCTCTACTAGTGCAGCCCTCATCAGAGAGGATGGAAGCCTACAAATGTTAGTTTTCTACACCAGTAAATCCTTGGCCGAAGCGGAAACCCGATACAATAAACAGAAAAAGCTGGTTTATCATTGGTAAATGCAAAGAAACAACTGAGGCATTACTTTGAGGCTCATCCGATCATTGTCCCGACCTCCACGCCTATTGGGGTTATTATGTCTAAACATGACCTTTCGGGCAAAATCTCCAAATGAGCCATTGAGTTGGGCGTATACGACATAACTTATATACCCCCGAGTTTCCGTTAAAGGACAGGCAATGGCAGATTTCTTACTTGAGGATGAAACTGAAAAACCCAACCAACAGAATGAGCCAGACACCTAGAAGATTTTTGTAGACGGTTAAGCTAGTTCGAGCGGGTCAAGAATTGGATTAGAGATCTAGACACCCGATGGAACATGCCTCTATATGTTAGTTCAACTACAGTTCCCGGCTACCAACAATGTGGTTGAATATAAAGCAATCATGTCTGGCTTGAGATTAGCTAAAAGCCTCCAGATTCAGGTTTTAGCGGTGCATAGTGATTCTCAGTTAGTCTTTTGATAAATCAAGGGAGAGTACGAAACAAAAGATGCCAAAATGGAATCTTACCGGTCACTTGTGTTGACGGAAAAAGAGAGCTTTCAAAAAATATCTTTCACTCAGATCCCGAGGAATGAAAATTTTGTAGCTAACCACCTAGCCGGTCAGGCGTCCTTCGCTAGAGAAGACCTGACCCGGGTTGTGTTGGTAAATTTATAACTCGGCCAAGCATTCAGGAACCCGAACAAGTGATGCTTATTCCATGGGAGCCTAGCTGGATGGACCCCTTGGTGAATTACCTAAGCCATGGGACGCTTCTGGAAAATATAGCTGAAGCTCACAAGATTAGGAGGAATTCAGCCCGGTACTCAGTCATAAATGGGCAACTCTATCGAAAGTCCTTCTCGAGTCCTTATTTGAAATGTGTTACGCCTTCAGAGTCAAGAGCAGTGATGCAGGAGATCCACAGTGGGTCTTGCGGGAACCACTTCGGGGGGAGATCCTTTGTTCATAAAATACTTGCTCAGGGATATTTTTGGCCTTATTTATCGCGGGACACCAAAATATATGTCCGAAGATGCAAGCCATGCCAGATACATGGGGACGCTATCCATCGGCCACCCAAGTTTCTACACTCGACCGTTATTCCTCATCTATTTGCCCGATGGGGGATGGATATTGTGGGTCCCCTCTCGAAGACAATATGGTCGACCTCCTATGTCCTCTTGGCCACTGATAAATTTACTAAATGAGTAAAAGCAAAAGCCTATCCAACAATCAAGGGCAGCCATATCATCAAGTTCATTTGGAGCCACATAATATGCAGATTTGGGCTACCAAGAACAATTATGATGGATAATGGGACAAATCTAGACAACAGGGAGGTGAGAGCGTTCTTTACCGAGAATGGTATCAATCAGAATACATCTTTTGTCGGGTACCCACAAGGGAATGGACAAGCTGAAAAGAAATCCAACCATATTTGACACCCTCACCAAAAAACTTGAGGAAGCCAAAAGGATCTGGTTAGAAAAACTATCTGAAATGCTCTAGTCATACAGAACAAACCCCAAGCAACCAACTGGAGATACCCCATTTGCCATGGCATATGGCGTTGAGGTTGTGATCCCCACAGAGGTTAGAGTCCCGACCCTCAGGAACCAGGCCTGAGAAGATGGTCCCAATAACCAGCATCTGGCTCACGACCTTGATATGCTAGATTAAATGAGAGAAGCAGCTGAGCTCTGGCTAGTGGCCTACCAACAACGTGTCCGAAACCATTTCAATCAAAAAGTCAAAAGAAGAGAGTTCCAAGTCTGGGACATGGTCCTTAGGCAAAAAATTGGACTCGTAGGCAAGCTCAGCTAGCCTTGAGAGGGCCCGTACACCATTACCGAAGTTATTGAGCACAGAGCATATCTCGTCCGTAGAAACAAAGACAGTAGAATGGAGTCAAACTCCCAGAACGCCTCTCGCCTAAAAAGGTACTACCCGTAAAGGGCCAATTTAATTTCACTTACCTTATTCACTTTTGTAAAAAGGCCCTAGCGCCAGATCAATTAAGTTGATGTCAGTAAAATTGTCTTTTCTTGGCAAAGATAGCTTACAGATGAACACTGATGCAAAATAAACAAAGTGTTATCATGTCTCTTGAATGGCCTCAAGAGCCCGAAAGACACAACACCCGATCCATAAGTGGTCAAAATTTTACAAAATTATCTAAATGTTGTCATGTCTCTCGCATGGCCTCAAGAGCCCGAAAGTCACAACACCCGATCCATAAGTGGTCAAAATTTTACAAAATTATCTAAGTGTTGTCATGTCTCTCGCATGGCCTTAAGAGCCCGAATACACAACATTGATCCACAAGTAATCAAAATTGTAAAAATAAACTAAGTGTTGTCATGTCTCTCGCATAGCCTCAAGAGCCCGAACACACAACACAGGTCCACAAGTTATCAAAATTGTAAAAATAAACTAAGAGTTGTCATGTCTCTCGCATGGCCTCAAGAGCCCGAACACACAACACTAATCCACAAGTGGTCAAAAATGTAAAATAGACTAAGAGTTGTCATGTCTCTCGCATGGCATTAAGATCCCGAAAGAAGCATTACTTATTGATCCATAGGCGATCAAAATTTTACAAGAATTATTAACTGAATTAGTATGACAACAAGGGCTCGATAGAGAATATTAGTTGGCTCTAAAAGTGTCTCAGAGATTTATATTAAATACGGCCCCCGGTAGCCAAGGCTTACAAAATACAAAAAGAAACAGATAAAAAATGCTAAGTCTTCTGCCCCTAGTATCTGAACTCATGACCAAACTCCTCGATCCTATCACTAGCCCTGGTAACGGCCCCCTTTTGCGCGTTTGACTCCATTCGAGAGGGATCAGGCTGAGCAGTGAGATCAGGAGCCATAGCTAGTTCAGATGCAGTGGAGCCAGAGACTGAGGCAGATTCGGGAAGAGGCTTAGCCAAAAATTCACAGAAGAGAAGGTCATTGGGGCCTTCTTCCAGATCCTTATAAGAAGGAACAATTCTAAGAGACTCATCCAATACCTCCATTGAGATAAAGTCCCTTTCCTCAGCAGGTTTCTGGAAATCCTGGAACCAAGTCCGCCAGCCGAACCCAGTCCAGTAGTTGGAGGTATCACAGAAACATTTATACATCTGGTTGCCACCCCGATGACACATCTCCACCCTGGACCTTTCCACTGCCAAAAGATTCTCAGTCTCAACTTTCTCCTCCAGAAGTTTCTCCTTTAAAGTCCTTAAGCCCTCATTCTCAGCCACCAGCTCCTGGTTTCGCACCAAGAGGGCCTGATGAGCTTCTTCCATCTCTTTGAGCTTTCGATCAACCTCCCGAAGTCACTGCTCAGCAGCTATAGCCCGCACAGTTTGGGCCTCCAACTTCTCGTTGGCTGTCACGCCCCAAATTCCTAGGACTCCGAAACCCGAGCCTAAGAGGTAAGGGAGTGATTGCGGAAGTAAAAAGAAATGAGAACCAACGACATTCAATCATCAAATACCCACGAAAGGGTAAAATGATCTGATACCACGCTGTCACGCCCCTAAGATTCCCGAAACTCAAATCTAGAGAATCAGCGAATCTCCAAGGGATGACGCTAGTCAAGCGACTACTAGAGTCAACAACAACAAAGAAGTACATGGAATAACAATAAGAATATACTCCATGCCAACACGAATACTAAAAACACAAGAGTATCCTCAGATACCAACAGACACGCTCCTAAATCCCTAAGACTCCCGAACTGGGACATCAAAGGAATCCAAGATGTGATCCTTAATACGAATGACCAACTAAGACATCATTAACCAAGAAAACACATGGGTTAATGATAGAAATGGTATATTCCATACCCAAATGACTAATAAAACTAAACAGCGGAATCTAACGAAAATCCGGCAGAGTTCCGTTTGTAAATGGAACATCCGGACAACCAAACACAACACAATAACCTGCCCAAAGCAATTCAATAATCACAATGGCTTCCAAGCCCCACATTCATCAATCCTACTAGGGCCGAGGTAGTGGAAAGAAACCAAAACCCCTCCAAACCCTCTAACATCAACAGAGCCACAAATGCTCGAATAAAAATACAGAAAAGCACCTAACTGTGCGGAATAGATACAATACATCCTGAAAGAATAAATACAGGAAATAAAAGATACATCAACAGGGATATGCCAACAGACTGGCTCCCAAAAGAAATACATGGAAAACCCATAACAAATGGGTAAGGAAAACTGAAAGCAGATACCTATCATCCCCAAACCCAGTCGTGCCGTAACCGTAACCGCATCACCCAACGCAACTCCAAAACCTATAACAAGGAAACAAAATAAAGTTGTCGTTGCACTGCATCCTGCTCATAGCCGTATATTTCCTGCAACCTGACGTGGGAATACCAGGGGGCAAATGAAATACCCCTGTGAGCAAATAAGCTCAGTGGGAAAGGATACTCTAACTACCACATCCTCTAATAGTTTAGGTAATGCTAAACCACCCAGTGAGATACATAGCCCACAACATAACCCAGCCACGAAAACCCAAGGTACGCGCTCATATACTATCGTACGTAAGTATATAGGGGACATATATATATATACATATATATATATATATAAATACACAACATGAGCCTATAGGATATGACTAAGACTCGTACTCCAAGTACCAACTCAGGTAGTCTACACTACTCTCACCGACGTACACTAAGTACACAACCGCCCAAGTCAAATCTAACAATCATCAAATGCTCACCACGCTAACCACCAAATCCAACAGAGGGAAACACACTCACCTCTAATATCAACAAGGATTAATCCACCACTAGTACCGAGGAATACTCATAACTCACTCCCCGAGAACACAGGAGGAAAAACACTCACGTCCTTGCGTACTAACACAATCATCGTCTATATATATATATATATATTGTAAATGTACAATATATATATATAATACAAACCTAATCCCATTCCTTAAGGAAAATCTACCTCTCAAAGGCTAGATCACCTCAATCATATCACCATACCATAAATCATATCGACCTCATAATATCATCGATAGGGTCAATCACATCACTAACGCTCTCACTGTAGGCGAGGAAAAACAACCAATCAAATCACTAAGAGTACACGAACTCAACTCACAAGAATGACCACCCAATGGTCACCGAAACAAAGCAAAGGAAAAGACTTCCCAATGTTAAACCAACAGATAACCGAGACAACAATGTCAAGGTTAAGACACCACAAGTGTTTAAGGAGAACACCTGGACAAGGAACCCAATCCACTCGGTATACATGCCCATAACATGTGGAACAACTCGAATCACCTAAGTGGTGACGTCAAAAGCCAAGAAGAAAGGAAGGACAACACTATATGTGTGCACTGAACAACACCAAGCCTCATACCCGAGACATAGAAATGATAGGAAGCAAAGGTGAAACAATGGAACACCTTTCAAAACTCTACAGGATGAGATATTGAGAAAGAAGTCTAGAAATCTCATAATCCCAAGAAAAGTAATAAAATAGTTTTCCTTTTTAGAAACCACATAGTAAAAATGACCGTCTTGCCCCCGGTCTCCGTCAGTTGCCTTCACCGGCTTTTAGAAGTTAAAATCTTTTTAAAGAAGATCCTAAGATCATTTTATAAAGTGTTAAAAGTTTTCATTCTTCGGTGGTAGGCGAAAACGGGTTTTTCCTTTTAAATACAAGAGTTTAGAAAACACCGTTTCCGAAGGACAGCCAAGTAAGGGTAAACCCAACTCCACGGATTCCTATAATGTCCAAGAGGACAAGGAAATAAGAGTACTGCATTGGGTTCACAGAACACAACTATCCGTTCCCAACCTCACGAGATCAAATGACAACACCTGGAAAAGGTTCGGCACCACGCCGTAACCGACAACTCAAGGAATGACGTGTAAGTCAAAGACATGTACTAGTATACAGAGTACAATAAAAGAAATGCTTAGAGGAATTAACTAAGCACTAGAGCAAGATTGCCAAGCTACAGTACCTCGAGTACTTAATAAAATCACTTACCCCTTAATATCATGAAAAAGGAGAACTAGTGGCCGATACCACGGGAATAACTAGTCTCAATCAATACCTCTTCCAATTCATTATGACTCCAATTTCACAATTGATAATTGACAGAATCAAGAAGTCATTTTCATTCAACTAGACATATTCAATCACAACCACTTCTAACCGCACTCAAACCTCAAAAACACGATGAAGGATACCTCCCCCTAAGTGGGAAAGAAACATCCAGGGTCAGTAACATATAACCAACCGAAACCACAAAACTATCACCGCCTTCTTTAAGGCCTCAAATCACAATTGATACTCAATCAATCACTAACCTCAAATCTCTACAGATAACACATAACTAACCACAAAGGTCACTATGCCAATATACCTAACCTCCCCCAAGGGCACAAGGTAAATAATCACAAGTATAAAGATACATTTTTCATTTATACTTTTTACTATTTTCTCATTTAATTCATGATTTCGCATTTATCATTTTCAACTGAGCATTTTATAAATATATGAATTTAATTTCACAATATTCATACATAACATGCTCCAAAATCCAACAGGCAATAATAACACATATTAAACCTGCTCCAACATCACATGTAATAATATCACGTATACATGTGAAATGAAATCACATAAATGTCATGCATATACCATGTGACTCATACACCACCCTTTGCCCACATCACGTGGTTAACGAATACGCACTCCACCCATTTGCAAGGAGAAATAATACCGCATCGATTAGTCCCAAGTGTTTTTGACACTACACTTTCAACAAGGAAGACGGTTGCATGAGACGACCCGTGACCAAAGATCCATATAACGGATGCACGAGACAACCCGCGACTTTGAGAATGAGACGACTCACCCTATACCCCATTCACGGCTCATTATTCCGCAGGATGGGAACACCCCCTGGCCAGTTGTTGCGACGATTCGACACAAAGACACCCCACATGATTTCACAACCCACATATACCAATACCATAATTTAACACTACATGATATTCTCAATATGCATCCAGGTCCAAATGACAATCATGCCTCAATATAAATATGTAATGCATCATATTTATATACAATATTCACATATAATTCACACGGCGCCCATCACAGGTTAACGGATACAATCCGACACAAAACCGTCCCTACAGGATACATACCCCTGTACTCAACATAAATATATAGTGCATCATATTTAAGCAATTACCCACATGGTACTATCAACATAAATCTCATAATCTCCTTACATGCTTTAAAACACAATAAAGCATTTAAATCATATGAAAACAAATTCATATACAATTCATGTTTTCACAAATATATTTTCCTTAATTCTTTAGAAAATATTTCAATTTCCCTTAACATGCCTTTAAAATAAATTAAAGCAATTGATTCACGTATCGTAGGGGAACCTAGCATAGCGTCTAAGTATTCGCGCCCCTTACGTCCACATATACACTAGTCCATTTAATTCTTAAGGAAAATTCTAAGCCGTCTATTCCTATTCAATTTAAATAGGAATTAATATAATCTCGTAGGAAATAATTTAATTAATTTTCTTAAATTAATTCCTAAGTCCCATTTCAATTCTAAGCAATTTATAGATATTTAAATTAACGATTTAATATATCTATATTAAATTAAATAAGGGTTTGCACCCCTAAACTGCTTCAATAATGCGGAGTGAGAAATATAATTTCCCACCTGAAACACACTTACAGAACAGCCGTTTCGAGCCCACCGTGAACAGTACCGGCACCCGAATATGACGTCCGCCGACCAAAGTCGTCCGAAAAATATTTCGAATATATTGAAATGTCCGTCTTGACAACCTATACGATATATACGAAGCCCATTAGTATTAGGTTAATTAATTTGGTTAAATCTAAATTAACCCAAACAAAAACTATAACCTATAAATGCGGTTTCCGAGAAAATCGTTCAACGTAAAATCATGAAATTAATGTATGACGAATACTACGTACATACGGAGCTACTCACTAAAAATTGGCTCAAACCGATCACCAGAAGGTCGCCGAAAAAATGGCCGAAGCCTGGCCGCAATCGCCTCTATCGTGCGGATTGCTCCGCCCCTGCACAACTGCACCACCAGTCGCAGCTCCTCACCGACCCTGCGCCGCCGTCCAGCCCAACCGACGACCACCGCAAGGTCACCGACCCAGCACGGCCACCGCTGCTCCAGCTCCAGCCGCGCCGCCGCCTGCTACGGCGACCTCCAGGCCGCGCCTCTCTCTCTCTCTCTCTCTCTCTCTCAAACGACGGAAATGGAGGTGGAGAAGAGGAGCTCAGTCGTGGAGAAGAGAAGAAAATGTGGTCGTGCGTGATGCGTGAAGGAGAAGATGCATTCGTATACATATACACATATATGCCCTAATTACACTATTGACCCCCTATTTATACATAATTGAAATTTTACCCCACTATAATATATATATATTTAAATATATATATATATATATACAATAGATCCCGAAAAATACCGGGAGCCTCCAAATAATTTTGCGCAACCCCGAAAGTCCACGGGACGCCAAACAACCAAATTAGTCCAAAAGAAATACATCGGGTTAGGAACCCAACGTCGGAACACCGAGAAAGTAAATTAATACGCTTCACACCGGATCCGTAAAAGTACTAATACCGTAACCGAAATAATCGAAACGATACCGTGTAGTCGTCAAAGAGAAACCGTAAAGTCATACAGTCCACTTTAAAAGTAAACGCGAAAAATTTATACGCGAAATACCAAAAACAAATAATACGTCATGAACAAGTGACGTCATTACCGAAATTTAAATCGAAATTAATTTCAGTAAAAAGGATAATAACACGGGGTGTTATATTGGCAGTCACCAGTAAGGCAACCGTCTTCTTCCTACCATCTTATTTCAGCCTCAGGTACTCTGCTAATTGGTGAAGGGTTCTACTGTCTTCCTAAAGCTTTGAATTATAAGCTTGGATCAGGTAAAACATCTGCCATAGAAACACTAGTGTTACACAATCAGTAGACAAATCAAGAAGAAATCAGATGCAAGGCAAGATCAAGTGGCATACAAACTACCTTCATTGCCATATCAGGTCCAGTCAAGTCCAACTCACTCATGTCTCCTTCTGGATAGCCTTTCGTTCAGCTAGAGTCCAAATTTGAAGACCCATCTCCCGAAGAGCAACGTCATCATTAATGGTCTCATTCCTGGTGACCAAAAACCCACCACCCAGAAGCCTTATTCTCAAATTCCAAGGAACCGACTTCTCAGCTGCAGTTTTGGTTTCCTTTTGCTCACTGGGAGAGGTTGATGTTTCCGTTTGCACGCTGGGAGATGTTGTTGTTGTTAATCGGGGCCGCACCGAACGCCCAGCCTGATCATTCTCCGAACGGGGTCAGGTGGCGCCCTACACGGGCAAAGATGGCAAGGTAACCCCCATTCAGTTGATACGAAAGTTCCATCATTGGCCCCTGAGAAAGAAAGAATAAGAAAACTGGGGGTAGAGACACTCCCTTCCCCATAATGAAGGGGAAGATGAGTGAGTGGAGCATCGCTTGGAGAGGGTGGTGGTGGGACCTCACTAACGAAAGGGGATCCGGTTCCTGAAGGGATAGCCGGAATAGCAGGATTGCCTGATGCCCTCTTTCGTTTTCCCTTGAGGCTAGGTTGTGGAATTGCCAACATGATGTCATCTCATTTAGATGATATTTCCTGCAAAGCATCATCAGTCAGGACACATCCTTAATGGTTTACCCCAAACTTTGGACTTGAGGAGGTCAAAATGGGATCTGATATAAGATGGGGGTTTTTGGCTAGCAGACGCCTTCAAGAAACCTAAAACGTGCATCCCCAACTTGTCATCACACACCTCACAGAAGCATGCCCCTGAATGATAGGCTTTGAAAGAAAGCAGCAGGTGCTGGCTAAAAGTTTTGGGGATCGAAAAGTTTGCATTGGGATGCCTCCAGTTCCCGCTCACCAAAACCATTTTATCATTCCAACCCTTATTATATTTTTGAACTCCATCACACATCTTTCTCCCCTGATAGGGGAAAAGATTGAAATGCCCCTTACAGTCCTTTTGATCCTGCAGTTTATAAGAAAACAGGATCTCGGCCAGAGCCAAGTCCAGACCCAGATCCCGATTAAGCAATAAGACCATGGCCAGTATTCTAAAGAAGTTCGGCCCAACCTGAAGTGGGGCCTGACCTAAGGTAGACAGTGCGATCAGGATGAAATGATGAATTGGAAATCGAAGGATCTGTAGATGATAGGAGGAAAGTAGGATTTGGTTATCCCTAACCCCCTCCCCGATCTTGAAATCCTTATCCTTAGGGTAGTGCCTGATAACTACCCCATCAGGGACCTCAAGCTTTTTTAGGACTGCGTCTACCCTTTTCTCAGCTATTACGGGGTCGGCAGTAATTTGTACTCCGGATCCCCTAACCGCCCGATCCCCTGGACTAGTGACAACGGGAACGCTACCGACACTGACACATTGGGAAACCTCCGAAGGATTGGATTTAACTGTCCTAACCACCTCAACTTATGGGGAACTGAGGGATGCATCAGGGCTAACGGAAGAAAGATTGAAGTCGATAACAAATCGGGTATCGTCGCTCCCTGACATGGTGACATAAAGGTAGAAAAGTCGAAAGAAAGAACTTACACGTAAAGAGGATTTCGACAAGTCTCCGATGAAAATCTCTGAGTTCTTCGAGAAGCAAATGCGGTTTTCAACGAAAATATTTGCGGAGAAAATGATTTGCAGATAAAAGGTTTTACTGTAAGGACAAGATAACGAAGTAAGAAGATTGCAAAAGTACAAATGAAGGATATATATAGGATTTACTGAAGGAGACCAACCGCCCCACTTTCACGCTAAACGGAGTACCGAACCGTCTTCCCAGCCACTATTGCGAAAATTAAGGCCACAATGACCGTGTATTTCAAATTCAAATGATGAGGACAATTATCCTCATTTAATGACCCTGCCACGTCACCTGATAGAGGAGATGTATCTACCTACCACATGTTACTCTTGATCATGGGCCTTAACAGTTTGAAAGTCCAAAACCAAGAGGGGTCTGTGTACATGTGGGATTCTTCAGGCCCACCAAGCCTTTAGCCCACGAACTGGATGACCCATCATGGATGACCGAAACCCACTATAGAGGCCCATCAGCCGAAATGTTTTAGAATAAACTTGAAGAGCAAGCTAGTGACGTGGCAAAAGGACAAAAATACTTATGTGTAAGAAAATGTTGCTCTAATGGGCTCAAGACCCAAAAAGGGAATGTATATAAGGAAAGAAAAATCTAAATAAAGAATTATATTCTTGTGTTGTGCATTTTTCAGTATCTACACCGAGTCTACGGATTCCAAAACGATTCTACCTAGACTCCCGATTCTGACAGCCTTGGTTGAGATCGTGTCGGGTTAAAATGGGTCATGTCAAAAAATACATGGTTAATATATGTGTCAAATATGCTAAACACTAACCCAACTCATTTATTAAAGAAGTTATCTGTGTCGACCCATGTAACCCGTTTAACCTATTTAATATAATATATTAAATTAAATTTGACACAATCCAACGCAAAACGAACTATTTAACCTATTTATCAGCAAAATTAAATTGAATTTTACACGACCCAATAATAGTAGTGACGTGTTATTTACAGGAATAAGAAAAATAAAATATTTCATTGGTTACATAGATATTGGAAAAAAGTTTGTAGTGAAATATTAATTTTAAAAGGTTCTTAAATAGTTAAGTATAATTGGATTCTTAATTAGTATAGATATATATTCTTAATTAATATAGATATATACAATTCTTTAATAGTACAAATCAAACCAATAACTGATATCAAAGATCCAAGATGGAAATATTAATTTTGGAGGTCTCTTAAATAATTAAATTAAATTAAATTCTTAATTAATATAGATATATACAATTCTATAATGATATAAACCAAACCAATATCTGATATGAGAATGGAAGAAAATTTTTGAATTTAGATTGCTATAGACGAAATTTTTGGGGGGAAACCAATTAGCATCAATATGTTTATATCTACATGTGTATGACTAGACTATGTGTGTAAATATGTAATGTATGTTGAATGATGTCGGTAGACCTGTCAATGGATCGGATTCGGATCGGATCAGTTAAATCCAAATTCAATTTGTTAAGAAATCGGATTATCGGATTCAGATCATAATCGGATTATCGGATTTTATTTTCAATCCATATCCGGTTAATATCGGATTCGGATTATAATCGGATTATTGACAGGTCTATTAATAAAAATGACAAAAACTCCCAATCCGCGATTCGAATCCGATAATTCGACGACTTTTCACTTAGTTAATTCATATTCGAATTTCTTCATTATAGAATATCTGATCCGAATGTTTAATTAAAAAAATACAAAAATTAATAAATACTGAAACACTAAAATTATTCACACTTTTAATAATTATATTTATGATCAATCATTATTAATAAATAATAAAATAATTAACAACTAACATTTATATACATGTACAGTATTAAATATATACACATAAAAATATCAAATATATATTTATATATATATATGAATATATTTTATATCGGATCGGATTGCTATTGAATTGTAATTATAATTGCATTTATACTAAAATCTATTTTATATCTTTAAAAATATTGTATAAATTGAAAGTATAAATACCAAAATACTAAAATTATTCACCTTTAGTAGTCATATAGATGATCAATTATTAATAATAAATAATATTTATATATAGATAATTAGATATAGTACCAATTATATACACATAAAATATAATATTTATATTGATATATATATATATATATCGGATCAGGTTATTATCGGATCGGATTAGGCAAATCTAAATCCAATTTGTTAAGGAATCGGATTATCGGATTCGGATCGTATTCGGGTTATCGGATTTTTTTTCCAATCCAAATCCGGCTAATCGGATCGGTTTCGGATCGGATTCGGGTCAAAATCCAATTCATTGACAGGTCTAGATGTCTGTAGGCATGTAAGGACATGCTTTATTGTTTTTAACTACATCCATGGTAATTTTTTTAGTCAAAGTAGTAACTTTTCCTCCTTTCAAACCAAATCTGATATTTGTTGGGACCCAACGACACATGGCAAAATCGCAGCCGTTGGATGGTCACTTTACTGAATCCAGTGACAACCTCTCTTCAGAGGATTTTAGTCATCTGAAAACAGTCATTTTTGTAACTGAGCCCGACTTGGTATAGAACTTTAAAATTGTTCTAGGAAATAATTTTTTGAAAATGAGAATAAAGAACAGTTTTTTTAGTTCAAAATTTCACTTAGCTAGTAAAATTACAAAACGGTTTTCAAAAACTAAAAATTCAAAAATCTGATTGGTTGCATTTATTATGTAAATAAAATAATTCTAAAGTATAATATATTAAGTTAGGAAATATCAAACATCCTCAAATTATAAGATATTATATTATTCTCATAATACAGAGAATAAGAAATAAATAACACAAGTTTAATAAAGATTTGTTTCACAAGTTTCCTTTAATAAATTAAATATTTTTGTCTCATAAACTTAAATTTATCTTATATTAATTAATAATATTTTATTATTAAATAATATTTTATTATTTAATATAATATACTATTAATATCAAGTAATATATTAATAAATTATATATTTTTGTCTCAAAACATTAAACTAATAAAATTTTATTAATATTTTTAATCTCAATTAATATATTAATAAAATTATATATAATAATTTATATTTTTTTGTCTCATAAATTCAAACTAATATATAAAATTTTATATTAATTAAAAATATTTTTATATTAAATAATGTTTATTGTTTAATATAATATATTATATATATTAAATATATAATAAATTATATATTTTTGTCTATTCTAACTAATATATAAAATTTTATATATTAAAAGTTATTTTATATTAATTAAAAATATTTTATTATTTAATATAATATGTTGTATATTTAATAATAATATACCGGATGTTATTATGAAAATAAACTTATTATAATGTTTGTTGCAACATTAAAATACCGGAGGGATCCCTCCTCTGGGACGTGTTTGTGGTTGTCTGTTTGCCATCAGGGCTCTACAAAAATTCTCTGTTAAGAAAATCTGGGATTGAATTGTCACATCCACAAATGTATTCGATATCAAATTAGAAAATGCTTAAAATCGACTGCCATCTGGCAAAAATATGCTTAGCAACTATATTTTTAATATCTTTTTCTAAAACATATTTGGCACTTTTGCAATCAACACGAAGTAAAAAATTTTGATTTAAAATATCATCTTGGAATTTACTGATACATAGAACAATTGCAAGAATTTCTTGTTTAATAGTGCTATAATTACTTGGTGTTTTGTTCCATGCTCCAGAATGGTAACGAACTAGTTGTTCTGGAGAAGGAGGGGAGAGTTTTTGTTTTAAAATGCCTCTGTAACCAATGTTGGAGGCATCGGTTTCAATGATTTTGAAAGAGTTGACTGAAGGAATTCCTAAGCAAGGAAAAGTTTTAACATATTTTTTAATGTCCCTAACGATAGTTGTATGAATATAAGTCCATGGAGGGGGGTTTGATTATAAACGATCGAAGAGTGGTTTACATTGTTTTCGAAGATCTTTGTAAAATTCAGCAATATAATTTAAAGAACCAAGGAAACATTGTAACTGGGTTTTATCAAGAATTTGGTCTGGAAATTTGCCTGCAAATTCTATGGATCGACTGATTGGGTGGAATTGTCCTTGAGATATATCATAACCAAAAAATCTAACTTTGGTTTGAAAAATTTTTATCTTAGAAACAGAGATGACTAAACCATTGATTTTGATAGTGTGGAAGAAAGAATTAAGATGTTTCCAATGAGCTTCAATGCTATTGGAAAAGATAAAAACATCATCAATGTAGACTATGGAAAAATGACTGAAAGGATTGAAAATATCATTCATAATATTTTGGAATTCACTTGGGACATTCTTAAGGCCAAAGGGCATGACATTCCATTCGTAATGGCCAAAGGGTGTAATAAATGCAGTTTTGTACTTATCTTTTTCTGCAATCTGAATTTGCCAGAAGCATGACTTAAGGTCAAATTTGGAGAAAATGGTTGTTTGCCCTAATTGATTAATTAAATCTCTTTTGTTAGGGATATGGTATCTTATCCATTCAATGACTTGATTAAGAGGCTTGTAATTAATGACTAGACGTGGTACCCCTTGTTCTATTTCGGAATTTTTCTGGACGTAAAATGCTGAGCAAGACCAAGGTGATTTACTGTGACGTATGATTTTCTTTTGAAGAAGGTCCTGGATTTCTTTTTTACAAAATTCTAGAACTTCAACATTCATTTGAATTGGGCGGGCTTTAGTTGGAATATTTTTATTAGTAAATGACTTTTTATAAGGAAGACTAACAATATGTTGTTTCCAATGCCAAAAAGCATTGGGTAGTTCCGAACATATTTCTTGAATAGTTTATTTTCATATTGATTTATCTGATTTTGAAGGGTAGGGTTTCTTAATTGGGTTTCTGTTCGTTTGTGAATTATTTCTTCTTTTAAAGAATTTAAATGTTGTTCTTTATGCTGGAGAATATAAATTTTTTTAGAGACTGAAAAATCAATAATGCTTTCGAGTTTTTTACTATAAGATTTTTGCAAAAAAGGAAAAGTAATATTTTGACCATAATGTCTTATAGAGAGACCATCATTATTTATGGTAAATGGGTAAAAAAGATATAAAAATGGAAAGCCAAGGATGATTGTATCAGTCATATTTTTATTATGACAAATGTAGTTTTGAAACATATATTATCTTGACAAATATAAGCTTTGGATAATTATACTTGATTTTCATTACACTACCATTAGCATAACTGAGTTTCTCATTTGTTTTTTCATAGTATTTGCTAGGAATCAAGCCTTCTTGTATACAGTTAAGATCAGCTCCAGAGTCAACTAGAGCAATGACAGTTTTTTTGTATTCTTTATTAATAACTAATGTGACTTTTATTTTCCATTTTTTAAATGAGGTTCGGTTGATTAGATTCAAACCAATGGTTTCCTCCTCATTACTTTGAAAGGGATTTGTGTTGTCATCATCCTCATTACTGTCAGAGGAAGAGGAATCAGAGACTGAAAATTGGTGTGAAGTTTTAACTAGATCTTTGAGTTGGGTGTGAAAGAGGATTTTTATATCTTGATTTTCATTCTTCAGAGTTTTAATTTCTTGTTTAACTAAGTTGACTTATGTTTGGATGTCTTGTATAGTGACTTCTTTCTTAGGACTAAAACGTTCAAGAGTTTTGTGAAGACTAAAATTTGGTTTATTTATGGTAGGGGGTTGAGTATCTTTGTTTATTGTGAGCAATTTAGTAAGCTTTTGAAAATAATAATTTTTTAAATATGGGTCTTCGACTTTACTTATGAGATCTAGAATAAGATGTTGTTGTTCTTCTGCCTTGGTGAGAACATTAAGGGTTTTAGATTTGTGACGATTCAGCATATTGACTATTTTTCTACAACAATTGTCTTTGCATCCAAAACTAATATCAGGTGAACTAGGATAGGAGTCAGGGGATTCTGAAAAGGAACTAGATTCAATTTCAGTATCACTGTCACTTGTGTTTTTTAACTCAAGAATTGTGTAAATTTGTTGTTTAGTTTCATCAGGGATTTCTAACTGATTAATTTTATTTTTTACAGGACAATTTTTTACGTAATGACCTTTCTTACTACACTTATAACATGTAACTTTATTTAGATCAATTTTATTGTTTTTCTCAAAAGGTTTTGTTTTCCTCGTGTATTTTTTGTTCTTTTTAAACTTTTGTTTATCATAGAATTCATTATGTTGGAATATTTTATTATACCTTTTATAAGGGCGAGTATAACGTTTTAGGAAGGATTTTGTTTGTTTTGATTTCTTTGTTTGCCGAGATGGTGCAATTGGGGGTAATCCATATTGTTCACAGACTGTGTCCATTTCATATTTAGCCTTCTTTTTATCTTTACTAAGTTGATTATTAATTTTCATATCTATACACATTTTGAGTCCAACTTTCTGGATTAGACTAATAATATTACCGTAGGTAAGACTGTCATATTCAATAACACTAGTTGTGTTACTCAATTCTGTGCGTATTTTATGAGAGAAAAGGCTGGACAATCCATTAATAAATTTTTCTTTCCAAAATGGTTTATTACTATCTTCTCGTAACATAACAAGGGACAAGAAAGTATCTTTGTACCATCTAAAATCACTAAATGTAGGACATCTAAGGTTACTAAGTTGATCATGAATTCTAGAAGTAATGTCACTCGGTCTGCCAATGAAATGATCTATAATTGTGTAAATTAATATATTGACTCCATCAGGGAGTCCTAGACCAATTTCTTCATTAAAAATAGGGGTTTCATCTTCTGTTTTTTGGATTGCATGTGTTATATTATCTCTTACTTCTTAGGTAAGATGTTTATCCCACCAATTTCTTAACATGCCAGAAAATCCAAAGGCGAGTAATTCTACAATATCAGGTTGAGGCATATTGTAATGTGTGAGGTAACTATTGGTTGTCATAGAAAGGTGGTTTAATTTGTTTAAAATTTATTGTTCAGAGAGTCCATCAATATTCCATTCATAAATTTTTTTAGATGACACAGAAAATTGGTTTTGGAAGATTCTTTTTTCATATTGAATATCAATAGGAGTAGGTTGGGGATACCAATTTTTTATAATACTGATAGGGTTAATTGGTCGATGTGTGACTCTATTGATCTCAAAGGCATTTTCTAACTTGTGTATATCCTTATTTGTGTCTTCTTCGAATGAGTTTGCAGAGTTATGAGTATTGTTATGAGAATCAAAATTGAGAACTGTAAGGGATTTTTCGTCCTGATCATTTGTGATTCTAAGGCTTTTAATAATTTATCAATTTGGGCAGAGGAGTCACTTGTGCTTGGTTTGTTAGGTAGTCCTTGACGTTTTGTAGGAAGCTTGATTAGTGGGGAATCAATAGTTTTTGTCACAGGGGTGGAGGCGTCAAGTTTGGATTCTATTTTGTCTAATTGAGAATCTAGCGTACTTAAATATTTGATTGGTGAAATTATTTTGTTCAATAATTTTTTAGTATTAGGATCAATTGTTGAGGTGTCAACCTTAAAAGGGGTGGCTAGGATTTTTGTTCCAATGTGGTTAACAATTAGGTTTTCTAAAGGAGGGTGACTAGAAGAAACAGTTGGTTTATCATGTTTTGTCCATTTATTTTTTGTAAGAACATTAATTTTTTTGTAATAATTCTCAAGATAATCAAATAAACTAATTTCCAACTGGTTTGTTATCATGAATTTTTGCCATTTTTTTTTGTAATTTTTGTTCTCTCCTCATGTGTGTAACTTGTTCTATATAATTGTCATTTTGCTTTATTTTCGTTGGACTTGGCTTTAACTTCTAACTTTAGAAGGTCATAGGAAAATGATTTACTTAAAACACATAGTTGTGGATTAACAATGTCGGTCTCAAAATCAGTTTGTGTAGGGGAGTGGTTAGAGATTGAATCTTCATTCTCTATGTTTAGGACATAACATGGAGTAGATACTTGTTCATCCTTTTGAATTCCTTTTAATCTATGATCACGTCTGGATCGGTGGACTAGAGATTTTACAAATTTTGTGTCATGGTTAATAGTATTTTCTCTAATTTGTAGGGGGTGAACATTTTAGAGTTTGAACTAACGGAAGAGCAACTATGTTTAGATCGATTAAATGTTAACTTAACAGTTCCATCTAGGAATTGTTGCACATGTTCAAGATTTCGAACATCATTCTCGATTTTGGTGATTTTCATTTTCAAATAACCATTCATTTGGGAGGGAAATATCTTTCCAGATAATTGTTTTTGGTATGCGAATATTTACATTAGAAGTACTACTTTGAATTAATAGAGTTTGATCTTTAGGACTTTTGACTAGAGCATGAACATTTAAATTGGTTTTCATAGTATTGTAGTAAATTCTTTAAATTAAGCTTAGAGGCTGGGCACATGGAAACATGGCATAACCTGAAATTTTGATGTTTAATGTTAAAGTTTTTAGTACGTGAAGGTCACTTAGACTTAACTTGAAATTAGGAAAGCAATCAAAGTAGAATGGACCATTACATAAGCTGGTTTCAATGACACTAATTAAGCTTTGATTATAGTTGAGGAACCTAGCATCTCTTAGACAGAGAAGAATCGATGCATTTTGTCATAAAATAGTTAATGGATCAACTACAACTTGTACAAGACCAATATGGATAAAATTGTATCCTCTTTCGCGGTGTTGTTTTATAGTTTTTGGAGAAAATAATTGGCATTTTGTCGTGTTCTTTGTTTATAACATATACTTGTTCAACAGTTTTGACTGTGTATTCTGTAAAAAAATATTGATTTAACGAAATTGGTTTTGTAAATTTGATTAGTGGGTACCCTAGGGATATTCCAATCATTGTGACTTTCAAGATCAGTGTAGGTGTGTTCTTCTTCATTAATTATGTCATTAATATCTGGAATGGAAGATAGGTTTATTCGACTAGGTCGATAGGAGGAAGATCTAAATAAACTACTAATTATTAATCTATTTGTCTATTATCTGAGCATTATAATTGTTCTTATCTTATTTTCAATGTTTGTTACATTTCATAACACATTGTTCAAGTAATTCAAGAAATATGTTCGGAACTACACAATGTTTTTTGGCATAGGAAACAACATATTGTTAGTCTTCCTTATATAAAGTATTTCACTAATAAAAATATTCCAACTAAAGCCCGCCCAATTCAAATGAATGTTGAAGTTCTAGAATTTTGTAAAAAAAAAAAATCCAGGACCTTCTTCAAAAGAAAATCATACGTCACAGTAAATCACCTTGGTCTTGCTCATCATTTTACGTCCAGAAAAATTCCGAAATAGAACGAGGGGTACCACGTCTAGTCATTCATTGCAAGCCTCTTAATCAAGTCCTTGAATGGATAAGATACTATATCCCTAACAAAAGAGATTTAATTAATCGATTAGGGCAAGCAACCATTTTCTCCAAATTTGACCTTAAGTCCGGCTTCTGGAAAATTCAGATTGCAGAAAAAGATAAGTACAAAACTGCATTCACTACACCCTTTGGCCATTACGAATGGAATGTCATGCCTTTTGGCCTTAAGAATGTCCCAAGTGAATTCCAAAATATTATGAATGATATTTTCAATCCTTTCAGTAATTTTTCCATAGTTTACATTGATGATGTTCTTATCATTTCCAATAGCATTGAAGCTCATTGGAAACATCTTAATTCTTTCTTTCACACCATCAAAATCAAAGGTTTAGTCATCTCTGCTTCTAAGATAAAACTTTTTCAAACCAAAGTTAGATTTCTTGGTTATGATATATCTCAAGGACAATTCCACCCAATTAGTCGATCCATAGAATTTGTAGGCAAATTCCCAAACCAAATTCTTGATAAAACCCAGTTACAATGTTTCCTTGGTTCTTTAAATTACATTGCTGAATTTTACAAAGATCTTCGAAAACAATGTAAACCACTCTTCGATCGTTTATAATCAAACCCCCCTCCATGGATTGATATTCATACAACTATTGTTAGGGATATTAAAAAATATGTCAAAACTCTTCCTTGCTTAAAAACTCCTTCAGTCAACTCTTTCAAAATCATTGAAACCGATGCCTCCAACATTGGTTACGGAGGCATTTTAAAACAAAAATTATCCCATACTTCTCCAGAACAGCTAGTTTGTTACCATTCTGGAGCATGGAACAAAACACAAAGTAATTATAGCACTATTAAACAAGAAATTATTGCAATTGTTCTATGTATCAGTAAATTCCAAGATGATATTTTAAATCAAAAATTTTTACTTCATGTTGATTGCAAAAGTGTCAAATATGTTTTAGAAAAATATGTTAAAAATATAGTTGTTAAGCATATTTTTGCCAGATGGCAGTCGATTTTAAGCATTTTCCAATTTGATATCGAATACATTCGTGGATGTGACAATTCAATCCAGATTTTCTTAACAGAGAATTTTTGCAGAGCCCTGATGGCAAACAGGCAACCACAACCACGTCCCAGAGGAAGGATTCCTTCGGTCAGACCTCCTCCCCTAGTTAAAGTTAAACCTTTTACTTCCCTCGCTTTAGTAAACAAGTTCACAAGCCTAGGGACCCCCTTATGTCAGCATCCTACCTTTAGTTCAGCACTAACTACTCCACATGATCCTTTCACCATTCATGCCCCAGTCACCAGTACTCCACCTCTCCCCCGATACAACCCCCCAGGAAGATCAGAATATCTTCAAAAAACTTACCATACTTTTTTCTTCATCGAACCTCATTTTTCTCACACAACTGATCCAATTGCCCTAGTAAAATAGTTTCCCCCCCCCCCCAAATTCTCATTGGATGCCACACACCCCTAGTCACAACTTGCAGTATTATAGAGACATCATTTACCAAACCAAATATGTCTTCATCAAACCTGTCCGTGATCGCAATGATCCAACCAAAGTCATTTACCACTCCTTGTACATTTTGAGGGTTGTCTCCCTTAAAGAATGGGGAAAACATCCCTCTGAGCCCAAAAGGTTAGATAACTCATTCCCATTCACTTATTATGACTACATAGATGCCTGGTTCAAAATTTTTATTTTTCAAACTAAAACCTTTAGTCATTCTTGGTTCGTCAATATCGATAGTAAATTTAATAGTCAACTCCCGTCTTGGTTTGTTAAGTGGTGGAATGACCATGGCCCAGATGACGATGTTATCCCTAAAATTCTCTGGGAACAAATCCTTTATTTTGAAACTAAGTTCAAAGTCCATTCTTATGATCATCAATTCCCCCTATTACTAATTTTCGTCAAAAAATACAAAATTCCTTGGATTTTCAAATGGCATTACAGCCTTAAAGGTGATACTGACACAGTATGTAAAGTTCATTATACTAAATGGTGGGATCCTTTCAAAATCGAAAGAATTGTTCAACAAGTCCAACTTGATTTTCCAAAAGAAATTTCTCAGCCACTCAAGGCTAGCCCAGTCACACAAGTCCTTGAAACAGCAAGGTCAAATTCTTCTACAGAAACCGCAGTCAAGAAATCAGCCTCCAAGAAGTCAACTTCCAAAGCTAAGCTCAAAGAGAAGATGGAAAAGCTCATTACCCAAATAGAAGGAGCTTCAAGCAGTGATGAAGAAGATGAATCATCTACATAATCCAAATACAGGTCATACCAGGATGCCCAAGATCCCTTCGATCTGTCTAAAGATTAAGAGGAATGGAAAAAGTCAAGCTCAAGTCAAAAGATACAAGAAAGGCACAAAAAGACAAGAATAGTGAATAATGACCTTTTGCTGTAGTAAACTGTCGGCACAAATGACAAATACAGTACTTAACAGTACCGACGGACTACTATTTCAAACAGTAAAAGGAAACAGTTCTCTGCCCCGAAAGTCAAAAAATCAACAGTGAAAGGAAACAGTTCTCTGTCCTGAAAGTCTAAAAGTCAACAGTGCAAAAACCCACAGTAATTTGGTTATATTCTCTATATAAGCAGTCAAATGTAATAGTTTTAGATAGATTTTAGTTTCCAATTTTCTTTCTACTTTGTAATCCCTCTCTCTTTCTCTTTTCTTCTCAAAGTATGCTAAGTCTCCAAACCGAGATGGATTGTCACACATCCACTTGTAAGTTCGTTTATCATAGTCAAATGTATTTTTAAATCACTATAATATTCCGTTAGATTTTCAGTCAATTGAAATTACCTATTTTGCATTAAATTCTTCTATAATCACTCTAATCTGAAGAGAGTTACGGTGTAAGACGGACCTTAGTCCCGCTCTACCAAGACCACTTCAATTATTAAACTACTTGGACTGTTGTGTCCTTTATACTTATATTATTTAATATAATATGTTGTATATTTATAATAATAATAGATATAATCAATATATACATTTAAACATGAAACGTTCATGTTAGTGAACACTCCCTAGTTTTCTTGTTTATGAGAACAACTTAAAGTTGTTCTCCAAAAATTGATATTATTGAACTTGAGTTTTCAAAAAGTGTTTTACAAAACACCTTCCCAAGTAGGAAATTTTAGTTATTTTCTGTTTTTTGTAACTCAAAATACAAAAAATTGTTTTCATAATTCCATACCAAGCAGACCCTCAGGATTGTTCAAAATCATACTTTTTTACAGTTTTTTTGTTTTCAGTTTTCAAAAAATAAAAAATTATTCTCATAAATACAAACCAATCGGGATTGTTCTTAGTTTAGCATGAAGATGCTCTTGTGCTTAGGTTTCTCAAAATGGATATATGATAATTTTATTTAATTAGAAATAAACACCTCTCAATAAGCAAAAGTCTTGTTTCATCTATAAGATAGTGAGTCTCGGGCTCTTATTTATTTTTCTAGTTTTAATTTGGGTAATTTGTATTGACACCCTCTAAGGTTTGCGTTAATTGCAGTCAAATGACGGTCAACGCACAAGTTTGCAGAGACACTCCCTGAGCTTTAAAAAGTCTTGTAATGACACTCCTTTGGGTCATAAAAAGTCAGATTTGCCCTATTTTAATTTCAATAAACTCCCTATACTATTGAATTTATAAACTAACCTCTCTTATATCCGGATTGCACTCTATGTTTTCCAATTTAATCAACTAACCCCTCCTATATCCGGATTGCCCCCTATACTTTTCAATTTCAATCACATTACCCCACACCCTCAAATAATATATATATATAATTCAAAATATATATATAAAATTTGAAAAATATATATCAAATTTCAAAACAATATATAAAATTCGAATATATATATATAATTTAAAACAATTATATAAAATTATATATATATATTTCGAAAATAATATATAAAATTCAAAAAAAGTATATAAATTTCGAAACATATATATAAAATTCAAAAAAAATATAAATTTCGAATATATATAAAATTCAAAAATAAATAAATATATATATATACATATATAATTCGGAAGAAATATATAAATTCAAAAACATATAAATTTTGAAATAATATATAAAATTCGAAAAAATATATATAAATTTCAAAAAATATATATTTCGAAAAACAAAATTAGAATAAATAAATAAATTTAGAAGAAAAATATATATATTGGTAAAATATCATATCTTTTCTAATGAAGTGAATCAAACTACTTATCCGGATTGTCCCCTATACTTTTCAATTTCAATCACATTACCACCCACCCTCAAACAATATATATATAATTCAAAATATAAATATAAAATTCAAAAAATATATATCAAATTTCAAAAAATATATATATAATTCAAAAATATATATATAATTCAAAACAATTATATAAAATTATAAATATATTTCAAAAATAATATATAAAATTTGAAAACAAATATATAAAATTTGAAACGAATATATAGGTTTTGATTTTTTTTATAAAATTTGAAATTATCATATAACTTTCGAAAACATCATATAAATTTCGAAAACGTCATATAAATTTTGAAATATATATATATATATAATTCAAATATATATATATTTTGGAAATATATATATATAAAGACCACTAATTGTTGTTGGTGTAAGTAGTTTGATTGACTTCATTAGAAAATATATGATATTTTACCAATATATATTTTTTTATTCTAAATTTATTTATTTATACTAATTTTGTTTTTCGAAATATATATTTTTTGAAATTTATATATATTTTTTCAAATTTTATATATTATTTCTAAATTTATATGTTTTTGAATCTATATATTTCTTCCGAAATATATATGTATATATATATATGTTTATTTTTGAATTTTATATATATTCAAAATTTATATTTTTTTCAAATTTTATATATATATTTCAAAATTTATATACTTTTTTCGAATTTGATATATTATTTTCGGATTTTATATATTATTTTCGAAATATATATATTTATAATTTTATATAATTGTTTTAAATTATATATATATATTTTCAAATTTTATATTTGTTTTTGAATTTTGATAAATATTTTTTGAATTTTATATATATATTGTTTGAGGGTGTGGGGTAATGTGATTGAAATTGAAAAGTATAGGGGACAATCCGGATATATGAGAGGTTAGTTGATTAAATTGGAAAACATAGAGGGCAATTCGGATATAAGAGGGGTTAGTTGATTAAATTTAATAGTAGATGAGAGTTTATTGAAATTAATTAAGGGCAAATCTGACTTGTCATGGCCCAAAGGGTTGTCATTGCAAGACTTTTGAAAGCTCAGGAGGTGTCTCTGCAAATTTGTGCGTTGATCGTCATCTGACTGCAATTAACCCAAACCTCGGGGGTATCAATGCAAATTACCCTTTTTATTACTGTGAAAAAAAATATTTCTTTCTTCCACGGTTCCACCAATAAAAATAGAATATATGTACGTATGAACCAATGAGTGCACAACAGCTGTTTTGGGCTAGCACAAATTAGAAAGCCAGCGAATTATAAAAAGCCCAAGATTAAAAACATGGGCTTTAGGCCATTTTGGTCATTGGGCTCATTCAAATTCATCTACGAGATGGACCAGTTTGTCATTGAATATCGTTGGATCTTCACTAAAAGGGACTAACTAGTAACTAATATTATTGCTTAGAAAATAATCTGGGCCTTTTGTGGACACGAAAACCGAGTCATTGCCAAATCCACTCTCAATAAATTTTGGATACCCCCTAAATTTATGCCAGAAGAACATTTTTCACCCCAAAAATAGTAAGGTCAGTTCGGTTGTACAGATTTGGGATTGCATTGAAATTGTATTAAGAATATTATGGAATTGTAATTTCACCACTGCAATTTCAAATACATTGTTGGGCTAAATCGTAAGTTTCAAATGTAATTGAATTTCAATCACAAACACACTTTGGGTCTGTTTGGTAGAGTTGTGTTTATGTTTGTGTTTGTGTTGAAATAAACAATAAATAAGTTTTTTGTTTTTTTGTTTATTCATCCAAAAACATAAGTCTGTTTGGTAGAGATGTTTTTTGGGTCGAAATTGAAAAATTAAAAATCAATAATTAATAATATAAATAATAAATTAAATAAAATATAACAATAATAAAAAATGAATACAATAATAATAAATAAATATAATAATAAAAAATGGACTAAATAATAAATAATAATAATAAATTACATAAAACATATTTAAAAATATAATAAAAATAATAAATAATAAACAAAATGAAATAAATAATAATAAAAAATAATAAATAAATATAATAATAAATAATAAGTAAATATAATAACAAATAAATACTTCATAATAATAATAAAAAATGAGTATAATAATAATAAATTAATATTAAATGAATAAAATATATTTTTAAATAATTAAAAATGAATAAATAAATAATTTATAAATAAAATGAATTAAATAATGAAATAATAAAAAATAAATAAATAGAATATATTTATAAATTAATATATAAATTAATAAATAATAATATAAATAATAAAATAATAAAATATATTATAAAGTGGAGAAATAATAAAGAAAGAAAAATAATAATACATAAATAAATATTATAATAAATAATAAATAAATAGTAAGACCAAATTCATGTTTAATAATTTATAATAATAATAATTATCCAAATTCATGTATAATAAATTATTATAAATTATAATAATTTATAAATTATTATAAATAATTTATTTATTATTATTTAATAAATAAATAGTAATAGAAATAGACTTTTAAGCTTAGGATCCAGTAGAAACACCCCAATAAACACCAAATTCTTGTTTATTGGAATATGCCTAAAATTTGGGTAAGTGAAAAAGTGTTTTTTAACACACATAGCCCAAAAACACTAAACCAAACAAGTTTATAAACACAAAAACATGTCTACCAAACACGCCCTTTGAATGTGAATTTCAATTCAAACTCAATTTCGATATGAATTTTAATTCTAAACCTAATTTGAATGTAAAATATCATAAATCTTCAATTAAATTAGACAATATAAATATATCTATGTAAATATATATAGGGAAAATATCACTTACCTCGCTTGAGGTAATGCATAATTACATGTGGTACCCCTATTGTTTTCAATATAACATAGACACCCCTCCAATGCATCGAGCTCGTGTTTGTTACAAAATACCATGTAAAATTACCAAAAAGTCCTTCAATATAATATTTAATTTTTGCTTCAAATATTTAGGTAGCGGGAGTTTCTCGAGAAGAGAAGTCCTTTTTTTAATAGTGACTTTATAAAAGTAAGTTCAATAATTGCATTTCAAAAATAAAAGTTGTTTGGTGAACCTATCTACTTCACAATTCATTTAAAAATTAATATTATTAAATAAATTAGTAATTTACAATATTACTCTGAATAACCAATAATGAGGGTCATTAATTTGTGAAACACGTGTCAATGGAATCGCGAAATCGAACTATAATTGAATCATTTATCCTTCATTTATCTCTCTATTTTCTTTTGTTTTCTATTTTTTATTCCTATTATAAATATGAACAAATGAAATATTAATTATTATATATGGAATGTCTATGAATTGTATAGGATAAAATTGATATATAATATAGTAATTTTTACAAACAAAAAAGTGATGAATGAAAGTAGGTCACGGTAAAAATAATGTAGAATGTCCATGAGTTTTATGGGATAAAATTGAAATATAGTACAAATATTGATGGATGAAAGTAGGACTCTTTTTCATTAATTACGGTGAAAATAATAGAGTTTAAAGACTTTAGAATAGATAATGATAAGAAGTTATAAGATATAAGTATGAGGATAATATAAGAATTTACCTTTTTTAACATCCACTATTCTTAAAATAGGGGAACGTGAATTTGAGAAGTAACTATTACTTGCTTCTACTAAACGGGTTTTAAAAAATTTAAATTTTCATGAAAATGTGTTTGAGTGTTTTCACCAAACAATTGCAATTTTATTAAACGGATATGAAGCCTGGTAGTCATATACATATACATATATACACAGTACATATACATATATATATATTTATATTTGTGTGTATATATATAAGGGGGTGTATATTTGTATATATATAAAGGGTATTTAGGGCATTTCAGGATAAAAAATTAATGATGTCATTAAAATATTCCCTTGACCGGCATTGGCTATGACCGGAGGAGCAAACTGTACACCGGAGTTAATTTGGAGGGAAGTATTTGCTCAATTTGAAACAAAAGGAGTACCGTTTGCAATTATGGCAAACCTAAGAGGAGGTCAGTGTAATTTTCCCATATATATATATAACACTATGAATATATATGCATGTGTGTATGTATAGGTATGTATGTATATGAATATGTGTGTGTATATATTTATGTGTATACATGTGTCACACCCCGCCATTCGTAAACCCGAATAAAGTCCACAAGTAGCGACACGCGACACCAAAAATAAATAAGGTTCAAAATAAATAATTTCTTAGACCACTTTTTAGAAAAAGAATACATTTCAAAATTCATATTAAGGGTAAAATAGTCATTTCAGACTTGAGAAAGTTATAAAAGTCGTTGAAATTCAAAAAGGAGTAAAAAGAATGAAATTGTGCTTCAAACGGATCATTCCAACGCCTCATGTTCGCCCAAGGGTAAATCAGTCATTTCAGGAGCAAAATTGAAATTTCAAAGCTCGCCTATCTAAACCCGACATAGGAGAGATAGTAGGATCAAACGGAACTTGATTTGAGTCAACGAGGCGAGGGATATGAATTTTCAAAGTTGGGAAGAAAATCTGCAAAAACTGATATAAGGTGAACAGTAGCCGGAAGGCTACTGGTCTGCAGATTTGAAAAGAGAGGTTTTGAGGCAAAAATGTGATTTTTCGCATACGGCCTCTATTTTCAACACTACCGGTCCCAAAATTTCATAAAAAATGTAAAAGTGAGTTTTTAGTTTTCAAAAATCGAAAATAGTTGTCGGGGCCCGGTTAGGCGCGGAAAATGTGATTTTCTCTAAAACTTTTGCGAGGATGAGGTTGGAAAATGTACAAAAATTGAGTTTTTGAGTCAGGACTCACATAACACGTACATTCATATCCAATATTATCATTTACTTGAAAAGCCCCTAACGTGAGTTCGAAAACTCATAAAACACCAATATTTCCAAAATATACATTCTTTAGCAAAATAAACTTAAAGTGTTTCAAAGTCTCAAATACACATATTTTCATAATTTAGGCTAACATCCTAGCCCGTTAAGAGAATAATTACATATCCCCATTTACTTTTAAGTACAAAAATATTTCGGGTAGAAAAAAATACATTAAGCGCCCAAATTACACAAAAGAGGACTTAGTGCTTCAATCACCAACCCGGACCTCCTAAAGTCCATCCTTCGCAAAGTCATGACCTGAAAAATAGTAAATAAAGGGGTGAGCTTCAACTAGCTCAGTAGGAGATTCTTCCACACATCGATCTCGGCCGTCCGAGTGGTACACACCCAACCCCGTGTGCATGCTACTATCCTAGGTCGGTCCAATTGTCCCACATGACACGTGTGCCAATCCGGGACCCCAATCATACCCACAAACAACCCTCAAACATACTTGCAACATTTATCACATAAAATTGAAATAAATAATAATAAAAGAATAACAAAGCATAGCAATGTAAATGATATGCCAAACAATGCGATCCTAGACTCAAGAGGGTGACCGGGTATGTTGTCGCCATAGTACTATCGACCACGAGGAATTTATCAACTCGTGAAACAACACCGTGTTCGGATCGAGTCCTCCCACGCCTCCCTGATTCCCGGATTACTAGTCCGCCGGTAGCGAGAGACACCGCCTGGCCAGTTGTTGCGACTACCCGAGGTTACTTACAAGGCAAACCGAGACATGTGACTGACAACAAAATGAACATAATATAACAAGGGGTGTTTGACACTCAACATACCTCAATATACAATCAATGTTCAACATGAATGCATCAACATATATCAATGTATACTTTAAGCATACTACTCACAACTTCACTAGATAGCTCAACTAGCATAATATCCACATAGCATGCAACATATCAACATATTCAAAGCATGTTTCTAAGTTATACCAAATCAAGTTCGCGTCATTAAACGCTCACTTTGACGCACACACCCTCATAACCGAAAAAAGAAAGTGGTTCGTCATTCCCCTACCTCAAGTCCAACGCCAACTAGTCCGCAAGAGCAAGCAAACGAGTTCCCAAAAGCTAACCAAAAAGTCTCCTCCAAGCTGCTCCAATTCTGCAGAATTGTTTCAGATTACCAAGTATCAATCAAGGAAACTAATTAGGCTCAAGAATATGGAATTGCCAAGATTTATCAAAGTTGGGAACCAAAGCCTTTCATAAAGATTTATGAGTACAAAGTGAAGGTTTGAAATGGATTATAGCTCAAAGTGACTCAAGAACTTTCAAGAAGATGTCATTAATCATCCAAATGAACAATAGAATAAGAATTTTCAAGAATAGTGTCAAGCTACCAACATGTCAATAAAGAAGAAGATTGTGATCAATAATTGGGTCTTTGTCAAGAACAATAACAATAAAAGCCAAAACCAAAATCAAAGGCTTATAATTGAATTCTCAAGGAATATGGAATTTAGGATTTATAATGTGAAAAATCTCAAAATGGCACAAAATTTCTCCAAGCTACCAATAATCATTATAGTGGGAATGGAGTCACAAGAATACATTTTAATAAGTATTATCATCAATGGAAGCAAATTTTCAAAGCTTGTAGAGAATTTCCAAAGTTTCACAAGTTAGGGTTTCAACTTGAATTTAAGATCAAGATAGTATGAAGTTGGAGAGAAAGAGTTCAATTGAGCTTCAATAATGAGAAAATATCATAAACAAAACATGTTTCTAAAGATTATACAAGACTTACAAGAGTTCACAAGATAGAATTCATAAAGGGAGAAAAGCTCAAAATGAAATCAACTCACCAATTTAAGCTTCCAAATTCGAAATGGTGTAGGAGGAGTTCAACTAAGTTCCTTTGCCAAGATCTTTAAGAAAAGAAAACAAGATATCAATATCAATCACAAGATTGCCCAAAACGAAATGAGTGGGAATTCAAGAAGAAAACATCACAATAGTAGGGTTTCACTTACCCCTTTTGGTATTATTGGAGTTACAAAGACATGAGTAACAAATTGTTAGTTGGAGGTCTCACCAAATTCTCAAGCAAAGGAGATGAAAAATCAGATTTTGAAGTAGAGAGTGAGCAGGGGCTGAGTAGGGCTGCCGAATTGGGGGTTTTAGAGAGGAGAGTTAAGTTGTGTTTGGTGTGAAATGAAAGTAGAAAATTCTGGAAATTCAGTCAGCCCCAACAATTTTATATATGTGTATAGAATTCTCTTGATCCAATGGCTAGGAATGGAGCTTGGAAGATCAGGTAGACTAAGATTGTGACAACACACCATCTCTAGTGTCACGCCCCAAATTCCTAGGACTCCGAAACCCGAGCCTAAGAGCTAAGGGAGTGATTGCGGAAGTAAAAAGAAACGAAAAACAAATGAAAACCAATGACTGAAGGTCATCAAACACCCACAAAGGGTTGCAATGAATGCCCAGATACCATGCTGTCACGCCCCTAAAGGGTGACGCAAACCAAGCGACTACTAGAGTCAACAATAACAAAGAAGTACATGGAATAACAATAAGAATATACTCCATGCCAACCCGAATACTAAAAACACAAGAGTATCCTCAGATACCAACAGACACGCTCCTAAATCCCTAAGACTCCCGAACTGGGACATCAAAGGAATCCAAGATGTGATCCTTAATACGAATGACCAACTAAGACATCATTAACCAAGAAAACACATGGGTTAATGATAGAAATGGTATATTCCATACCCAAATGACTAATAAAACTAAGCAGCAGAATCTAACAAAAATCCGGCAGAGTTCCGTTTGTAAATGGAACATCCGGACAACCAAACACAACACAATAACCTGCCCAAAGCAATTCAATAATCACAATGGCTTCCAAGCCCCACATTCATCAATCTACTAGGGCCGAGGTAGTGGAAAGAAACCAAAACCCCTCCAAACCCTCTAATAATCAACAGAGCCACAAATGTTCGAATAAGATACAGTAAAGCACCTAGCTGTGTAGAATAGATATAATAACCATCAGAAAGAATAAATACGGGAACTAAAGAATACATCAACAGGGATATGCCAACAGACTGACTCCCAAAAGAAAATACATAACAATCCCATAACAATGGGTAGAGAAACTGAAAGTGGATACCTATCGTCCCCAAACCCAGTCGTGCTGCAATCGTAACCGCATCACCCAACGCAACTCCAAAACCTGTAACAAGGAAACAAAAGAAAGCTGTCGTTGCACTGCATCCTGCTCATAGCCGTATATTTCCTGCAACCTGGCGTGTGAATACCAGGGGGCAAGTGAAATACCCATGTGAGAAAATAAGCTCAGTGGGAAAGAATACTCTAACTACCACATCCTCTGATAGTTTAGGTAAAGCTAAACCGTCTAATAAGATGTAAATAGCCCAACTAGTCCCATCCACGCAAACACAAGTCACACGCTCATATACTATCGTACACGAGTATACATAAGTATATAGGGAATATATAAATATATATATACACATATATATATATAAATACACAACATGAGTCTCTAAGACTCGTACTCCAAGTACCCAACACCAGTAGTCTACACTACTCTCACCAACGTACACTAGGTACACGATACTAAGGTCCAGTCTAACAAATCACCAAATTACTCACAACACAATTCAGAAGATCCAACCGAGGAGATCACACTCACCTCTAATATCCACAAGAAAACAAAATCCACCCATAGTACCAAGGAAGGCTCAAATCCTACACTCCGGTAACACAGGAAGGAAAACACCCACGTCCTTGCGTACTAACATAACCATCATCAATATATATATATATATACAATGTATATATATAACCAATCTAATCCCTCTCCTAGAGTAAGTCTGTACCTCAAGGATGGGATCACCCCATCATCTCACTATGCGAAAACCTCAATGCTATCTCCAACAAGTCAATAAGTCACCAACAGGATAAATCAATCACTAACACTTGCACTATAAGCTACAAAACCACCCGATCAATTCATTAAGAGTACAAGACCTCAACTCACAAGAACGACCACCTAAGGGTCACCAAAACGAAGCAAAGGAAAAGAGTTCCCAATGCTAACCAACAGATAACCAAGACAACGATGTCAAGGTTAAGATGCCACCAGTGAACAAGGAAAGAATACCAAGAGGGAACAAGGAAACCAAAAACGAATGGCCGAGAGTGGAAGTAATAAAAAGATGAATCCCAGAGATTCAATAGTTTTTAAGAAAAAGATTTTCAAACTCGAACCAATTCTTTTGGTATCCATGCCCCTAACGTAAGAAGAACTCATATCACCTAGGTGGTGAAACCAACAACCCAGAAAAGAGAAAGGCAACACTATATGTGTGCACTGAACAACGACAAGCCTCAAAACCGAGACTTAAAAATGATCGGAAGCAAAGGTGAAACAATGGAACACCTTTCAAAACTCTACAAGTCGAGGTTTTGAGAAAGAAGTCTCGTAACCTCAGAATCCCAAGAAAAGTAATAAAATAGTTTTCTTTTAGAAAATCACACAGTAGAAATGACCGTCTTGCCCCCTGTCTCCGTCAGTTGCCATCACTGGCTTTTACAAGTTGAAAATCATTTCAAAGAAGATCTCAAGATCATTTTATAAGTATTAAAACTTTTCATTTATACGGGGGTAGGCGAAAACGGATTTTTCCTTTTAAATACAAGAGTTTACTTCAAAACTTAGGAAACACCGTTTTCGAAATGACAGCCAATAAGAGAAAACACAACTCTATGGATTCCTATAATGTCCGAGAGGACAGTAAAGGAAGAATACTACATTGGGTTCACGGAACACAACTATCCGTTCCCAACCTCACGAAACCAAACGACAACACATGGAAGAGGTTCGGCACCACGCCGTAACCAACGAGTCAAGGAATGACATGTAAGCCAAAGGCCACGTACTAGTGTACAAACACTGTACAAGAAATGCTTAGGAGAATGAACTAAGCACTAGAAACCACGCTACAGTACCCTAAGTACTTAATGAAATCACTTCAATCATAACCTCTACCCATTCCTCAAAAGAATGAAAAACACTTAAAGGTCTATACTACCACATCCACTAAGACCACAATCACATCAACCACCTTATCCAAGGCCTCAATCACAATTGATACTAAGTCAATCACTGACCTCAAATCTCTAAAAATATCACATAACTAACTACAACCACAAAACAATTAATAGTCCTCTCTAAGGCCACAAATCAAAATCAACTCCACAATCCACCACTAGCCTCAACTACTCACAGAGATTACTACGTCAATACACTTAACCTCCCTCAAAGGCATAAAAGCATATAACACAAGTATAAAGATTATATGTTTCATTTATACTATAATGATTTTCTCATTTAAAGTCTCGTTTCACATTATTCATTTTCAACTGAGCATTTATAAAATGTGAATTTAATTTACAATATTCATAAATAACATGCTCCAACAACACATGTAATATAGCACATATACATGTTAAATGAGATCACATAAATAACATGCAGTGTAATGTGACTCAACACTCCCCGTGATACTCACGCACAACACACCCTTCCCAAGGGCAACGGATACAAACTCTGTCCACTCATCATAGTGTAGAGTTACCACACCGACCCTTCCCAAGTGATTTTTCTCTCTATCACTTCAACAGGGAAGGCGGTTGTACGAGAGCCCAGCTTGCAACTCCGTACGCCATGACTACCCTTGAGTCAAGAACATAAGCCTCCACCCGGACTCTTAACTCACATTTGCCGGCTTTTTAGTTCCGTAGGCGTGATTCCTCCTAGCCAGTTGTTGTGATGATCCGACACAAACCCTCTCATATACCACACGAAATGAGGTAAACCACACCAAACGACCTTTCTCTACAAATGGTGAAACCCGTGCACTACGTGCACCCACACCCATGTGCTCACACGACATGGTGTACAATCAAATCATATCTCAATATAAATATGTCATGCATCATATTTGTAAAAATACCCACATGGTAATATAAGTCTCAAAATCTCTTTTCAACATGCTTTTAAAATACCATAAAGCAATTAAACTATATGAAAACAATTTCATATATAATTCATGTTCTCCAAAAATATATTTTCTATTAATTCTTTAGAAAATATTTCATTTTCAATTAACATGCCCTTTTAAAATAATTTAAACAATTATTTCACGTATTCCAAAAGAAACCTAGCACATCGTCTAAGCTTTACAAATCTCTACTAACCCATTTAAATTCGTAAGGGTTTTCTAAGCCGTCTATTCTTATTTAATTTAAATAAGAATATTATTTAATCACATAGGAATAATTTAATAAATTTTCTTAAATTAATTCCTAAGTCCCATTCTGATCCTAAACAATTTATAGATATTTAAACTAGCAATTTAATATATCTATAATAAATTAAATAAGGGTTTTGCACCCCTAAACTACTTCAATAATGCGGAGTGAGAAATATAATTTCCCACCTAATTATACGTTACCGAACAGCCCGAAACAGCACAGTGCCGGCGCCCGAATATGAAGCCCGCCGACCAAAATCGTCCAAAAACTATTTCGAATATATCGAAATGTCCGTCTCGACAACCTATACGATATATACGAAGCCCATTAATAATCGGTTAATTAAGTGGGTTAAATCTAAAATACCCCAAACCAAATCTATAACCTATAAATGCGATTTTCAGGCAAACCATTCATCCTAAATTCACGAAATTAATATATGATGAATACTACGTAGGTACGAAACTACTCACCAAAAATAGGCTCAAACCGATCACCGGAAGGTCGCCGAAAAAATGGCCAAAGCCCAGCCGAACCACCCCTGCCGTACGGACTGCTCCGCCCCTGCACGACTGCGCCACCAGCCGCAGCTCCTCGCCGACCCTGCGCCGCCGTTCAGCCCAACCGACGACCACCGCCAGCTCGCCACCGCTGCTCCCGCTCCAGCCGCAGCTGCTTCTGCGGCAAACCTCCATAACCGCGCCTCGCTCAGTCGGCCGTTCACTCTCTCTCTCTCTCTCTCTCTCTCGCCTGACCGGCGACCATGGAGGATGGAGAAGCCAAGGTTGTCACGTGAAGGAGAGGATGTAGTGGCTGTACCAGGTTTCGTGTAGAGAGAATGAGAGAAATGGTCTGTGGTAGCAGGTGAGGAGAAGGTAGCGTATACATGTATACATATATATGTATTATTTGCAAAAACAACCCTCTACATGTCAATAATTGCGAAATAACCCCACTTCAATATATATATATAATTAATTATATATATATATATAATAAGTCCCAACAATTACCGGAACGCCCAAACATAATTTCGTAAGACCGAAAAAAATAACGGGACGCCCAATTAAATATATCGGGGTTAGGAACCCAAACGTCGGAACACCTAACAGGCCCGATCCAATTAAAAGACGTCGTCATCCAATCGAAACACTAATGATTCAACGTCGAATCGAAACCGCGTAGTTGAGAATAAAAATTCGCGTAATGTCGTCCAGTCGACTTTAAAACTAAACGTGAAAAATTTTACAGGTATCAAATACCAAAAATAAACAATACGTCATAACAAGTGACGGCATTATTGAAATTAAATTAAAATTAATTTCAGGAAAAAGGAATATAACACGGGGTGTTACATCTAGCATGTTCTAGCAAATACCCAACAATGTTCAATGTCTTCCTAATATGCACATGTGGTCTCAAACTAATTTACCAATATACCATGCTCTTATAGCTAATTTTTTTGTAGGATAAACACTTGGAAAAATTTTCGTAAGTCTTCACATAACTCTTAAACTTTAAATTAATCCCCACGATCAATCGTAAGCTCAAAAATCACGAAACTAATTTCTAAATTCCTTATTTGGTATAACAAAGTGAATGTAACTTTCGGTTTCGAAATCCAACACTCCGGTGGCCTATTTCCACTACACGCTTTTTCTAGGTTCCCGGGTAGTCAGATAGCGAAAACATTAAAATGAAATAAAATTCGATTTCTAAAAATTTCCAAACTTTAAATCTAACATAAACGGTATATAGGAAAGCATTTAACGCTATTTATTATAATAATAATAAATAAAAAATATTCGCGAAAAATTCACTCATAATTTCAGGAAAATTAACGGGACGTTACAACATGTGTATTCATATTTATATGTATACTAGTATAAAGTACGTGAGCTACACTCGAGCAAATAAAAATAAGAAGTATTTGAAGAATAATAAAATAATATATATTTAAAAATAAAAAATAAAAATAAAATAGTACTCCCTCGGTCTCAATTTAAGTGTTCATTTTGGGGAATCTAACTTTGTGATATGATGACTTTTATTGGTGTGATAGTGAATGAAAAATTAATTTTACCCTTGATCTCACCAAATGATGTGATGTTTGTAGTTTAGATATTTTATAATTTGAATGATTGAAGGGTACCAAATAAAGTGACGTTGACTTTTTTAATTTTGGAATGAGTTGAATAGTGAATGTGGACACTATAAAAATTCGATCGTAAAATTCAAATAAGAAATATTGTCAAACTCAAACTAATACATTTAGTTATAAAAAAAATTTAATAAATCACACAAACATATGGAAAATCAGGAATAAATGAAAATTTTCTTAAACACAAATTAATATGTAAAATTAATATAAAGGTGATTTAATAGTAAACCATAAATATATCTAACCCCTGAGATATATCTGGAAAAAAAAAAAGAAAAAAAAATAATAGCATATACACAATCAACAAGGATAATAATTGAAAAGGATAAATTAATATAAAATTTAAAGTAAACTCTAAACATATCCAAACCCTCAAGTATATCAATAACCAAAAATATAATTAACGAATATAAAAAATCAGAAAGAAAAAAGAAGGATACTAAAAATATGTATAGTAACAAAAACTAAAAGAGTGTAAAATATGTTGTGAATTAAATTCCTCAAAATCAAATTAATATAATGCATAAATTAAATAACTAAAATTAATATATCAAAGACAAAAAAATCATCAAATTCATACTAATATAGTTAAAAGGTAAGTAAATAAAAAAGTCAAATTAATCACTATAAATCAAAATAAAAAAGAAAGATTTTACAAAGAATCATAAACTAATAAGTCTGTTGGGATCAGAAGAGAAAAGGGTTTCAAATCTTTGTTAATTTATTTATATTTTATATTACATATAAATAACCACGCGCCACCCAAGCGTCGGCGCGTCAGCAGCAACGGTGTCACGCGCTGCACGTGTCTTCTTCCTCCAGAGCGCGTGATGGCCACGCGTAGCACGCGCCCCCACGCGCCACCAAGCTCAGCCGCGCGTGAAGCCCACGCGCAGACACGTGCCACACACGCGCCACGTCACTGCTAACGTCAGCAAGGGTGCCACGTCACTGCTGACGTCACCCCCTTGCCACGTGTCATCCCCTGACACTGCCACGTGTCAACCAATCATTCAACCACGTCACCTGCCACGTGTCACCACTGACACCTTGCCACGTGTACTGCCACGTGTCACCTTCTGCTGCTGCCACGTCATCACCAAGTTTGCAAAATTACAGTTTTGCCCCTCGACATTGTTTTGACTATTCCGGACTCATCATAACTCGGAATTGAGCCCAGTCAGAGGCGATCTTAAGGTTTTCGACCGTTCCGGACACAACAGTAAACTCCGTTTCGCGAGATTCCACTCCGAATATATCAAACAAGCCAGGAGGGCTTAAAGTTGAACCGTTTCGATGGAAGATTCAGGATCCGGAACGATGATCAGATTGACCGCAGCCAACTATTCATTGTGGAAGTCAAAGATGGAGGATCTTTTGTATATTAAAGATCTGTGGAAGCCGATCAAAAGGACCGATGATGCACCTGATGGCAAACCTAAGAACATGACCGATGTAGACTGGACGGTACTCAACCGAAAATGTGCCGCCCAAATCAGACAATGGATCGACAAAAGCATTTACCAAAATTTTGCCAACGACAATGATGCTTATGCTCTTTGGCAAAAATTGGAGAAGATGTACGCACGGAAGACATCTCAGAACAAGGTAAATCTTTTGAGCCGTATGGTGAATCTTAAATACAAAGATGGCAAAAGTGTGTCAGAACACATGAGCGAATTCCAGGGGCTGTTGGATCAATTCAACTCGATGAAAATGACTATAGAAGATGAGATGCATGCAGTATTTGTATTACACTCCCTTCCGAAAAGCTGGGATACGCTAGTTGTCTCTGTAAGCAACTCAGCTCCAGACGGAATAATTAATATGGAAATGGCGAAAGACAGAATGCTGAACGAGGAAGCAAGAAGAAATGAAGAAAGATATCATCCGGAGTCAGAAGCTCTTGTCACTGAAAGACGAGAAAGAAAAGAATGGCGCGGTAGAAGCAAAAACAGAAACCATCGCAATCAGCCACAACATCGTGGGCGATCAAAGTCTACTTTCAGAAGAGACAAAACTTGTCATCACTGCGGGAAGCCAGGCCATTTTATTAGAGAATGCATGAAGCTTAAAGCCGAACAGTCTGGACAACAGACCAGAAATAGAGGTGAAGAAAGTACCTCAGAAGCAGCAGCAACAGCCGGAGAAGGGCTCGTCATCGTTCAAGATGATGAGTGTGTCAACTTCACATCCAAAGATTCTACTTGGGTTATTGACTCAAGTGCTTCCTGTCACATCACTTCGAGGAAGGATATGTTCACATCCTACACCAGTGGTGACTTCGGACTTATGAAGATGGGAAACCAAGGAGCATCCAAAATTACCGGCAGAGGCGATATTCTTTTGGAAAGCAGCAATGGATGCAAACTACTCCTCAAAGATGTGAGACATGTTCCAGATATTCGTCTCAACCTGATCTCCACCGGCAAGCTCGATGATGAAGGCTACAACAGTCATTTTGGTGATGGCAAGTGGAAGCTCACCAAATGCAATCTTGTGGTGGCAAGAGGAAAGAAGACCAGCTCACTCTACACAACGCAAGCAAAATTGTGCAGAGTCGAGGTGAATACAATGGAAAAAGAAATCCCCACCGAGTTATGGCACAAAAGACTCGGTCATATGAGTGAGAAAGGACTCAAGGTCCTTGCCAGAAAAGAACTCTTACCTGGAATGAAAGGTACTCCATTGCACACCTGTGTCGACTGCATCATGGGGAAACAGCACAGAGTTGCATTCCGCAATTCCCCTCCATCTAGAAGACCAAACATTCTAGATCTCGTACACACGGATGTTTGCACCATGCAAACCAGAACTCATGGAGGTGCCCTCTATTTTGTCACATTCATTGATGATCATTCCAGGAAATTATGGACCTTTGCCTTGAAAACTAAAGACCAGGTGTTGGAAGTGTTCAAGGAGTTTCATGTAAAGGTTGAAAGAGAAACTGGTAAAAGGCTGAAATGTGTACGTGCAGACAATGGTGGCGAGTACAGAGGACTATTCGAGGAGTATTGCAGACGCTTCGGCATCAGACTCGAAAAATCAGTGCCGAAAACTCCTCAACATAACGGCCTTGCAGAAAGAATGAACATAACCATCTGCGAAAGGATCAGGTGCATGTTATCTAATGCCAAGTTGTCAACTCCTTTCTGGGGTGAAGCAATGAGAACAGCGGTTGACTTAATCAACCTATCTCCCTCCGTTCCATTAAACTGTGATGTTCCAGAGAAAGTATGGAGAGGGAAAGATGTTTCCTACAAACACTTGAAGGTGTTTGGTTGTAGAGCATTTGTCCACATCCCTAGAGATGAAAGATCCAAGCTTGACGGAAAGGCCAAACAGTGCATCTTCCTGGGATATGCCCATGAAGAGTTTGGTTACAGACTCTGGGATCCTATCAACAAGAAGGTCATCAGAAGCAGAGATGTGATATTTTTCGAAGATCAGACCATTGAAGATCTTGAAAACATAAGAAATCAGATCCACCTGAAGAGTTACCAGCTAATCTAGACCCGGTTCCCTCACCGAGAGCAGAAAATGATGGGGGAGCTATTCAAGGAGATCCAGCTAATGATGATGCAGAACCAGAACCAGTTACAGAAGAAAATCCGGTTGATCCTCAAACAAGGAGATCTTCCAGAGAGCGACAACCGAATCGCAAATATTCCTCTGCAGAGTACGTGATGCTTAGTGACGTGGGAGAACCAGAGAGCTATCATGAAGCTGTTGAAGACAGTAAAAATGCGGAGTGGATGAAAGCCATGCAGGAAGAGATGAAATCGCTGCATGAGAACCACACATATGACTTGGTCAAGTTACCGCAGGGAAGGAAAGCTCTCAGGAACAAATGGGTATTCAAACTGAAGTCTGAAGAAAACAATCCACAACCAAGGTATAAGGCAAGACTGGTTGTGAAGGGATTCGGTCAGAAGAAGGGCATTGATTTTGAAGAAATATTTTCACCTGTAGTGAAAATGTCCTCCATCCGAGTTGTTCTTGGCTTGGCAGCCAGCTTGAACCTAGAGATCGAACAACTGGATGTAAAGACCGCATTTTTACATTGTGATCTGGATGAAGAAATCTACATGGAGCAACCTGAAGGATTCAGAACCAGAGGAAAAGAAAATCTTGTGTGCAGATTGAAGAAGAGTCTCTATGGGCTCAAACAAGCACCAAGACAGTGGTACAAAAAGTTCGATTCATTCATGGACCAGAATGGGTACAACAGAACCACTGCAGATCATTGTGTATTTGTCAAGAAATTTCCTGATGGAGATTTTATCATCCTCTTGCTATATGTCGATGATATGTTGATCGTTGGCCATGACAGCAGCAAGATCAACAAATTGAAGAAGGAGCTGAGCAAGTCATTTGCTATGAAGGAGTTAGGACCGGCAAAACAAATCTTGGGAATGCAGATCTCTCGAGACAGACTGAAACACAAGCTCTGGTTATCTCAAGAAAGGTATATCGGCAAAGTTCTTGAAAGATTCAACATGAGCAAAGCAAAACCAGTCAGTGCTCCACTTGCAAGCCACTTCAAGTTGAATATGAAGCAGTGTCCTTCAAGTGAGACAGAAAAAGCAGAAATGAAGAAAGTGCCTTATGCTTCAGCAGTTGGCAGTTTGATGTACGCCATGGTATGCACGAGGCCTGATATTGCTCATGCAGTTGGAGTTGTCAGTCGGTATCTATCAAATCCTGGAAAGGACCATTGGGCAGCAGTAAAATGGATCCTCAGGTATCTTAGAGGAACTACCAATATTTGTTTATGCTTTGGTAGTGGTGAACCTTTATTGGAAGGTTGCACAGACGCAGACATGGCCGGAGACAGTGACTCCAGAAAATCCACATCGGGATACCTAATCACTTTTGCAGGGGGAGCAGTTTCATGGCAATCCCGATTACAAAAGTGTGTTGTTTTATCCACCACATAAGCTGAATACATTGCAGTAACAGAAGGATGCAAAGTGCTCTTGTGGATGAAGAAGTTTCTTCAAGAACTGGGACAAGAGCAGGAAAAGTATGTCATATACTGTGACAGTCAGAGTGCTATTCATCTTAGCAAAAATTCAACCTTCCACTCAAGGTCCAAGCACATAGACGTCAGGTATCACTGGATCCATGACGTGCTCAAAGATAAACTTCTACAGCTAGAGAAGATTCATACAGATGATAATGGATCAGATATGATGACCAAGAGTCTGTCCAGAGAAAAGCTAGAGGTTTGCAAAGAAGAAGTTGGTTTAACACCAGCCCCAAATTGGCAGTGAGGGGGAGATCAGGTGAAGACGTTCTCCTCTGATTGGTATGGAAGGGGGAGAATTGTAAGGTTCCATACATGTGTATTCAAAGCAACCATCAAAGAGAAGCCAAAACCAAACTCTCAGTCGTATAGAAACAAACCAAGCACCAAAGTCAAGCGTGGCTGCGCCGCCCATGTGTGAAGACGCAGCCCACGCCTGTTGAAGATAGAATCTTGTTTGTACATGATATCAGTGTATATATATATAGCAGTGTATGGTTTTGTAAAGAAAAAAGCCATTGTATGGAAAAACAGAGAGTGTAACAGAGTGACTTATACACTTGAGAGAACCACAGAGAATTACTCTGTGATGTTTGTAAGTGAGAGAGTAGAGTGATTGTAATCCTCCTCATACCCGGTTTGTTTCGAACCGAAGCTAGTGAAGCCTCTGTCAAAGTGGACGTACCCATATTTTGGGGAACCACTATATATTTGGTGTCCATTGTGTGTGTGTGTTTACATTTGAGCTTGGTTCGACCCAACATCTCTTAACATATATACCTATAGTTAAGAGTGTGTAATTGTGTATGAATACATATTTGGATTGCTAGATGAAATACTATAGTTAAGATGAGTATTTCTTGTGGTCATTAACGAAATTTTACGTGCTTCCAATATTCTCATTCGTTTACAAATTCTTTAAAATATTTAGGATAATTTGCATTGACATCCCTTGAGGTATTGGTCAATTGCAGGTAGATGGCGGTCAATGCACTATTTTGCATTGACACCCCCTGAGATTTGTAAAGTGTTGCAATGACACCCCCTGAGATTTGTAAAGTGTTGCAATGATACCCCCTGAGGTTTGTAAAGTGTTGCAATGACACTCATTGGATACATAAAATGACTTTAGTGCCATTGATTAATTTAATTTTTATATGAAATCTCTAAGTTACCCCCATGCATAAACCCTACACTTTACCCAACCACTCTTATCATCACACTCTTATTATTAAAAAGTCTACAACAAATAAATACTACTAAAATATACAATATATATAATTTTATTTGAAATATAAAAATTCAAAAACATCAAAAATATTTTGAAATATATATTTAAAGGTATTCTACCACTAAAAAAATTTCATCAATAATAATATTAAGAAAATTTCAATATTTAATTATTGCTCTTAATTTTTAATATATTACTATATAAATATTACTCAAAAAATATTAAAGGGTAATATCTAAAACCATTTTAGGTATTACATTTACATATCTAATAAAAAATATATAATTTTTTATGTACGAAAAAATAATATATATATATATATATATATATATATTTATACTATTGTCAATCAATAATTTAAATAAAATTTGGTAATATAATGGAATAACTTATTTAAAATATCTTACACATTACCCATTGTAGGTATTATATATCTAAGAAATTATATCATTATATCATCAAATGTCATAATGGAATGAGATTTTCTTTGGTATTACATATCTAAATAAGACATTCCATTATAGGTATTATATATCTAATAATTTTTACCATTATATTATCAAATTTTATTAAAATTATTGATTGACAATAGTATAAAATATATAAAAAACAATTTCTATTTGTACAAAAAAAATTATATATATTTAATTAGATATGTAATACCTATAATGTTTATTAGATATAATCCTTTAATTTTTTTTGAGAAATATTTATATAGTAATATAATAAAAATCAACAACAGTAATTAAATAATGAATTTTTTTTAGTGTTATTATTGATGAAATTTTAGGGGAACAATTTACCTTTAAATATATTTTTGATGTTTTTAAATTTTTATGTTTAAAATAAAATTATATATATTGTATATCTTATTTATTTATTATAGAGTTTTTAATAATAAAAGTGTGATTATAATGGTGGTTGGTGTAATGGGTAAAGTGTGAGGTTTAGGTAAAGGGTAACTTAGAGATTTCACGCGAAAATTAAATTAATCAAGGTCACTAAAGTCATTTTATGCCTCCAAGGGTCATTTCAATATATATCAAATTTCAAGGGCTGTCAATGCAAAATAGTGCGTTGACCACCATATACCTGCAATTGACCAATACCTGAGGGGGTGTCAATGCAAATTACCCAAATATTTATATACCATGATTTTCATTGGATAAGGCCATTTTCTATCACCTTCTAAGATCATGTTTGACATAACTTCTGCTTTTGCCTTTCCGCATTAGGAAAAGAGAAGCAAAAACTGCTTTGAGAAACTGGTACCCCCAGCTTCTTTAAAACGTTTTTCCAAGACTCAGAAGCTCTTCTAAAAAATTTGTCAAACACCGTTCAAAATAGTTTTTCCCTTCTAAAGCCAAAAACAACATTTGAAAAACCAATCCAAACAGGGCCTAAGAGTTACAACTAGGTTATAAAATTGGTGGTTTTAATAATAGAATAGTTTTAAGTACGTTGGTTTTTTTTCTTTTTCCCTCGTGCATATTTAATAAGATTTACAAAAGAATTTATGTGCCACATATTATAACTAAGTTAGTAAATTATGCATCCAGGGGCGGAGTCAAAAAACTTGTCTAGGGGGGACAATGCAATTTTTTATAAATTTATTAGTAAAATTTATATATTTTTAGGTTACTAGAAGAATTTTTTTTAAAAAAATTAGGAGTGGAAATGCACTTTTTTACAAATTTATTGGTAAAATTTATACTTTTTTAGACTACCAAAGGAATTTTTTAAAAAATTGATAGGGGTCATATGCAATTTTTATAAATATATTTATAATATATATAACTTCTTATGCTAAATTTTTTTTTTTACAAATTTGGGCAGTAACATAACCCCCCAGGCAAAGGGTGGCTCCACCTTAGTATGCATCAATGCAAAATGCATCTTTATAAACTCTAGTCGTCTCTCTCACTCAAGGCCGGCCCTGGGGGCAGGCGACCTAGGCGAGTCGCCTAGGCCCCCAGTCCGGGTGGGGCCTCAAAATTTGAAATATAGCTAATATGGACTTACAAAAAAAAAAAATTAACCAACTCAATTTTTAACCCCAAATAAAATTTAAGTCCAATATGATTTATTAGAAATTACACAAACTCGATTCTATCCAATCTAAATGAAAGCTAAGCTCAATTAGACTAATTAAAAATTACATAGATTCCTAATTCTATCAATCCGAATAAAATTTAACTCTAATATGTCTCATTAAATATTACACAACCTATAGCCTGACACTAGTGGGTTAATTAAAGTTTATCTTTTATTACTTTAATAAGTTATTCAATGAGAAAAATAACACTCTTTCTTCATAATTCTTTACCTTATTTTTATTTATAAATGTCCCATAATATTTATTTTTAATATCCAAGTATAATTATTTTAACATGATTAATATTTAATTCATAGTTAAAGAAAATAAAAAAATAACTCAATGAAAAAGTGACATGTTAAATAAAAAAGGGTGGAAACAACGTTTTTTTTATTAAAAAACAAAATACGATCACAGTTACTTTGACATGAAATTGTATTTTAGTTTTGCGAATAAGAATATCATATTTTTTTTAGATTATATAAACGGAATCGTACTCTTTATAAAATACCTAAACCGGATTTAAATTTTGTGTTTTCAATACTAGTATATTTTGCATCATTTTAATAAAAATTTCATTTTAATATTTTCTTAAGCATGTAAAACCTTACGTATAAAGGGCCTCATATGGACTTGTTGCCTAGGGCCTCAAAAGAAATTTAAGATCTCAAGGTCGGCCCTGCTCTCACTCTACCAGATCTCACGCATGTCTGTGACCCAACTTGTGTCCTCTTAACACTACTTTTTAAACATGCATCACCCACGGTTGTCAAAATTGCGATAATATCTTACGATTTTACTATAATTTTATATGATTTTATCGTAATTTTATTATGCTGAAATAATAATTTTAGGGTTGGACACTCCATATGAAATGCCAAAATTTTTAATAATTTAGTCTAATATTTTAATATATGGCCCAAACTTATGAGAAAATATTTAAAGGCCCATTAGAAAAATTAGAAAAATCTAATATGATTTAAGCTTTTAAATTAAATACTTAATTATTAATATATTTTTGAAAATTTTAATACGTTTAGGTAGAATCATACGATTTTACGGACCCCCCAATGATTCTATTTAGACTCCCGATTTCAACAACCTTGGCTTAACAAAAAAAAAAACTAATTTTCAAATACATCTCCATGACAGTGTCACACTTTTATTTATTTATTTATTTTTGGACTTAGGGTACAATAAAGTGAAAGAACAAACTCACTTATCACATGGATCATTCAATGTGATTAACATAAATACAGGAGTTACGACTAAAATTTAAAAATCGTAACGGTCATAGTGATAGGTGAGTACATATGAATTTTCTTGCTCACCGGTGAGAAAAAATCATTACTCATATATATACGAAAATGATCTCTTACTTATTTGTGAGCAAGAAATCCATAATCAACTATCACATGAATCGTTGTTATTTTTTTATGGTAAATATTTTTTTTCTGTCAATTACATCTAACTATTCATATCATAGCAAATAAATTGATATTGAATTATAAAAGAAGAATTGAAAATTACTATATATAATCCACAAACATTAAATGTGTTAATTAACAACACGTGTTTCTTCATGACATACATTACTTGTAAAAGTGATACTTATAAAATTAAAAATAAAATAAAACAAACATACATTACTTGTAAAAGTGATACTTATAAAATTAAAAATAAAATAAAACAACACATATGCAAAGCCTGCATACCAGTCAATGGATCAGATTCGAATCGGATTAATTAAATAAAAATTCAATTTGTTGAGAAATTGAATTAACGAATTCGGATCCTAATCCGATTATCGAATTTTATTTTCAATTCATATTCGGTTAATATTGGATTCGGATCATAATCAGATTATTGACAGGTCTATTGATAAGGATGACGAAAACTCCCGATCTGCGATCCGAATCCGATAATTCGACGGATTTTTACTTAGTTAATTTATATTTGAATTTATTCATTAAAGGATATATTATCTAATTAAAAAAATACAAAAATACAAAAATCAATAAATACTGAAACACCAAAATCATTCACACTTTTAATAATTGTATTTATGATCAATCATTATTAATAAATAATTAAATAATTAACAAATAACATTTATATACATGTACAGTATTAAATATATACATATAAAAATATCAAATATATATATTTATATATAATATATAAATATATTATATATTGGATCGGGTTATTATCGGATTAGATTGACATAAATCTAAATTCAATTTGTTAAGAAATCGGATTATATGATTCGGATCATAATCGAATTATTGGATTTTATTTTCAACCCATATCCGACTAATCGGATCTGATTCGGATCAAAATCCGATCCATTGACCGGTATAGATGAGAATGAAGAGAATACAATTGACTTTGACTTTTAGGATTGAAAATTCTGAATCAACTAATGAACTGAGATTGAATTCCTAGGTCGAATTTAATGCATTCAAATGAATTGGTTGGGTGTTTGTTTTATTGCAGACAATCAAAGTTGAGATCTGTAAATTAAATTTAAGACTATGCTCGATGAACCCTGGAGTAACAATTGTGAATTCTTTCAAAGTGGAGAAATGTTTGACATGAAGTTAACATATGAATAAGACAACTAAACTATTACGTTATTTATCCAAAAAACACATAGGATTAGTTTTTAATTTGTTAAAAGAAACAGTTGATTTTAACCATTTACAAAACTATTATGGAACTGATTTCTATTTGTAAAGTTTTTAAATTTTGATAATTTTTGGAGTGTATATTATGAATAAGACAACTTTTTTTTTTTCTAAAAATGAAGGTGAAATTTAACTAATTAACAAAAATAATTATGTTTTCGATAACTTTTTATGAAATAATAATTTATTTGACAAGTTGATATATTTTAAACTCCTCAAGCATTCTTTCTTTCCACGTGATGTTAACCACAATAAAACATTTATTACACCTAGTAAAAAATATATTTAATAAAGTTAAATTAGTATTTCACTATGTCAAATTTCTATTTCATCCTCGGATTCTTCTGGGTTCGATAGGGAGGAGAGAGAGATTTTGTTAAAGATTTATTTGAGTTTGAATGAGCTAGCTCGTGGATCATAGTGATGGTAGATGGTTCCCGTTGGTGGTAGAGGGAGAGAGTATACAAAAGATGGGAGATAATGCTATATTTGCAATAATTAATTACTAGTAATTCGGGTTATGAAAGTATTTTTTCCTATTTGCAATAAGCTTAGTAATTAGTTACTGGTTATTTCAGTTATAAAAATATTTTTTCTTTTATCGTATTTGTTTTGCTTTGAATCTCTTATCCAAAATCCTTTTTCAATGTCTTCTTTCATTGAAGTGATTTGATTGAATGGTATAACTTTTTTAACAAATAATTTTTCATTTTTAGGATAAGAGACACAAACTTTCACTAATTTAACAATAAGGGAGTAAAAGTTTTTAAGATTAATAAACAATGATATGCATTAATGACAGAATGATAGAGAGACATTTATCCATCCATGGCTCAAATAAAAAAGATAAGAACGTCACGATTAACTTGAGCCAACATCAAAATTCAATCCCAAATGTGAAAATATTTATTAGGAAGAGCATCTAAAATATTTCTGAAAAAATAATGTTATAGTGACGAGATGAGCTCTAATTAATTATTGAATGAGAGACTGGAATTAATAATCTATTCATTTGACAGTTGAAAGCGTGCAACATTGAGGATGTAAACGCCATCGACTTTAATTATTATCAATTCTCCGCACATGCTTGTTATATAAATCAATTGGATAAATTACTCCGACCTCCCATGAGATTTTGTATAATTATTCTTAGATTAAAATTTGTATAAATTTATTTTGATATCCCCTGTAAAATTAATATTACACTAATTTTTTTGTGCATTTACTAAAGTACACATAACTTTAGTGTTTTAAACTAAGTAAATTATGTTAAAATAATCTAACCAACTTGCATGAGAAGGGATAAAGATGTTTTGAGTGGTGTCAAATAATGAGTATTTTATTATTTAAATGATAGGAGATCATTAAACATGTAAATCATAAATTACTCCAATTTGAAACACTTAAGAGTACTTTACAATATGCACAAAAATATTAATATAATATTAATCTTATAAAGGAGGTCAAAATAAATTTATACAAATTTTAATTTAAGAATATTTATATAAAATCTCATGGAAGGCCAAACTAATTTTCCCAAATCAAATTTTATGACTGCCCCCAAAAAACAAAAAAGAGACTTCAACGTAAATTTCGCTTTCACTGCTTATGAAATTTGAATATGATTTGTTTTTTGAAATTTGAATAGGGGTTAGTGCTATCATTTTTCCGTGAGCATGTTATCATCATTCCTTTAATATTTAAAAAAAATATATAAAAAAACATAAAAAACTTGGCCTTTTGGTAATAGTAGTACTCATCATTCCAAAATTTACTTGTTCACTTTATTTATTTTACTTGTTTTAAATTAATTATTCAATTTAGCATCTCAATACAATATTATCATATGCTTTCACAAATTCTTTCTCTTCATTAACTTCAAAAAGTAATAGTCTCACTAAAAACTACAACTATACTACATTATCAAATAACAAAATAGGAAACACAAAATTTTAAAAAAATTATTGAAAAGTCAGATGTGAACAACTAAATTGGGACGGACGAAGTACTAGTTTTTAGCCGAGTAGTAATTTACCGCAAGAAGTGTGGACACTTTTATTAAAGGGAGTATTACCATTTAGGATAAATTGCAAAGACACCTCATAAGGTTTGGGTCAATTCCACTCAGTGGTTGGTCAATGTTTTTTTGACAGAGACACTCCCCGAGGTTTGCAAAATGTTGCAATGAAATCCCTTGAAGGCATAAAATAACGTAAATGCCCTTTATTTTATTAATTTGCATGTCAAATGTCTAAATTATCCTGATGCCTAAATCCTAAGCTTCACCCCTATTTATTTTTATAGTTTTTTTTTCTTTTTTTATTACTCTTGGTACTTATTTAAATAATTATATCTATTTATTTATTTTACATGTACACTTAAATGTTACAAAACTTTATTTTTACTAAAATTATTTAATTATTACTAATTTATATTTAATAATAAATATAAATTTATTTTCAAACTCCACTAAAATTGTTGATTGACAAAAAGTATAGAATTACAATTTCTTTTCTATACGTTCATAAAAGTTTATATATATGTTATTAGGTATGTAATACTTATAATTATTATTAGTTATAACTCTTTATTTTTTTGTAAAACATTTATAGAGTTTATATTTAGAATTAAAAGCACTAATTAAATAAAAATGTATTTTTATTATTATTTTGTATAATTTGTTATTGATAAAATATTTTTAGTGGTAAAATTTACTTTTAAATATAGTTTTTAGTATATTTTTTATGTTATTGAATATTTATATTTAAACTAATATTATATATAATATTGTATATCTTACTTATTTATTGTAAAAAACATTATTATATGGGTGCACGGTTGGTGGAGTGATGAGGTGTGGGATTTAGGCATAAGATAACTTGCACATTTTGCATGAAAGTTAAAATAATTAAGGGCACTAAGGTCATCTTATGCCTCCAAGGGGTGTCATTGCAACACTGTACAAATCTCAGGGAGTGTCTCTATTAAAAAGTGTATTGACCAACCTTTAGGTGGAATTGACCTAAACCTCAGGGGTGTCATTGCAATTTACCCTACAATTTATGTACACGAGTAGGAAATATTGAACCAATTATATGCTGCACAATTTTACTTTTCTGAATTAGACAAAAGGAGTGAAATTACTCATATACATCCATATTAATATTTAGGGTAAATTCCACTGACACCCCTCCAAAGAGATCATAATCCCACACGGACCCCTTTGATATTGAGTATTCCCACACGGACCCCCTTGAAATTGAATTTTGTCCCACAAGGACCCCCTCCGCGTTGACACCGTTAGTAGAGGCCGTTACATTGCTGATGTCAGATACTATCTCTTATGTGAAATGTCCATATTACCCTAGAATGTATGAAATGACTTAAATATCCTTATAGAATAAATTGAATATACCATTCAAACATAATTTATATCATCAAAAATGATATAAATTATTATTTTATTACATTTAAATCATAAAAAATATCATTTTAAAGAGACTAAACTGCCCTTTCATCTTCAGTCAAACCCTAATTGACTCCCTCTTTCTCGCATCATCAGTGTCTCCCCTTTTCTTCCTACTTCAGCACAAACTTAACAATATTGCTTCCTTCAATCCACTAAACTCAACTTCATTTTCAAACCTAAAACCATTCAATTTAACAAACCACCAATCAAACACAAAACCATTCAATTTCACAAAACCATCAATCAAAATTCACAAGCAAGATGAAGCAATTCGTGGAGCAATTCGTACTTGGTAGAAGGATCTTCCCTCGTCACACTATTCGGAATCGAGCTCGTAAAGACCTTGCTCACCTGCAAATGAAGTCGACCTTCCTCGTCATGCGAAGACGAAGCACCACTCCCCTTTCTCTGCTTCCGAAACCCTAGATCCCCCACCGCCTGCATACTCACCATCGCCATACTCATCGTCGACCCATCCCTACCTCCTCTACCGCCACCAGTCCGCCTCACCATCGTCCCCGAAATCGACCACACATCCCCATCCCTTTCCCTCACCGTCGATCTCATCACGAACGTCGAGAAATTCTCCTCATCTTCCATATGTGATATATTCAATACATATACGTATATATAGATATATGCTAATATATATATATATATATATATGAAAGAAGAAGGTGTTCAAAATTAGGGTTTTTGACTTGGGATATTTTGGGAGAAGGTCTAGGGGTACAAAGGTTATAACACAAAAAATATTTTGCCAATAATATTTTTATTAATTTTTTCAAAAAATATTATAAGGGGCAAATGAGTAATTTCAAAATCAAAGGTTAGTAATTTTTATATATTTTCAGATTTTAATATAATTTTTCAAAATTTTATATATTTTTTGAATTTTATATATTTTTTGAATTTTAAATATTTCTTTCAAATTTTATATATTATTTTATAATTTTATATGTTTTTTGAATTTTTTTTTTTAATCTATATATTTTTCCCCATTTTATATATATTTTTCTAAATTTTTATATATTTTCAGATTTTAATATAATTTTTTGAATTATATATTTGTTTTTGAATTTTAATATTTGTTTTTAATTTTATATAATTTTTTTTGAATTTTAAATATTTCTTTCAAATTTTATATATTATTTTAGAATTTTATATGTTTTTTGAAATTTAATTTTTTTTTAATCTATATATTTTGAAATTTTATATATTTTTTGAATTATATATTTATTTTTGAATTTTAATATTTTTTTTCAAATTTTATATATTATTTTTGAATTTTATAATTTATATATTTTTTTTCTAATTTTAAATATTTTTTAAAATTTTATATTTATTTTCGAATTTTTTATTTATTTTCAATTTTTTATATTTTATTTTCAATTTTATATATATTTTCATTATAGTTGGGGGTAAAATCGTCTTTACATATATTCGTTTTTATTTGATTTTTTAAAATATATATTAAAGGGCAAATTAGTAATTTCATAATAAAACGTTAGTAAATCTAACGGTCGTCTGTCAGAGGGGGTCCGTGTGGGAATACTCAATATCGAGGGGTCCGTGTGGGATTAGGGTCTCTTTGAGGGGGTGTCGGTGGGAATAACCCTAATATTTATTATATTCTATAGCTCCAAAATTTACTTAGGGTCGGTTTGGTTGCGCGGATTTGGAATTGAATTAGAATTGCATTGGAATTGGAATGTCATGGTATTTCAATTTCACAAATGCAATTCCAAATATATTATTTGGATGTGTCTTGGAATTGAGTCTCAAACCCAACCCAATTTAAATGTAAAAGATTATAACTTTAAAATTAAATTAGACAATATATATAAATATATATATATATATATATGTATAAGTATACAAATATAAGTATGAATATATATATATATGTATATGTGTATGTGTGTGTGTATACATGTATGTATGTATGTATTTATGTATGTATGTGGATGTGTATATATGTGTGAGTTTAGATGTAGGTGTTTATGTGTGTATATATGTGTATGTGTATTCATATTTATATATATATGCCCTCTATGAGTACATATATATGCATATGGTATGTATATGTGTGTATATAGATATTTATATATATATCGGTGTGTGTATAGGCGTATGTATATATAGGTATTTATGTATATATATGTATGTGGTTGCGGTTGTGAAAAAAATTATTCTTAGTGGGTTAAGATTTGAAGAAGATGTAAAATTGAAAATCACAACTTCTCCTTGTGGAATTGATGTCTTTGGAATTACATTTCAATTCCAATTCCAAAGTATTTTGTTACATCCAAACAATGGATTTGGAATTAGAGTTCCCAATTCCAATTCCATGATCCCAAACGGACCCTTAGTTGACACTTGACGACATTTGTAAAACTTTCTTTGAAAGTATTAATTGGTAAAATTACTCATTTTATAAAATTAAGGATTATAGTGTTTCTCAATCCGACCTAAGAACTTAAGTTATTAGGTGGAATAACATACATTCCATATATACTTGAGACCAGGGACAGACCTAGTTGAAGACTAGTATGGCATTGGCCATGTGGGCATAGATATTATTATTATTATTATTTGAATGTTAAGAAACTCACATACCCCCACATGAGCACTATAGGGCTCGAACCCCAGACCTCTCCCAATTTGGGGAGGAATGAAAATACCATTAGACCACAAGGTCATTGGTTATTTTTAAGGTATTCCGGACTCATACGAGGGTCCCCATTAAGGTCTAGGGCCACTGGGTAGGGTCCTAGGTCCACAATTGAAGTTGGTACACGTGGTTCACCCAAAATGTTCGGCATCAAGACGGATTACTAATGGTAGGCCTTGACCTTCCTAATTGGCATTTCATGTGGTGTTGTAACTTGGGGAAGTAAGCAACAAACACATGGGTAGTACCGTTTTAGGACTGTTTAGTATGATGTTGTGGCAGTATCCCAGAGACAATTACCACCAATATATACGTCTTGCGCAGTATGTGCACGTACTGTAAAGGTCATTGGGATGTGATCCGTTGTACTACTGATCCGATTGTAATTGCATATCAATATTACATAGTCCTGACACGTGGACAACGCGATAAATATTCACACTATGAAAGGAATAGAAATAACATGTGGTATGGAAACGAAGGGTATAGTTTAATTATAATAAAAGTTGTAACATCCTGCTCCAACACATGGTATGATATTGTTCGCTTTAGGCCCAGCCCGCACAATTTTGTTCTTGGGTTCCTACCCAAAATGTCTCATACCAATTGGAGACACACGTGCACATATAAGCACATCACTAGACTTATACCTCGGGAGATGTGGGACATCACAATCACCCCCTTATGGGACCCAGCGTCCTCGCTAGCGTAACCCACAAGGTTGTGCACGCTTCCACACTTAATTTCGGCCAGGCTCTAGCTCTTATACCAATTATAACATCCCGCTCCAACACATGGTAGGATATTGTCAACTTTGGGCCCAACCCGTACGATTTTGTTCTTGGGCTCCTACCCAAAAGGCTTCATACCAATTGGAGACACACATGCACATATAAACACATCACTAAACCTATACCCCGACGATGTGAGACGTCACAATCACAACCTCTTGGGACCCAGCATCCTCACTAATGTAACCCACGGGCTCGTGCATGCTCCCAAACTTAATTCCGATAGGGCTTTGGCTTTGATACCAATTGTAACACCTCGCTCCAACACATGGTACGATATTATCCGCTTTGGGGCCAATCCGCACTGTTTTGATCTTGGGCTCCTTCCCAAAAGGTTTCATACCAATTGGAGACATACATGCACATATAAGCACATCACCAAACCTATATCCAAGCGACATGTGACGTCACAAAAGCTTATAAGGGAAATTACACCCTTGTTTAAGGGATGGAATATTCCTTATTAGCTTATATTATAATTCTCATCATGGGATGAAGACATGTGGAACACTAGTAGGGAGATCATTATCATTTAGGGCACCATTTAGGGCAAGTAGCCTATAAATAGAAGGCTAAAGGGGCTGGCCTAGGGATCCTAAACATTCCATTATTTCCTTTCTTGGAGCTCACATTTATGGCAGTTGCTCCTTTTTCCATAGGGCTCTCAGCCATAGGGTTTAGCTCTTACCTTATATCTTTACATTCTTATATGTTTATTACCTCCTTCCACCTTCCTTTGGTCTTTAGCTACGGGGATTTTATCGGGGTATTTTAGCTCTACTAGTGCTATCTACCCAATCTCTGGCTTGAGATGAGACTATGCTCTTTGTTTTCTCCATTTTCTCTTTCATTTCTCTTCCCTTTATACTCGGCTATGGCTATGGATCGTGATGTACCTCTCATTGCTTATTAGTGGAGCAATTTCTCTCATTTTGCATTTTATTTGGTATTTTAGTACACTTTCACCCACAGGCCCCCACTGAAATAAAAATTTCCTTTGCAATTTTTACCTCTAAAATTCTATATTTATGAAACAAATTCACTAAAATTACACACCACCCCCACTAAATTTTTTAGAAAAAATTTATTATGCTCCCACTCATATTAATTACTAGATATGTCATTGTCTAAGACTCTTTCCATTCAAATTGGATGTAGGAAAAGATTAATGACATTATTTTCCACAATAAATTGCAATATTTGATAGGAGCCGAATGTTACACATTCTAGGTCCTTAACTCGGTGTTGTTAGTATATACATTCTACTATCTTGGTGTTTTTATATGGTTTGCCTTGTTTAGTGTGTTTCAGGTGCTTTTATGAGAAAAATGAGTTAATTTCGGTGAATTAACCGGAATAATCATTCGAGATGATTCAAGATAAAAAACCGCTAAAGAATGGAGTAAATTGAGCAATAAAAATATAAGAAAAATTCCAAAAGTGGACCAGAAGTTGAACAAACAAAAGAGTGCATGCAGACAGACCAATACTGCAGTTTTCGTATAAACTATTGGAATGTCAGAATTTAGTCAGAAAGGACAACTTTTCGAGTGGAAACGGGCTAATAAACAAGATTTAACAGTGAGCTCACACGATTTTGGGCCAAAACGCATCGTTTAAGGCCTAAAACTCACGATTTTATTACTGTTAGGAAGGTTGCTGAAGACTTCGTGACTTTTATTGGTGGTCAAGATAAGATGTGACTTTTTAGGAGTAGTTTTATTTATTTATTAATATTCTTCTATAATTATTTCAGAATTTTTAGATAAACTTTATTTTTATGTTAGTTTTAGTAATTATGTTTATTTTTATTATATCTCCCAAACCATTTAGGAGTGTGACTTAAATCTCTATAAAATGTCACGTACATCAGAATAGAGGGGGGCTTTTTCTCTGTGACAAAAAATAGTGCGTTGAAGAACACATCTTGAGAGCGACGAAGAAGAGAAGACCAAAAGAAAATAGAGGAAAATACCAAAGGGTCCATGGAATCTTGTTCACCATCAATGATGCGATCTCTAACAGATATGGACAATTAAAAGGTATCTAGGGTTTCTAGCAAATCCTAGCCCAAGTAATGTAGACTATGTTTTATTTATTTTTATCGCAAAAGGGGAAGCTAAAGAAGACTATCGTGATGATTATGTAGATGAGATGACGAAATATCATTGTTATAAAAGTTTTGCATTTATTCTATTTCTTGTCTTAGATTGATGTAATGCTTAATTTTACCCAACTATGCTTAACCACTACGAGCTAGAACTCCGAAGGTTAAATTTTAGTTTTATACATAATGGTTCGTAAAACATGAAGTCTTGATTTGGACAGACCATGCTAAGGAGAGGTGAAATAGACATGTTTTAATTTAATGCACCGTAGGAGTAGAGTAGAGTAATCACATGCACTAATCACACTCATTCCAAAGATGGTTTGTGGTTGAATCCGATTGAATGTATTTCTTTGGGGACTAAACACTAGTTTGTAGCAGTACTAGTCTGATTCACGAGAGTTGTATCTCCCTTTTATAATAGAATGAATAACATGTTTATATTACGAAGCTAGTAGTGACGCTAGATACGCCCTAGAATTTCTTCCTATTGAATTTCCTCAATTTATCTTTACTTGATTTATTTAGTTTAGTTATTTATTTAATTAGTTAATACAAAAATCCAAACCAAATTATCAAAGCAGTTCAAGAATATTATTTTATTACAATTTAGAGTACGAATTAGTCTTTTGGGTTCGATAAACTTGTCTCAAGCCATACTATACTATAATACGATTCGTACACTTGTGATAGGTAAAACTAGGTAATTATAGTCTGATTTTTAATTATATTTTTAGCTGACTTAAGACACCGATCAATATTTTGCACTCGAACCACGTTACTTACTCGATCATTCTAAAAGAGAAGACATGATCCAACTCAAACACCTCGACGTGAGCACTTAGTGTGACATTGGATAAATGATTAGGTCTGCTTTGGTACTTGTCACAGACAGGGTGCATTCGATCTGACACAAAAATTTAATTATTAGATTTTGTTAGTTAAGAACCTCCCCCAATTGCAAATCAATTTTTTTAGAAATAATTGACAAATTTGGAATTTAAATTTTGCTCGTTTCTCGTCCTATTTTACCATGATTGCCTTATTTACCAAAGAACAATAATTGGGTCATGTCTCATGAAGACGAAGTTAGTCTTCCCCGTTGTTGAGGACTAATATAATGTGGACACTTGACCAAAATATTTTTGAAAAAGAACTGATACTAATTCATGTTTTTTTGTGAATTTTATGATCGTTTTCGTTTTTTAAAAGATTTAGCAATGTGTCTAAATTATATTTAACCACATCAACGGGGAGGACCAACCTCATGGGGCAGGACCAAAATATTGTCCATTACTAAAACCTCCTCCCTAATTTGTTTTATCTCTCTTTAATCTTATGGTAAAAAAAAGTTTATATGATTATCCAAAATTTGATGTGAACTTTATTAGTCACTTAATAGTTTATGTTAAATTTCATTTTATGGTAGTAGTAAGAATAATAGTACCAATGATAATAATATTTTGTTAGAGATAGTTTATGCCTTTTGTATTTATATAAAAACTCTTAAGATTTAATGATACCTATGTTATATTATTTAAAATCAATAACAATAATAATATCATGTAATAATTAATATCAATTTTTTCCGTTTAAGGGCTTAGTACAAAAGTTCAAGTTCATGTGATTATTCAAGTTATCATGTAATAATTATTTTTATAGCATAATTTTTGTTTAACAGTTTTATTTCCTGGTATCTATGAAAAATAGTAGTATCAATACCAATCTTTTGTTAAGAGACTTAATGCTACTTTTAATTTTTTTTTAATATGGATTAATAATTATCAATAATTCATTTGGACTATGTTAATTAACAAGTTACTTTGGTTAAGTGAAAATCTCCTCTCCCCTATCAATATAGTGCGGAAACTCCTTATATAAATTATTTGAAAGTAAAATAAATTTGTTATTTTATATGATTGGCTTTTTTCGATATTATTTTAATATGCTGATATAAGGATATAAATTATAATAGCCAGTTTATGTGAGAAAATAATTATTTGCATGAAACTAAACGGAGAAGAATGTTTTTTCTAGACAAGAGGTTTATTGCATGCAAGATGAATATATTAGGCGGTAAAAGTTTATAAACAGAATTTTAAAATATAATATGAATGTAGAACCAAGCCAATTTAAAATATAGAAGTACTTCGCTTAAACATTTTTTTAGTATATTAAAATAAAATTTTAAAATTAAAATGTAGCATATTAATTAATGTAACCTGGAATTAAAGAGAGAAACTTAATCAACACGTTGACACTCTGTGTAATTCATCAAAGATGATAGATAATTACGATGCCGTTTTCAGGAATATTGTAAATTGTAATATAAACTCCAAAATTACATTTTCATAAGACCATGAGCTGAGATAACGGCGATAAAGGAGAGAGGTTAAAGATGCCATTCACATTCTGATCCCAAACCGCCTTCCAACTCGACGGCGTTAACGGACAATCAGTCAAACCGCTTATCCAACAAGTGTCAGATTCAGGTAACCTCTCCTTCTTCACCGCCTTCTCTGCCACTTCCTCTTCACCGCCTCTACACCTTTTCCGGCCGCCGTCCACGGCGGCTACCACAGCGCCATACGACTTCCCGGCCTCCAGAGGAAAGTTCAGAATCGCTTTGCTCCCGCGCATCTTGAACGCAGCTTGATCGTAAGCCTTCGCAGCTTCAATCGGGGTGTCATATGTCCCCAGCCAAACCCTAGACCCACGGCGCTTCGGATCTCGAATCTCCGCCGCGAACTTGCCCCACGGCCTCCGTCGAACGCCTCTGTAGTGCGTCCTCTCGTCTTTATTCATCAATTTTTGTTCGCACGCCGCCATCGATGGCTGAGTCGACTCGGTGAACTCCAACCACTCGAATTTGTTCACAGGAGGCAGATCTATCGTCAACGACGGCTTCCGATCGTTCAAGCTCGACTGAGATCTCAAATCGAAGCTCAGATTCACCGATTTTGGTGTCGTGAGGTCTATTATTTGTGGTTTCGATTCAAACTCAAAGCAATCGCTGTGATTTTGTTCGTAACTGATTGAATTGGGGACAAAATCGAAGAGACTTGTGGTATTTTTAAATTCCTCAGGGTTGATATAGGAGATTGTGATTAGAGATTCACAACTTGAGGCTCGTGAATCTGATTGAGAGCTTGAAACGCTAATAGAGGAATCGTGTGAAGTGAAAATGGAAGTAGTATCGTCACTTAGATCAGTGGCGAAACTGTGAACAGGAGAGAATTCGCCGAAAAGATGTTGTTTGATGAATTCGAGAGCTGAAACTTCATCCAGAGTCGCCATAGTTATGTATGTATATATGTATTACAATATATATTTATATTTATATGAGCTCAAGTTGAGTTGTTCCGGGTGAAGGTTGTATATGAAGAGTTTTAGAGAGAGAAAGTGAGGAGAGAAAGAGAGGTTTATTTGAAAAGGGAGAGCCGCGAGAGTGGAAGAGGGAGTTAAAATGGTATATATAGAGGATAGAGAGAGAGGGGGATTTGACTTCATCAAGAAGCGATTATTAGCGGAAGGAAGGAGAAATAAAAATTGTCACGAGACTTTTATTTTAATATTAAGGTAAATTAGAATTTAAAAAATATATAAAAAACATGTGCTATAATTAGTCCTCTTCTAATAAATATGTTTGAAAAATATTTCGTTCTTGAGTGGAACTACATGTAATGCAAAATTAGGGATTCAATAATTAAAAGAGAGGACGGAAAATTAATTATTATTATTATTTTATTGAATGATAAGAAATTTATATAAGTATTATGGGACTCGAACTCCTAACTTTTTATTTGGGAAGAAAATATGATATCAGTTTAGCGAGACCACATAAACGAGCAAATTGAAACCGGAGAGATGTATGAATTTTTTTTTGGGTAAATGATCTATGAATTTCTTCAAAGTCTTTAACTTGATGAAGAAGAGTTCACAAGAACTTGTAGCCTTTTCTATTTTATCATTAGTGACGTCTGCCTTGCAAATGTAGATAAAATCAGTATAATAGAATTGTGATTTTAGTGAAAGTTGATAAAAAAATTTCCTCAAAAGTAATAGCTTAAAAAATAGGGTTAATTTCAAGAAACCCTTTATATTATTCAGTTTAATCAACTAATTTTTACTGTGTCCACTTTATTCCCTATACTATTCAATTTTATCATTATACCCCCTTACCTCACATTTTGAGTCAAAATGCCTAAACTACCCTCAATAGTATAAGGGGGTTTAGTGAAATCAACCATTTAAAAAAATTATTTTTCAAAACTCAATTATATTTTTCGCAAAAATTATAAATTCAAAAATATATATATATATATTTTGCAAAAAAATTATTTTTCAGAAAAAATCATATTTTGGAACACAAGAGTATATATTTTTCGGAAAAGATCATATTTTGGAACATAGTATATATTTTTTGCAAAAAAAATATTTTCCGGAAAATATCATATTTTGGAACATAATATATATTTTTCACAAAAAAAGTATTTTTCGGAAAAAAATTCATATTTTGGAAAATAATAAATACTTTTTCGCAAAACAAATATTTTTCAGAAAAAAATCATATTTTGGAACATAATATATATTTTTCGCAAAAAAATTATTTTTCGAAAAAAATTCATATTTTGGAACATAATATATACTTTTTCGGAAAAAAAAATCATATTTTGGAACATAATATATATTTTTCACAAAAAAATTATTTTTCGTAAAAAATAATATTTTCCGATATATATATATTTTGAAATTTATAATTTTTACGAAAAATATAATTTATTTTCGAAAAATAATTTTTTTAAGGATTGATTTCACTAAACCCCCTTATACTATTAAGGGAGGGTAATTTAGACATTTTGACTCTAAATGTGAGGAGGAGGAGACATAGTGATGAAATTGGATAGTATAGAGGGAAAGTGGACACAATAGATGTTAGTTAATTAAATTGAATAGCATGGGAGTTTCTTGAAGTTAACCCTAAAAAATATTTGCTTAAAGTACACAATTTGTAATTTATCCGGGAAAAGGCACTACAAATAGTTTTTTAACATTACAAATATTTTTTTTTAACAAAACCCGCTAATGATTTATATATAAATATGAAAAGTGCATCAAATTGATATATAAGGATATATACGACATACGGATACTTCCAAATAATGCACATTTGGACAATATGTTATTTAAATAACATTTATGTATAGAGTAACATGTACTCCCATATGTACGAGATGTACAATGTACCTGTTCACACTTTCTAAAAATATATTAGGGGAAAAAACCCAAGAGCATTGAATTAGATATAGTTGAAGATGCAGTAATATTTATATGTAATAAAGTAAAAATACAAAAGCAAAAGATGAAACAAAACTTCAATTGAAATTAATAGGTGAGTATTTGTCTTACTCCTGAAGCTGCATGTGATATTCGGTTCTAGAAAGATTAAAGTTGTCTAGTGTGGTAATAGATTCTAGAAATATTAGAAGTCCTCACAAATGAGCAAACGTGTATTGCTTCTGATGGTGCCTTTTTTCAACAGATATATATATATATATATATATATACACACACACACGTATATTTCAAGGATAGGTTGGATCTACCGAGTAGAAAAAGTTATACTGTTCTTACTTGCCTTCTATTTCCATTGAGAGTTGACTGAGAAAATTATGAAGGATAAGAATCCAAAAATGAATGTTCTAATAGTCAAGGTGGTTTAAAAAAAAAATGTGAAACCGAGTTTTCCATTTCAATGGCTGTGATTCTGACATTACAGAATACGGTACAAGCTGTATGCTATGTACATAAATACCAGTTTTGTTTTTTATTTTAATGTTCTTCATTTCTTTTCTTTTTCCCCCTCCTTTTGTGGTAAGAAATGGACATGGATGTTCATGAATGAAGTGATCGACTTCAAACCCATATATGATTTATATTTGGGTTAATTTCAGTAAACTCCCTTATACTATCCAGATTAATCAATTAACCCCTTGTGTCCACTTTGTCCCATATACTATTCAATTTCATCAAATTGCCCCCTCACTTCTCAAAAATGCCTAAACTACCCTCAATAGTATAAGGGGGTTTAGTGAATTATTTCGGAAAAAATAATATATATAGTTTTTGCAAAAAGAAAAATTTCGAAAAAAATATATATTTTGTTCCAAAATATGAATTTTTTTTTCGAAAAATATTTTTTTTGCGAAAAAGTATATATTATGTTCCAAAATATGAATTTTTTTTTCGAAAAATATTTTTTTTGCAAAAAAGTATATATTATGTTCCAAAATATGATTTTTTTCTGAAAAATAATTTTTTTGCAAAAAATATATATTATGTATGATTTTTTTTCTGAAAAATAATTTTTTGCGAAAAATATATATTATGTTCCAAAATATGATATTTTGTCCGAAAAATATTTTTTTTGCGAAAAAGTATATATTATGTTCCAAAATATGAATTTTGTTTTCGAAAAATAATATTTTGGAACAAAAATGTATATATTATGTTCCAAAATATGAAATTTTTTTTCGAAAAATAATTTTCGGAAAAAAATTCATATTTTGGAACATAATATATACTTTTTCGCAAAAAAAAATATTTTTCGGAAAAAAAATAATATTTTGGAACATAATATATATTTTTCGCAAAAAATTATTTTTCAGAAAAAAATCATATTTTGGAACATAATATATATTTTTTGCAAAAAAATTCATATTTTGGAACATAATATATACTTTTTTGCAAAAAAAATATTTTTCGAAAAAAAAATTCATATTTTGGAACATAATATATACTTTTTCGCAAAAAAAAAATTTTTCGAAAAAAAAATTCATATTTTGGAACAAAATATGATTTTTTTTCGAAATGTTTTTTGTTTGCAAAAAGTATATATTATTTTTTCCGAAATAATTCACTAAACCCCCTTATACTATTGAGGGTAGTTTAGGCATTTTGAGAAGTGAGGGGGCAATTTGATGAAATTGAATAGTATAAGGGGCAAAGTGGACATACAAGAGGTTAGTTGATTAATCTGGATTATATAGGGGGGTTTACTGAAATTAACCCTTTATATTTTTATATATAAGTTTTTTTTTTTTTTGTTCAAAACAATTTCAATAAACTAAGACAAATATTATTTTAGGTTATAGTTGAGAACACCAAATTTGTTGCTTTCATTTCGAATGTAATCGTGCACTCCAATGTTCCCAGATGCAACATAAAATCAATCCACAGAAATAGATTTGATTTAATTGATTTTTTAATTAGTTATACTAAAAGAAATAAGGATTTAAGTAATGATCATATCTAGGACTGACAAAATTGGACACGACACGAACGCGAACACGACACGACACTGTTTAAGGCCTAAAATGGGTTGACACGAGAATATAAGGGTCAACCCGAACACGACACGTTTGACACGATTACTGTTTATATTTATTTTTATTTTTATATTTTTTTCTTCTCTAATTGGTCATGAATTGAAATATATTAATAAAATAGTACTGGATCGTGTCAAAATCAATTTAATTTTGTTGATAATAGGTTAAATAATTTATTTCGTGTTGGATTATGTCAAATTTAATTTAAAATATTATAATAAATAGGCTAAATGAATTACATAATTTACATGGGTCGACACGAACACGACACGACACGTATAGTAACGACACGATATCGACCCGACACGAACACGACCCGTAACCCGAAATTGCCAACTATCTATCTTTAAAAGGAATAAAACAGCTATAACTTTTAGCGACAGATTATAAATTGTCACTTAAAATTCCGACATTAAACTTTATCAAACAAAATTAACATTCATTGTTATACCTTAAATCTATCAAATAAAAAAAATCAACTTTTGTATTATATATAGTGATGAACAGTTTTAATCTCCCACTAAAATTGTCTCTATGAACATATTTTTTTGTTGCAAGTGCATGCATAAATATATTTAAGAGCAAAGCATTTTAAGATAAATAAAATGAGCCATTGTAATCCCTTAATATTGCGAGTGCATGAATATATTTAAGAGCAAACAAAAATAGTTGAAATAATAATAATTGTGGGCATATATGGTTCTGAAATCAATTAGTTAACATGTTGGTTAACCGTATTCTGAAACACGAAAAAAAATTATTGATTTATCAAATTATTTATCGAGCCGTGAAAAATATTTAACAAAAAACAAATCCACTATATGTTTTACGTCAAACAATACAATACGTGGAGTAACTCCCAATATAGCCGTCAAGACGTGTAGGTGACCCTTTGGAAGGATAACAAATTAAAATTAAATTAAATAGAATACAAGAATAACATTGAAGGTGTCAACTAGCTAGTTTATACCATTGGCCTGGAAATATAGTTGCACCAATAACTTCCATTTGCGTCCCAAATTCATCTTTGATAGTTTCATGCATCGTCAGAATATTTTCCCAACTATTTTCACTCCCTCAATTTGCACACGCGTGTTAGAGAGGACATAAATTTGATGTGAAATGACAGAATAAATAATATATGTATATATATATATATATGTATGTATATATCAGATGACTCCTGCGTTCCTAAGATTAACATAATAAACTCGATTAATTTTTATATCAGTGTCTTGTTTTGGCCAGACAAGACCAATTCTAGCAAAATTAAATCTTCATTTTCAAATTCCAATTATATATATAGATGAGATTCTGAAATCCAAACAAAATATAGACAAAATGTAAATCCAAATTTTGGCCACCCTCTCAACAGAAGCTTGATTTATTATGTGTTTTCTGAAGGATTGAATAGGTCCATGGCAGTGGTTGTATTAATAAACCAAGTCTTTAGTCTTTTATCGGTCTTAACCTCTCGCATTTTATATTCATTCTTTCTAATCAGAGAATAATCTGTCAACCGGCTAAGAACATTTCTTAATGTGAAACTAACTTCCCTAGTATTTAATTTTCAATAAATTAAACTATGAAATTACCATCTTTCAATACAAAAATTATAGTGTAAAATTAGAGTTCTAATCGAAGAAAAGGTAAGAGATTCGTAATGGGAAAAATATCAAAATATATTGATCTTTCCAGAAGTTTGATTCAATTATACATTATGGTTATGATTCAAACATGTTTATTATACTGAGTATCCATATTACTTCGCGGCATTATCAGAATCGGTCTGAATTAAGTACCTTACTCAAAGGGTATTTTTATCAATATGTCATGTTTCTTTTATCATGCAGATAAAAATATTCAAATTGTTACTTAAAATTTTATTAGCCTCTCAGTTGTTGAGATCATAAGTCAAACTTCAAGAGTATACAGTTTACTAAATGATAAATATGATTGTTATAAGTTAGACCATGTTTGGTTTTGGTTTTTGTTTTTGTTTGATATTTTTTGTTTTTTGTTTTCTACTATTTTTCAAATCATAACATGTTTGGCTCTCGTGTTTTGTTTTAAATAATAAAAAACGTTCGTGTTTTTTTAATACCTTTTGCAAATAGAAAAAGGATTTTTTATTTTTTGTTTTTTATTATTCACTCAATATATATATATATATATATTTACATATATACATATGTTGGTACATGCATGAACCTAGTTTGACTAATTATACATGTATAAGTGATACTAACACGGAAGAAATTAATTAAAGCAGTGACAGTCAATTGCAGAAGTTATATAATAATGCCATAGAATTATTCTGCGATACTTGGTGGTAACGATACCAATCCCTTAGAGATATAGAGATTAACAACACGACAAAGTTTTGACCTAGCCCAGATTGAAAATTTCAACTATATATCCTTAATTTACGAGATTTGATATCAAAAATTAATTGAAAAAATCAACTCTGATTTTGCAGCAAAAAAATAATTTTGTCATCTCGACTTGGTTACCACAGCCTTTAATTTCATACCCATTTTTCCATTGATAGGACCAGTAACTGTGTCATATATAGGCATGGGCAAGTTGGGCAAGTTGGGCAGAAAAATGCAGCAATTGAAAGGTATGGCTGAAGGAAAAATGTTGAAGGTATTTACCGAAAAAAAATAAAAAATGTTGAAGGTTTCATTGTTCATTTAATGACCCTATTGACAAACAATAAGAGACATATATGATGATAATAAAGTCAATTAATTAGCAAATGAAGAGGGCTTCAAGAATTCAAAACAAATCTACCCCACACACATTAGGATTCGAACATGAGCCAACCCGTTCGGATTAATACATATATAATATTTGTTAATTTAAATATACAATATTGGAGACATTACTTCATCAATAAAAATTAAACTCGTGAAAAAACACCATCGCTCTCAAAAGTGGGAAAGAAAGTTTTCAATTTGATTGTTTCTAGGGTTCTTCATAGCATTGTGATACCATGCATTTATAAAACAAGAAAAATGATTATTGTACTGAGCTGTTGGACAAAATTAGGATAATGATCGACGCATATTTATTTTTGAATGGATAATTATAAATATATTTAGATCCCACAATACTTCATCTAACAATATATATGTATTCTATCGTCATTGCTCATAAAACAATTGGCACCAAAAAACAGTCTCAACTCTTCCTAGGGTTTCCTTTCCTTATACTTCACTCTAGGGCCATCTTTGTCATCTGTTACTGTTGGTGTTTATCATACACAATTGACCAGAGATGGTAGAATACTATAAGTAGAACATACCCAAAACATGTGGAGGTAATGGGGAATAAATTAAGTCAATATTATAATTGTGATCATGTCTTAGTCATCGTGAATTAATAATACAATATTAATTTTATTTTATTTAAAAAAAAATCAATAATTGCAATATAAAACCTGTTATTAGTTAGTCAACTAAGGACATTATAGCATATTGGTACTTTCCCGCCTTATAGTAAAATGTCAAGACTTCCAATTCCCGCAAGGGTAAAAGTTGTAGTGACCTGTAAGTTTCTTATATATCTAGCAAAGAAACTTATTTTAGTGGTCTTGACATTTTTTTTCTTATCATATATTACAACAAATTAAACATGTTAGTGGTCTTGACATATTTTTTCTTTTCAAAAGAAAAGTGTCACTTCTAATTCCAACTTTATAAATGGATTTTTTTTATCAAATTATCCAACTACTCCTTTCAAATATGGTTGGTCTCTCCTCTCTCTCGCCTATTTAATGGTTTCCCACATAGGGGCGGAGCCAGGATTCCAACATAGAGGCCAAACTGCTCACAAAGTACTTACAAAAAATAATAATAAAAAATTGCTCAAAAAGATACTATATAAGACCAATATATTTTACACCAAAATCATTACAATATCCATAAGAACGATCAAAAATTAGAATTAGCCAAAATTTACTACAAAAGTTGAGCTCGACAATTTTTCAAAGAATAAAAATCATCTATAATATAACTTTCCCTTTTATTTTTTCGCAAAAACAGACGAGATTTGGTAACTTCTGATATGTAGTATAGACTTAGCATATATTCTTTTGTTTCAATTTTTTTGTGCAAGTGGTTGATAGGTTATCACAAGTTGTCCAACAAAGTTCAATTTAAACTTAATATTATATGTATACTTGTTAGTAGTGTCCAATTAAATTTGGGCATATATAAACTTTGAGTCATTTTATAAATTTTGTATACGGCTTAAATCATGGAGGGCACCGTGAGAAATATCCAACATATGTATACTTATAATTTCAAATTTTAATAAGTAATCCAACAAAGTCCAATTTAAACTTAATATTATATGTATACTTGTTAGTAGTGTCCAATTAAATTTGGATTTGTATAAACTTTGGGTCATTTTATAAAATTTGTATAAGGCTTAGTAGTAAAAAAAACAAAACCTGGCCTCCCCCCCCCAACAAAATAATAATATAATTAAGTTATATATCTTTTCAGAGGCCCAAATAGATTATACACACACACACAACACACAATAGAAAAAGGACCCAAATTAAATGAATATTGTAGTTGTTTGAGTAAATAACTTTTGACAATTTATACTAGGATAAAGTACACTTTGAACCCCTCTAGATATGATATGATACACTCATATTCTTTGTCATTTGGATAAATACAGTTTCATTCCCTCTAGTTCATCGGCATTCACTTCAGGTGACCAGAGCTGTGAAATGACTTATCTACCCATGGTTGTTTTTCATGTGCTTAAATATTTTTATATCTAATTAAGGGTATTGTAGATATTTCACCTTTGAGAAAAGTGATGACGTAAGCGTTAAATAAGTTTGACCACGCCGGAAGTTCAACTAATGAAAATATTTATTATAATTTACAAATTTAAAGGATCTAACTATAAATATACAAACAACAAATAATACGGGTATAATATATTATATCTTGAGAAAGTATAAATATAATTTACCCTTTAAACTAATAATCTAAGACCATAAAAGAGTACCTCATCATAAGCTTCCTCTAAGTATTGGTAGGGCATATATATATATATATATATATATATATATATATATATATATTACTTTCTATTTCAACCCTTTCTCTCTCCAATTAAACCATTCTAAATGACTTAGGCCATGTTTGTTTTTTGGTTCCGGGTCCATTTGATTTGGTTTGGTCTGGTCTAGTCTAATCTTGGTTTTTAGAGACTAGGCCATATTTGTTTTGACCTGGTCTCAAATATTGAACGCAGATCAAATGAGACCAAATTAAACCAAATGTAGTGTTTTTGGACCTAACTTTTTGTTAGGTCAAGTTGATATGGATCCAAAAATTAGTAACCAAAATCAGAATTTTGAGACACCCACCCAACAAACAAAACAAAATCAATTAAATAATACATAAATATAATAGAAAATAAATGAATAAATAATAAATAAATGAAATATATTTATAAATTAATAATAAATAATAAATAAAATAAAATATATTTATAAATTAATAATAAATAAATGAATAAAAAATAAACAAAATGAATTAAATAATACATAATAATAATAATAATAATAAATGAATAAATAATAATATAATTAATAAATTAATAAATTAATAAAATATATTTATAAATTAATAAAAATAAATGAATAAATATTAAATATAAATAATAAAATAAAATATATTTATAAATAAAATAAAAATAAATGAATAAATAATAAATTAATAAAATGTATTTATAAATTAATAAAAAATAAACAAAATAATGAATATTAAATAAAATGAATTAAATAATACATAAAAAGAATAATAACACATTAATATAATAATAAATAATAATATAATTAATAAATTAATAAAATATATTTATAAATCAATAAAAACAAATGAATAAATAATAAATATATTTATAAATAAAATATAAATAAATGAATAAATAATAAATAAAATAAAATATATTTATAAATGGTTTGGTTCCATTTTTCTCAGACCGATTACCAACAGACTTTTAGTTCAGGGATCAGACCAAACCGGACCAGTTCAAGCCTCAAACCAATATCCTAAAAGATCCGTTTGGATACGGAAACTGTTCACCGAGTTAAAAAAAAAAAACACGTTTGACAAACGCGTTTACTGTTCACTTTTTTTTCCCAAAAAAAATTGTTTTCTGTGAATAGTGTGTAAAAGTGGTGAAAACACAAAATATAACTTTTAGTTATTTTTTGAGTTTTTTCACTGTTTAGGGTATCACCTCCGCCACCAACCACCACCACCCCCGCCACCGGTCACCGCCGCCGCCGCCAGTCACCCACCACCACCACCACCCCCATCCCCACCGCCCACCAATACCATTTTATTTTTCAATATAAATTTTTATCCAAACGTTTTTTTGTTTTTAGTTTTTCACTGAAAAAAATAAAAATAAATACAAAAACAATTTTTATATTTGAAGATAGAAAACAAATACAAAAAATAAGTTTTCCAAACCCACCCAAAACAAATATCTGAACTATTTTTTCGAGAGTCAATTGTCATCCGAATCTGCAATTTTAACATTTTAATTCTTTTATTTTCCCCTGGTAACTGGTAAGTGGTAACCTATTGCCAGTTGCTTAAAATAGCATAAAAAAACTCTCCACCTATCTCTGACTTTTCATACTTCAATATTTGAGAATCATAAAGGCAAATTAATAAGCATTTAATTTGTTTAATTGCCCAGAGAATATTCTGAACTATTTTTTCGAGTCAATTGTCATCCGAATCTGCAATTTTAACATTTTAATTCTTTTAGTTTCATAAAATAGCATAAAAAATTCGTCCACCTATCTCTGACTTTTCATCCTTCAATATTTGAGAATCATAAAGGCAAAAATATATATATATAATATCCTTCAATATTCCTCCACCTATATATATATATATATTTATATGTTTGATCAAACGTTTTAGTTCTACAATCAGCAAATCAAGCTTGAGGATATTTCTCTGATCCTATGAATCTGCTATTATGTCTTCTGCATATATAATATTCTCTGGGCAATTAAATTTTCTTTCTCACTCTATTATATTTTCAGTCAACCATGTTTACACGAAATCTAGATTAGAATGTGTTTTTCTCCATATTGATTTTTTAAATTTTATTTTCACTTGAGTACTGTAAGAGCATTCACGCCTGTTGCGAAATAGAAGTATGATTTACATGATTATTTTTCAAAAACAGAAAAATAAATATATTTTGTTGTTTTCTAATGTGGAGTAATTGGACTTTTCTACAATTTTTAGGAGTGTATAATTTTCTATATAGAACCATTTGTAGCTGCTAGTTTAAACCTTCTCTTTTTTGGGCTTTTTGCTTCTTTTTTTTTTTGAACGGTACGGTGGGTATGATTCATGAGTCTGAATAGAGTTTATCTAGTGAGAAATTATTTGTTACTAACAACTAAGGGCCTGTTTTGGGAGTCTTTCACTTTTGTGGTCTTTCTTTCACAGTATTTACTCATCAGCTCACTGAAGCATGTTTGGTCACCATGCTTCTACTTCCACAAGCCCAAACCATGCTTCCACTTTTGGGCCCAATTTGGAAGTACTAATTTTGGTGATTTCAAGTGAATAATCAAACCATCCCAATCGTATCAGAACCAAAAAAGTAAAGCTTGCTTTCACTTGGTAAACAAAAATGAATAAATAAAAAATGAGGAATAAATAATTAAATATAATAAATAATAAACAAAAATAAAATGAATAAATAATTAATAAGTAATAATAATAAATTAAATAATTAAATAATCACTTAAATATTAAATATATTTGAATAAAAATAATTAAATAAAATTTTAAATATTAAATAAATTTTATTTTGATCCAATATTTGTAGAATCACCAACTCCACCAAATATTCTCTACTTTCTTCAACTTTCATTTTTTTCAGACCAAAATCATCAGCATTAAACATGTTTTCAGTTCAGAATAAAATCACACAATATGCTTTGCTACGCTTCGAATTTAGTTTTTTTCAGACCACGAATCATGAATCACCTCCCAAACACCCGCTAATATCAACATAGAGATTATTTATTACAGTTCAATCTAATGATGTGGTACCACGGTCGTAACCAATATTTTCTCTATTTGAAGAGCACAAGGATGAACGATTTTCTCACATCATAGGCAACTCCACAAAATAAAATTCAAAAAGGAAAAAAACAAAAGGATTGGTTGAGGTAATCTTCAATAATCAATAAGTCCTACATTTATTTTTCACTTTTTTCATTTGATTATTCAATCCGCTTATACCTCTTACTAAAATAGAAGCAACAATTTAGTAATTGCGATTTTCCATTAAATTTTAGATAGGTAATCCATTTTTTTTGTTTTATTATCATTGTTTTTACATAATTTTTGTTATCTTATGTGTATCAATGAAATAAGATGAACTCCACATATATAGATTCTATTTTTCAATCTTTCAATAAAAGGTTGTGAAATTCCGCACTGAAAATTCTTCCTATACATAAGTGGACCTTCCACTTTAGATGGATCCTCTTCGGTGATTATACAATTTATACACTCCGTAAATATCCTATTAAGTTAGATGTTTCAATCTAAATTCATAAAGGAGTTACCTTCTCCACATGTTGTTTCAACTTTTCATATCCCAAATTAGTTGTCCAAATCTGATTTTTTTGGTTATTGGTTATTTTATATTTTGTATTTCCAATTTTGCCCTTTGACAATATAGTATAGTTATAATTTTTAGCGGGACCATTACTTTTTGAAGTTAATGTAGAAGGATAATTTGAAAAAAATATAGAATTATAATGTATTGAAATTCGAAACTGGACAACTATTTTGAAAGAAATAAAATTGAGAAAGTGAAAAATTAATTTAGGCCGGGAGTATAAAAGTAAGACATATTAACATAAAACTCTCGAACACCAAACAAGTCGCACTGTAACATGTTTTTTTGCCTTAAAACTACGTTGTTTTGAGAAGGAAAGGGAAAAGTATGGGGGCAATATGACACTTCATGGAAGTATTTGATTAAAAACTGAAACTAAGACTAAGAGGATTTTATGTTAATAACCCTAAAAGTGGATATATCTTTAGTTGGATAAGCAATCGCCTGTTCTTTTTCAAACCTAGATATTTAGTTTTATATTTATGAATCATCAATATAATCCAACCAGATAATTATTTATAATCATCACAAATGGTTGTTGTCTGTAGCAATATATGTTGTTTGTGTGGTGGGTATTGTTCTTCCCTTCCCTGGTGTATATATGGCCTGGGGACTTCAAAAACTATGAAACTATTGTATGGCTATAGATTTATACATTTTTGAGAAATCATCACTCCATGCAAACAAATATAAAAATTAACTAAAAGAGTATTGAACATGATAAAAAAAAAAAAACATAATTAATATGCCGACTAATAATATTGCACAATTGTTTTTTGAATTAAATAAAATTTGCAAAATATAAAATCTGAAATGCCCAAAAACTGTAGCAATCCATTGAAAAGATACATAATGTATAGAACATGTAATACATGTATGAAAGAAGTATAAAGTTAATGAATGGAAGACGAAAAATAAAGTTAGAAGATGAGAATAACAAAATATATACGAACAAAAAGGGCCCCTTTTATATGTAATTCGAGGGATTGAGACACCAAAAAGGGCTCTTTTATCCTCAAATGTTAAATTGCAGCCACTGCTGATCACACAACTAACAAAAGGGGTGGGTGGTATGATATATTTCGACCTCGTTCAACGTTCTCTGAAAATTTCGCAGCTTAGAGGTTTTATCTCGAGAAAAAAAAAAAAATTGGCATAGCTTTCCTTGAGGACTCCATTACATATCAATCAATTGAATTTAGCAACAAAAGGCTATCATCTTCCTAGTTTAAGAATTTTAAGACATTTTTGGCCAAGGTTGCTATGTTATAATAAGGACAATGCGCTTGGGTCCTCACCAGTGAGGATCAATTTGGTCATCACCTCTTATTTGGACCAATAGAATTAAGACACATGGCATATATTAATTAAAAAATAGAAATGGGTATTACCCATTATTTATGGGATTCAACCCGGATTTGAATTCTTCTTTTTTCTCTTATTCACTTTAAAAAATAAAAATCTGATGGACAGTTTAAAGTCATACATATATGCATGTACACTTTCCTTAAATACAAATAAGAAAAAAGTCACAATCCACGAATATTATTCGATATTGTGATGGGTACTTTTTTATATTTCGTAAAATCCAAAGATATATAAATGAATTGGATACAAAATATTATGAACACAAATAATAAAAAATAAAAATAAAGTGATTGAAGTATAGAAATTTGGAAAAGAAAGTCATAAATCTCGTGTGTAAAGTGCCGCTCACCGCACCAAATTGATAATATTACAGAAACACAAAAGATTTTATCATCATTTGGATTGAATTGTAATATACATAGCACACGCATATATATATATATATATATGTATCAATCTATATATAAATATAAGTGTACATGCATATATCAATCTATATATACAAATAAGTGTACACGCATATGTAGATGTTAAACTGCCCATGAGATTTTTTTTTTAAGTGAATAAGAGAAAAAAGAATAATTCAAATCCGGGTTGAATTCCATAAATAATGGGTAGTACTCATTTATGTTTTTTAATTAATATATGCCACATGTCTTAATTTTATTGGTCCAAATAAAGGGTGAGGACCCGAGCATTGTCCTTATAATAATAAGCAACATGCATGAATTGGTCCTGCGATAGGCTGTGAGCCTGTGACTGCAGCACAGTTCAAAAAAAATAATGAAATAGAAAAAAAAAAAAAAAAAAAAAAAAAACAAAGAAAAGAAAGCTATTTTAAACCCTACAGAGTTCTCAGATTATTATATGCTAAAGGCAACAGATCCATGACTTCATGTTCTGATGTTGCACGCATAAACCCAAGAAGCGCTAAATGCAGAAAGCCTGCTGTCTATTCTCAAAGCAGTAAAAAGGGAAGCAAATATCTAACATTTAATCCAAATCCGAGTAGAATTCTAAAGATAAAAGGTCTAACGATACGTCACATACTCATGTTGAGCTATAAATGGCGACATCAGTATCCTCCAGTTTTCTTTGAAACAGCAATGACGTTGAAATTGATTGAGTCGGGATTTTTCTGGATCATCCCTTTTATAACTTTAGCAGCATCCTGTAACAAAACAACGTAAACGATAATGTAAACCAAAACTAAAGGACAGGTAAATTACAGGGGCAACGAAATTGGAATTACTGAAATAAAAGAACAAGCCTTGTGAAACAAGCATCCCAATGGAAATAGTTGGACATCAAAGCAGGCTGAACCTATAAAGAGAAAGGATTGCCCCCCTCAAGGCACCACAAACTAAGCAGGCAAGGAAGCTCATATCAGATTTGTCAAAAACAAGTGTTAAGATACCCTCCAAATATCACTTTGAGATATGCATGCAGCAATAAGCCAAGTTTCAGGCTAGGTCGGGTTGTCTAACACTACTCCGGGCCAAACCGAGCCTCAAACCCCTCTAACTAAAGCTACCCAATGGTGGTTCAGGCTCCAGTTAGCCAAACAAATTTGGTGTAATGTTTCATCAGATATAGGAACAAACCAATTTCCTTTAACAATTTCAAAAAGAAATGTAGTAACTCATCCCCAAACACCAAATAACCCATTACAAGGAATAGTAATACTCAATATTAAAGTGTATGATTACTTACACATCTCCAATATTTAAAATGACCATAACAAGAAGTAAAATTACCAGCAAGAAGCTGGCTGGAGTGGTGGCACCATGTGATAAAGGTCCGGACCTTCTTCCATCTAGCTCATAAAGTTCTCCTACAAAGAAAAGTTTGTTTTTTTATAGCCAAGTTAATTTATCAGGTGAAAATGCAGAGCAGAGGACAAACAAGTATTACGATGACACCTATTTCATCCAATATAATGACTTATCCTAGCTACCAAAACACACACACACACACACACACAGTAAATTTTTGAAGAGGGTAGGTACCATCCACACATGCGAAGCATATAAAGTGAGTGTCCACGTTATCTGAAGCCTGTAAGATAAGAAAGCAGAAGCATAAATTGTTTAGTCCCTAAAACGAAATAAGATATCGACATCGGATAGTATTTTCAATCAAATGGCTACAGTATCAGTGATGCATGAGCAAACAATAGTGAAGAGGTTCCTTGGAGCAAAATCAGTTCATGGGCATTCTGACGCTACGATGCTATATGAGAACATGACTCATGTTATTGGCATGTGAAGTGACACTGTTCAATCTATTACAACTACCTGTGAGTAGTAAGAGCTATTATGTGCGTTAAGTTCATGATTACAGAGTAGTACAATGGCTAAAAAAAGATTTGCTGAAGCAATGCTCCCAAATATTACCTCCTTGCCATTAAGAATGCCTACAAGTACCCCTTTCTTTACTGACGGAAACACAGTATTTTAATTGCACAAGCCCTTCCAACAGAAACAGAACATTCCCCAAAATGTTACCCAGTATTTAATCCACGTACATCAGCAGTCTCACCCATGCAGATATCAATCTTCAAATAATAAGGTTTTATTGCAGTTAATGATGGATCAATGAGAATGTGCCATTATGACTATTCAAGGTAGAGCAAATAAAGCCAAAGAAGGATCGAACTCAAACTGGATCAAAACAGTTTGAGAAGGAAATTATCACAACCCATATTGTGAGAGAGGGATCTCAATGCAACTTGAACTTTTGAAGGCAGGGTATTAATGACAATTCTCATTCAGTTAATGAGAAGGATTGAGAATGAAAATATCATAAACCAGATTGTGACAGAGAGGGAGCTCGATGCCACTGTAAGTTTCAGAGCAAAGCCTTTGATGACAATTCCCATTAGTCCACGAAATAATACCATTAGGTTTCAGTCTAAGAAAGATATTGCCTTACTTCAAACCGTGACAGATAGCTCCACTTCAATACTTCAGATTGTCGGACAGATTTAGAGAAAAAAAGAATATTGACCGGGTGAGAGAATATTGGTTCAGACATAATCAACAGAGAGGAAAACCGGAATTCAGAAGTTAAAAGTTAAAACACTAATTAAAATCGATGCAAATCAGCTGAATTCAAACGGCATAACGGGGTCAAAGGTGATCCAAGGGCACTATGGGCATTAAAAAGGATGTTGCAAATTCATTTCACAAGAGCGTCACAACGATATATTTACATCAAGAGGGTATTTGCTAGATTAGCTGATGTTTAGGTTGTTCAACCAAATTAAAATCCAAAAAGAAAAATTTTCCAGCACTTAATTAAAGAATACGGAAAATCTATAATGAGTTAGAGCCTGATTTAACAGGGACTTATATTTTCATATTAAGGAATGTCCATTATATTTGTGCTCTCAATAGTTTGGATTTGTGCGTCTCGAAAAAGGATTAGAGTGTATGACAGATACGTTAATTATTCTGTTGGTTCATAACTGTTAATGCATCTCATAATTCTTTCGATAGGGAAGGTATCATACATCAATCAACTCTCAACACACATAATCAGATCAAGTTACTTCCAAAAGTCATATCAGGATCAAGTCATATACACACTTCTCTCTTTAACAGTCTTAACTGTTGCCAGTAATTAAATCAGGCCAACATATAAACGGCCTTGTCCCTAGTACAGAACACAAAGAGGAATCTGCAACTATTTCTCTCACCTAACCATGTTGTTATTACAAATCTAGTAAATCACCATAACAAAAGGAAGAGTTGATCAAAGCGTACAATGCGATTCAGTAATGAACTTACCTCTGTATCACCAGCAGTAGCTGCTACTGAATGAGCAACTTCCATTTCATTATCACGTTCGAGGAAGGTTGCACGCTGCACATCATTATTAGCTAAGATGTCAAAAAGTGAGAAACAAGACAGCATATAACTCGGACATCAAATACTCATTTTTTATGAGAAAGAGAAACGACCTCCATTGGGCTTAAGCTTGCAGTAGACTTGAAAAACCTATCTAAGAATGACCCCTCCTCTGAAATCACAAATGCAAGAAGTGAAGAAGAGGCTATTAGTAATTTAAAATAATAGCACGAGCCTTCGGAAATTTAGATACATGGGATCAACTTAACCTGATTCTGTTTCAAGTTCTTTACAAACATATAAATTGTATCTCGCCATTTCCTAAATCACATGTTACAAGGGAATAGCCATATGTTTTGACGCCCAACAAATATGAATAAGTAATCTTTCTGGATATCTTACCACACAATATGAATAAGTAATCTTTCTGGATATCTTACCACACTACAAGAAACTGTATAGCGTATTCGTGTTGCAAGGAACAAAAGGTGTAAAATGGTAGCACAAGTTTGGTGACAGGATGAACTATTTCTTTTGAAAGGTCTCAAGGTTGTGCCTTGAAATGCAACATGAAGTTGTGCACCTTGAGACACAACTCTCAAGGTTGCATTTTCACATCACATATTTTCAATGGTTTTTCCTGGAGGGCGGGTCAATGGTATAGGACAAAAAGATGACGAGGGTTTAGGTTTGCCTAGCGGAAAGGTTGAAATTAATTTCTTGCTCAAATGCCCCAACATTGAAAGGAGAATAGACTTTTATTGAAGCCTTTTTTATTTGTATATATCAAGGCATTGCAGAGTACTTTCTCGTTTTCCATTTTCCTTTTTTTTTGGGGGGTGAATAATCTATCTCAATTTGTCAAATTCGAAGCAAGTGTCTCCATTCGATGAATGCACGAAAGAACCACTTCCAGTAATGAATATTAGTAAGCACAGGAAATCATGAAAATATTCCACTCTTTGACATCTATGACTGAAGTGGTCAAAAAATAGACAAAGGACTCGGGCATTTTCAAATTGACTTTTAATTATAAGTAAAATTGATGCCAGAATTCCACATCAACTAAAGTTTTAAATAAAAACAATTTATGGAATTTGCATTAGTAACTATAACAATAAAATTACATACACCTGTATCATAGTATATGCAACTACAAGACCCATATATAAATAAAACAATTTTCAATTAGGAAACTGAAAAACAAACTTACGAAGCTTTATCTCTGAAGTGATGTTGCCAATGCCATGAAGAAGTCCAACTGTTCCGCAAGCATTTCCCACAGTTTGTCTCATAAAATAAACTTTATCGCTGATCTCCTGCATATAAAATATAAATCGTCCTATTCTACAACTCGATGATAAAGAAGTTTAAAAGGTGATATGAAGTGACATGCCAGAGAAAAAGAATTCACTCACTTGGAAGGAAAAATTTACAAAACAGGATATATAAGATCTGGCAATACCATGTAAATGCTAGGAGATATGAAAAATTATATGTTAAACAATTTTGTCAAGATCTTTACTTCTTGCTGAGACCTTTAAATTTGTTTGTTAAGAAGGAAATAAGTAAATAATCTAAAATAAAAAGACTCCCAGCACCATTCCCATATAGTTCTTTATAAGCATAATTTCTCATACTTATTATTATATTACTTTTTGAAATTCTGATCATATATATTTACATTTAATCTACAAATACATTCCACTAACCAAAAACAAAAAATAAATAAAATGAAAAGTGAATAACCCGTGTTCATGCAAGGTATACAAAATTCATACACAAAACAAGAGCAAAGACTCATATTCCATGTAAAATCTAGACAAGAAACTAAGCACAAATAATAAGATCATGCTCCCAAAGTGTAACTTCTTAGAAGACTGCTTTAATATTGCACCTCCATATTGATCCTTAATGAAGTTGTCCTATTCCGTCCACCAAATACACCACACAAGACAAAAGGTAGCCATATCCCACATATTTCTCACCTTCCTCCGAACAAACTTCTTGTGATAGGCCGAGTGCTTTGCAGTCCAGCCCAAAAGCTTTAAGCTATTAGGTGGTGCTAACATCCACCTACACCTCCATTCCCATCCCAGAACACTTCTAACATTTTTTCCCACACAAATGCCCACTTTGCCATCAGACCATCCTGCCTACCTCGGCCGTAGACCCAAGAGTGATGTAGAACACAATGAAGAAAGCTCTGATACCAAATTGATGTAGAACCAATAGAAAAAAATAGATGAAATATGATAAAGATAGAAAACAGAAGAGAGATAGAAAGATGAGAGGTAGAGAAGAAACAGAAGAGAGAGAGAGAGAGAGAAGAAATAGAAGAGATAGATAGAGAAGAGATGGAGTTTGGGGTGAGAAGAGCAAGAACAAGAGAAGAAGAGAAAGAAGAAGAACAAGAGTGACAAGAAGCAATATAATCAATATTCTCAAAAACTAAGGACGTCCGTTACATCAAAGCCTTTTTATAGGTAACACAAACCCTAAATAAAAATAATAACCAATATAATTAAAATAACAAATAAATACTAATAGCAAAAGTACTAAAATAACCCTAAGATAATAAAATATTACTAAAACCTAAAATATCCCTATGCTATCTTTCTTTCCCACGTCTCCAATAATAAAGGTAGACCATATGGGTTTCAAGTTCACGGGTCTTGCCCGGTTCTCCATCAAAGCGCTTCCGTCCGGGACATTTGGCGTTATACCGGATCAAGGACTTGGTCTTTCTTTGAATAACTATAGTGGTCGAGTGTGTCCCAGTCCAACTCAAAAGCTTAAGCTACTAGGTAGTGCTAATACAGACCATCCTGCTCCATTTGGACAATTTAACGCCTATCCATACAACTCCATAACATTTCTTAGACTATTCATTCTCTAACAACTCACCCTAGAACAATAACAGAAAAGAACCATTAGCTTTGTAGATGACCCACAATCTTTGCAGCCAACTTGCACATGCAACATCCATCTGCCAAAGTATAATGATCTATATGCTTCATTTTGCCAAAGTATTAGAATAGACTCCAAATCTGTTGAATGATCTACACAGAATACCACCTTTAGAGGATTCTTAACTCAAAACACTATTCCTATGGAAAATTTCCTTTCCGTTATACAGAAAATAAAAAAAAAGTTATAGTGCTGGCTGCTTTCCACATGACCGAATCATACCTCAATCAAGCTGTCAAATCCCTAAAGCAACTAAATAACCTACTGACTCCACCTCTGAATCCTAAAAGTCTGCTAAAACTATGATCCAACTACTCTGTTCAAAAGGGAGGCAAAACTTGCACCCTTTATTACCTTAACAGTTTAGACTACCGTAAAACAAGGATGCTTGAAAAACTCCAACCCATCTCTCCCCCTCTCTCTCTCTCTCACACACACACACACACATCAACATCATAAAGAATTTCCATTCAGTCCTTTTAGATCTCTTTGTGCATGCTTAAAGAGAGCTGACCTTATAATCAAAATTATAAGCTAATACCTCCGCCTCTAAATTTCCTGCACCGCAATAAGCTCATACTCTACATTCAACCTCACTCCTGAAAACTCCTCAAAACACAAAAGTACACATCTTAACTATCACGAGTGAACCACATATGCAGCACAAACATATAATCCGGTTATACAGAAAAGGGAATGATATTAGCAAAATTAGTGAGAGATATACATGGTGCTCCCATCCATTACACATACTATATACCAGATTACTTCTATTGCCTAACTCAAGTGTCTACTAGTTGCCTTTAATCAGAAATAAACAACAAGGATAACACTTAGCCCGAACTTGGAACTTTAACCTCGGGAACTAACACTCAAGAAAGTCATTGCCAAATTAGAAAAGAGATAATAGATACAAGTATCTCTCCACGACTCCTCCATCTATATTCAGCACATAAAACTCAGGATCCTCAATGAACATGATCATAAGCCTTCTCAATGCCAAAGCTATGGTTAAAACCAGACCCAGTTCCCCATCCTCGATTGAATACTGTCCTCACCAATAAGGGCTTCAGCCCAGATTTGTCTCCGTGCAATTTCTTCTTTATACCCCTGAAAATCGCATCCTGACCACCTTCTCCATTTCATGGCCAGTACCTTTGATTAAAAAAAGGTTTACAAGTGCTTCCCCACCAAATTTACTGGCTTATAGTCCTTAAGGTCAATTACAGCCCTTTGACTAGGTATCTCAACATACTCAAAGAAACCGCACAGAAAAGTCATCCAGGTCTCGATCACAGTTGTTTAGCAATGCTAAGAGAATGCCTCAGGGAACCCTCTACACCACAAGTCTAATCCCCAGTAAAGATTTTAACTCACATATTATTCATATTTACATGCTTTCCACAAATATCAAGCAATAGAGACGCAAAATTCGCAGTTCAACACAACTGCTTAAAACTATGTCTTTGGCTTACTGCAACAAGAATACATCATAAAACACTAAGTATTCTTTTCTTTTCTTTTCTTTTCTTTTTTTTTGCCTTCGTCCTACTACTCATTTCATTCTTGTACAAATCTAGAAAAGCAGAAAACCATGGGATGTGATACAACAAACATTTCTTACCCTTTTCATAAGGCAAAATAGCAAAAAAAATTACAATCATTTACATCCCCAATTATGAACCAGACATAAATTAGTAACTGAAAAGATCCCTAGAGAAAAAAGGAAAAGATATGAGAACATCTTCAGCTCTACGTCATGTAAAAGTTTCACAGATAGTGGATAAAAATTAAGTCATCAGACTCACCTTCCTTACGCTGTCCTGCTGCATTCTCTCTTCTTCACTCTGAAAACAAAGACCAATTCACTCAAATCAAGACAACTTATCTACAACACCTCCAGTTGCAGGCATAACTATAGATGACTGAAATTTACGGAAAGGCTTAATCAACAAAAGTAGGAAAAATTTACCTGTGGGGTGATGGGATAAAGAAACAGCACTGCAAGAACAGGCTTCGGGACCATTTCCAAAAGTTCGTCGTTCAAGCCATAAACATCATAGCACTCTGCCTCATTCTCAGGAAGTCCAAGGCCCCAAAGGTACTGCAGCATTAATGATCAAACAAATCATATTTGTACAAGAAATCAATTGTTTGTACCTTTGTACCAAGTATTTCTATTTGCTTTTAAGTAAAACTAGGAATCGAATTACCCATACCTATATATCTATCTATATATGGTTCTATCAACCCCAAAAATACCCATCCTAAATTTCCCTGCTATTATATATATATATATATATATATAACCAATCATGTATATCTAGAATTAACGGGAAAATACAGCAAACCTATTCTCTCTTGAATTTTTTCATGGAGGGTAACACAATCAATTCGTATTGAATCTTCACTTCAAGCTCAACAAGTAATAATCGCCCACACAATCAAATGAATTAAATTACCCTATTCAACGTAGTTCTCCATTACCTGACCACTCAATCAAGAGAGAAAAATATATAGACAACGGATTCAAAGAGGCCCTAATAACCCTCTGTTTGGTTTCCGAGAAAATTACTGAAAGCAAAATAAATTAGAAGTCGGAAATCGATATTCGTTTGGTTTCCGAGAAAAATGAAAACCCACATAGCTTAAGCCAAATAGTTGTTTAACGTAGGCTCATTTGATTGATTATACCATTTGATAAATGAGAAATGTAAAATCCAAAAATAAATCAAAATTTTCCTTCATTTTCTGAGCAACCAAACGGACGCTAATGTGAAAAGGAGTAGTGGGTATGTATCGCCATATAAATAATTGAGAGATTTGAAGAGAGAAAGCGTACCTGATTCATAACATCAGGGTTAGCTTCAAGAGGAAGCCATCTCTTGGCAGAAGGAGTTTCGGCCATTGTAGCGGTGTGTGTGTGTGTGTGTGTGTGTGTATATATAGCGAGTATTAGCAACAGAGCAGAATACGAAAAGTGGGGTTTTGTTTGGAAAGTAGTTCAACCGCGTATGTGTTGATATATATTCTGGAAATTGGATGGGTTTTAAACGTTATTGCACTGGAATTTTTTTAGGCTTGGGTTCATTCATGGACTGCTTTTTAACATTATTTTCAATACTATTAATATTATTGTTTCATTTTAATTCTAGGTATTTTATTTGCTCTAGAGGATAATAAAACCACTTCATTTGAATATCGTTTTCTAGTATATCTGAGAAATTTTATATTTGATCATAACAATATTAAGTCGCAACCTTCAATTAAGAAGTTGAGTTTTTTTATTTATTTGCAAGGTTGAAATTTTATTATTTTGTTTTCCTTTGTAAAATCCATAACACAATTGTGTTTAAAACTTTATCACACGATTTTGGAGGAGAATGAGAGAAACTATGCTAATGAAGTGGGGATGAGATTTGCATCCCAACAAACCTCGGTAACAAAGTATAATAATCAATCATCTCAATGCATTGAGCAAATCTTCAAGGATTAGACCATTTCTTGAGAAATATAGGAAAATAATGATTAAAGGAGGGTAATTTACACTGACACCCTCTAAGGTTTAAGTCAATTATACTTAACCTCCGGTCAATGTATAAGTTTACAATGACAACCCCTGAACTTTAAAAAGTCTTGTCGTGACACTCTTTTTAGCCGTGAAAAGTCAGGTTTGCTCTTATTATAAATATGGTTAATTTCAATAAACCTTCATCTACTATTGAATTTAATCAACTAACCCCTCTTATGTTCGGATTGCCCCCTAAGTTTTCCAATTTAATCAATTAATCCTTCTTATATCCGGATTGCCCCATATATTTTTCAATTTTAGTCACATTACCCCCACCCTCAAACAATATATATATAATTCAAAAAATATATATAAAATTTGAAATATATATATATAATTCGAAAGAAATATATAAATTTCAAAAATAAAATATAAATACGAAAACAATATATTAAATTTCAAAAAATATATAAATTCAAAACAAAAAATATAAAATTCAAAAAATATATATAAAATTCGAAACAATTATATAAAATTCAAAACAAATATATAACATTCAAAAAATATATAAATTTCGAAAAAATATATAAATTTCGAATATATATATATAATTCAAAATTATATTTATATAATTCAGAAAAAATTTAAATTTAGAAAAAATTTATAAAATTCGAAATAATATATATAAATTTTATTATATGTTTCGAAAAACAAAATGTGAAAAATAAATAAATTTAGAAAAAATATTTATTGGTAAAATATCATATTTTTTCTAATGAAGTGAATCAAACTATTTACCACCAACAACAATTAGTGATCTTTTTTATATATATTTTTTCCAAAATATATATATTTTTTGAATTATATATATATATTTCAAAATTTCTATGTCGTTTTCGAAATTTATATTATGTTTTTGAAAGTTATATGATATTTTCGAATTTTAAAAAAAATTGAAATGACACCCCCTGAGGTTTAGGTTAATTCCAAACAAATATATAAAATTCAAAAAAAATATATAAAATTTGAAACAAATATATAATTTCAAAACAATATAAATTTAGAAAAAATATATAAAATTCAAAAAAATATAAATAAATTTCAAACAATATATCCAACAACAATTAGTGGTCTTTTTTATATATATATTTCCAAAATATAACTTTTTTTTTAATTATATATATATTTCAAAATTTATATGACGGTTTCAAAATTTATATGATGTTTTCGAAAGTTATATGATATTTTCAAATTTTATATATTTTTTCGAATGTTATATATTTGTTTTGAATTTTATATAATTTTTTCAAATTTAATATATATATTTCAAAATTTATATATATTTTTTGAATTTTATATTTTTGTCTTTTAATTTTATATATTTTTTGAAATTTAATATATTGTTTTCGATTTTTTTTAAAAAAAAAATTATATATTTGTTTAGAATTTTATATATATTTTTAATTTGATATATATTTTTCTAATTTTATATATATTTTTTGAATTTTATAAATATATTGTTTAAGAGTGGGGGGCAATGTGATTGAAATTCAATAATAGAGGGGAGTTTATTTAAATTAACTCTATTTATAATAAGGGCAAACCTGACTTTTCACAGTTCAAAGGGGGTGTCACTGCAAGACTTTTTAAAGCTCATGGAGTGTCATTGTAAACTTGTGCGTTGACCAAAGACAAGATAAAATTGACCTAAACCTCAAGAGGTGTCACTGCAAATTACCCATTAAAGTAATATAATCTAGAGTCATATATTTTGCAAAATTTATTGTTCCAAATATGAAGTTTCAATTGAAAAGAAATGATATAATGTAAGTAGTATGTTATGAAGCATGGACACTTCGCTAGGGTGGTTGTACCCGTGTCGGACACACGTGTTCGTATTGAACATACGGACACACCAAAAATACATGTCCAATACGTTAAAAACGTGTCTTGAATTTATTTTAAATTGAACATGTCGTGAACAAGTGGGGGACACGTCGTTGATCGATTGATTCCAAGAAAGATAGAAGATTTGATGGAGCTGGTAATTTGGTGGATCACGTATGGAACTTCAAAACCCCTAACATAATATTTGACTTTGAAAATACTTAGATATCCTTGTTCTTCCTCCTTTTATGAAAGGAATTAGACAATTTATTCATTTATCCACTCTTTGAAGATGAACAAAATAAAAACACAAAGAACCAAAAATTTGATATTTGTACAATCCAATCATCGTCTTCTATCAAGAATTTTGAACATGTAGACATTTTCTTTAACCTATTTGTAAGTTTATTTGGTTGATAAACAAAGTATTTGTGCAATATAATAGATATATAAAAAAAAAATTATATAATTTTTATAGACGTGTCACAAATGTCGTGTTTTATTTTTTTTTGAATTTATAGTGTCGCCATGTCCATGTGGTGTCCATGCTTCATAGGTAGTATGACATAGGGCACAAATATCCACAAGAATAATAAAATATTTTGTATTACTGTTTTTGTAAAGGATGAGCTCTTAATATACTAAGGGCCCGTTTGGGAACTTGGTTTTGGTCTTGGTTTTGGTCTTGGTCTTGGGTTTGGTCTTAGGTGGTTTTAGGTAAATCTAAAACCAATATATAATGTTTGGTAAGGAGTTGGTCTTGGTTTTGGTCTTGGTCTTGGTATAATTATATATATATATACTAATATGTATTAAAAATATATAAATATGAAAAATATATATATATATAAAATTGGAAAAAAAGTAATTTTCGGGGAAAAATTATTTTTCCGAAAAATATAAAAAATAATTTTTCAGAAAATAATTAATTTTCGGAAAAATAAATAATTAATATTTTCAGAAAAATAAATTTTTGTCGAAAAAATAATTTTTTCACAAAATTTAATTTTTTTTCCGAAAAGATAATTATTTTCCAAAAAATAAATATTTTCTGAAAAATAAATTTTTTCCGAAAAATATATTTTTTTCAGAAAATTTATTTTTTGAAAAATTACATTAAATTATGATTTTTTTGTAAAAAAAATGTTTTCCCAAAATTAATTTTTCCGAAAAATATAAATTCCAAAAAATATATTTTTCCGAAAAAATAATTATTTTCCGAAAATTAATTTTTTTCCGAAAAAATAATTATTTTCCGAAAATTAATTTTTTTCCGAAAAAATAATTATTTTCCGAAAAAATAAATATTTTCTGAAAATTTAATTTTTCCAAAAAATATAAATTCCAAAAAATATTTTTTTCCGAAAATAATTCATATTTTTGGCCATATATATATAGAGAGAGAGAGAGAAAAAAAAAAAAAGCTCAAAACCAACTCCAAAACCGACTTGTCAAACATAGTTTTGGTCTTAAAATCTAAAACCAAGACTAAAACCGGGTTGCCAAACAGGCCCTAAGGTTTCTATTTGTTATTACACCATTCATGATAATAAAAGGATATTGGGACTTTCTAAAAATCCCAATTTAACATTATTCAACTATGAAAATTCTACTAAATGTAGCAATTAACTATTTTGAAATGCCACGAATTACGTTAAAGATTTTTTCTATTAAGATTTGGTTATTCAAACATGTACAATACTATTTCTTGGCATCCATAACTAAATAACCAAAGGACCCAACTCAAAATTGAACCAAAGGACCCAACTTGGAATAGTAAGACTCTAAATTAAACAGCCCCCAAAATTAGGCACCAAATATGCAATTTCTGATCAAAGGTTCCCCCTTATATTGCATTTAACATCTTACATCTCTTTAAAGTTATACACTTTATGAAATGAAATTCGTATATGCTTCAGACAAGTAACTTTTGTAACCCAGCTCCCCAATTTAACATAACTTAATATTGCATTTTCATATACATATACTTTAGCATAATAATGAGACTTCAGAATGATTATTTGTTTTCAAAATAATTTCAATCGCCCAATTTCTAAACATTCTTTTCTTTTTTATAACCGTGATGTATAGGCCAGCTTACGGACACCTCGATTAATCCACGGGACTCGTGTAAGGCGACCCCCCACACGAATCGGGTAAGGCTCGGACTATGTCTCCGGTCATAGTCTTACCAAATTATTTGCATCTAGTGGAAATCGAATATAAGACCTTATGCTTTTTGAGGCACCAAGTCCGAGAAGTCTAACAATGCCATTGGGAATTCCAATCTCCATCTTTCACATTTTATCAAGAAGCTGAGATTCCATTAAGCTAATATGGAGTCACCTTCCTTGTATACCAGAAATCAAAAAACAAAAAGGAAAAAATATACATAACAAAGAACTAGCTCTCAATCTGGTTATATATATTTTCCACTTTCAGACTTTCGGTGATTACTTTTGTAAGCTACAGAAGAACAATAAAAAAATAAAAACAATGAAAGAGAACAATGGAAGATCTATCAGGAATCACCTTTCATATGGCGCACCCGCATTCTTTTCGATCCTTTACCCCTCACTAGAACCCAATCTCGACGAAAAAAAGAAAAAAAAAAACGTAATAAAAAACCTTTATTTCTGACGCCGCTTTCATGAAACTAATTCATAGGCGCTTTCAATTAGTTATACTACACACACATAAACAGCTATGTAACAGTCAAAAGGAAACTGCCTAATTCTCCCATTCATCGTGGAGAAAAAAGGATCAATACCCAGCACATTCAACCTTATTTAGGAAACAGTATTTCTGCAATAAGAAAGCCACCTTGCGGCTACACTTTCAAGCACCCTTCAAGTGCTAACTAATATGCTGTGAGAAAATCATCAAAGCAGCAGTTTATGATGTGTGCCACTCTCAACCTACTTGGTGGTGATAGCAGTCACACACACTACAACCACTTTTCTCAGTTTAATGTACCCATCCATTCACATATAATCAGAATGTAAAGCAAGAAGAACTCCAACTGTTGGCATTGTAGAATGACATGGATGAATTTTAGAGAAACAAAATTACAAGAAAAGCACAATTTAAATGCCAGTATCAATAAACAATGGCAAAAATCGCAAATTAATATTAGTAAGGTGTCAAAATAAAATTAGGAGAGACTGTCAGTTAACTAGGAAGAATATTATCTACAATACCAGGACATGGTTTGTAGTAGGAAAGAATGGGAAAAAGGAATTCATGTGGCAGATTAAGTCGTGAGATAGAAACAAGTATGATGATAATAACGATAGGTTTCTTCAAACCCCAAATAATTAATAGAAAACCAAATGGATGTTTTTTTTTTAACTAAGAAGTTAGTGAACATTCCAACTTTCCAATTATAAGTAATACTATTAAGTTGGGTAAAAGATTGAAGAAGGTATGTACTTTAACAGATAAATTCATGAATTTTCACTGGCATAGTTACCGAAAGTAAAATTAGTGTGGTTCAATGCAAAATTAATAACAAATTCAGATGTAAATTGAACAGGTTAGTAATAATTGTTAAACATGTGAACCAGAAAAGGGAAAAAAATGTAAAAGTTAAGCACCAAATGAAAAAGAAAACGAGGTGGTCTTGCAACCTTTATGTGCATGAGTTGGAATTTATGTAAATTGTCGTCAAAGCTCACACCAGAAGAATTCTGACTTGATAAATTGCACTATAATCCTACAAAGTCTATAAGGGAACGAAATTATCTATGAATTAGATTAGAAGGAAAAATGATAAGAAAACCACCGACGTTAAAAGATGCTTAAAACATATACTCGTGTGCGTGTCAGTGTGCTGGTGATGGGGGGTGGGGCGGGGCGAAGGGAAGAGATGATGCTAGAACAAATCTATTGGATACTTGGAATCTTGTCTAAAAAGAATAGCTAAAAAAGAAGAAAACATTTGGAGGAGAAGTAAGCTACAGACTAAATGAGATGACTGGTCCAATATTCAGGCCATCCCCAATGTTTTAGTTGGTTATAACAGAGAGATAAACCAAGGAAGCTATGGCTATAGATGAAAGTTTAAACAAGGCAAAATTTCACCGAGTATAGGTATTGTCTAAGAACAGCACTAAATAGAATTCAAAAGCGACAGCTATCACTTCAAAATATCCATGTATGATGAAGAATTAGTTGTGTAATCAAATGAGGCAGAGAAGAGAGGAGAGAATTTTTACATCAAGGATCATTATTTAATCATAATCGACCTATAAAGAAAATTCAAGAAGAGGTTCAACACAACAGTGTTGCTTATGATCTTCAACTATAAGGCCATGTCTGGTAGGCGGTTTTTCTGGTCCGGTCTGGTCTGATCTAATCTGATTTGAAAAAATCTGTTTGGTAAGCGGTCTGGTCTTACTATTTATTTATTATTTATTATAATATTTATTTATGTATTATTTATTTCTTTATTTATTATTTCTTCATTTTATAATATATTTTATTATTTATATTATTAAATTATTATTTATTAATTTATATATTAATTTATAAATATATTCTATTTATTTATTATTATTTCATTATTTCATTATTTAATTCATTTTATTTATAAATTATTTATTCATTTTTAATTATTTAAAAATATATTTTATTAATTTAATATTAATTTATTATTATTATACTCATTTTTTATTATTATTATGAAGTATTTATTCATTATTATATTTACTTATTATTTATTATTATATCTATTTATTATTTTTTATTATATTTATTTATTATTATTATTTATTTCATTTTATTTATTATTTATTATTTTTATTATATTTTTAAATATGTTTTATGTAATTTATTATTATTATTATATTTATTTATTATTATTGTATTCATTTTTTATTATTATAATGTTTTATTTAATTTATTATTTATATTATTAATTTTTAATTTTTAATTATTTATAAATATATTTTATTATTTATTCATTTATTTATTATTATTATTATTATGTATTATTTATTTTATTTTTAAAATATGTTTTATTTAATTTATTATTATTATTATTTTTTAATTTTTAATTATTTATAAATATATTTTATTAATAAGACCGGACCGGACCACCAGGAACCACCTTTTTTTTTTTTGTCTGAAATGAGGTCATTTTGGTCTGATTTGGTCTTACTTGGTCTAACCAAAAATTTGGGACCAATGCTACCAAATACGATATGGTCCCATAAAACACAAGATGGACCATAAAACACAATACCAGATCAGACCAGACCACCTGAGATCAGACCACCTACCAAACAGGGCGTAAGAGTAGTCGTGAATGCTAAACTGGAACTATGGATAAACACACGTAATAAAGGGACATAAACATGACTGCACTAAAACTCGAGAAATAATCTTCTCAGCCCCTCTCCGGCTAGGGCCCACTAAAAAACAAAAGAAAAAGTAAACAAGGGCTGTTTAGGAAAACCATTTACAATATCCTATTGTATTCAAAAGTCTACCCACTTGAATACCAACTCCCGAAAATTACAAACCAACTCTTCATAAGAAAATTAAAATTATATAAAGGACCCCTATACTAATTCACACAGTAAAATATAATAGCACAAATTCATCCCATAATAAATACTATTATAATATTCATTGTCAACAAAAAAATTCATATGAAATAAAAAATTAAAAATATCAAAATATTATGGATCTACTATGACCTAATATCACAAATTATTCACTATCAATAATTAAATAAATAAAATTATAATCTTAAAATATTTAATTTTCAAAATATTTGAATTCAATTTTTTTTTCCAATTACCATACAATAAAATAAAAAAACATTTCTATAATCACGATATTTGAATTCATTTTTGTCAAAAAAATTTCAAAATTAATATGACATTATCATGTAAAAAATATATAATAAAAATCTTTAAAAAAATTAATCAAACATTCCATATAGAAATTGAAAATTTACTTTAACAAATGTTTAGTTGAAAATTTCCATTTTTTAAAGGTTATTACAACATAAAAAATATATGTTTTGCTTCATTTGGGGTTAGGGCGTGTATCAAGTTTCCCGAATCTTTCGGTCCTATTCGCAAACACGGTGACCATCCTGCCATAATTGATTACAAGTTACATGACCATACTAAAAATCTACTTGTATTCAAAACAAGTGGTGTACAAAGGGTACCACGTTTCATAACCCACGAAGATGATTCGAAAGTTATATCAATGAAAACCCCATTTATACGAGTGAGACTTGCATTAGCCATCCCCACAATTACGAATATATCATTAATTCTGAAATTTGTTAACTCATACTACAGAATCATATCCATGTACTACAAAATTCGTTAACGTTTATTACACTAGTCATTGGTTTTCTTGTATTACAGTATATGGTGATCTTTATTACAGAAATGCATACTTCATATTACAGACCCCAATTCTAACCCCTAAGCGGAAAAACACAATTATTTTTTGTTTCATTTGGGGTTAAGGTCTGTATCAAGTTTCCCGAACCCTTCGGTTCTATTCGCAAACACGGCGACCATCCCCTCATAATTGATTACAAGTTACATGACCATACTAAAAATCCACTTGTATTCAAAACAAATGGTGTACAAAGGGTACCATGTTTCATAACCCACGAAGATAATTCGAAATATTGATTGATTATTCAGAAAATCATATTTTGGAACTTAATACATATTTTTCAGAAAAAAAATCATATTTTTGAACATAATAAATATTGATTGATTATTCATCTTCTAGTTCTTTCTAGTTTTTGGGATTATCCAATTGTGTTACAACATTTGTGATTTTTATGCACAATTGGATGACCTAGATAAGTGGTAGCGGATTTGTACTAAGCGAACGATCGGTGGTGATTCAATCGTTTGGTGGTGTTTTAATCGATCGATGTTAGGTTATCAGTGCGTTTGTTTCAACCTTACTATAATAACCTGAATACACATTAATCATATTTTACGTATCACAATAGTGATTTTAGGACATCACCAAGTGGTTATCCACCAAATTGTTATTTTTATTAAAATAAAATTAATTTTAATAAAACTTTATTATATTCATTCAAAATATATTTAATAATAATTTATTATTTTTATTAAGATAAAAATATTTTAATTAAAAAATTATTATTTTTATTAAAATATATCTTTCAATAATAATTTATTTTATCTCTGATAAATATTATTATTCTAGGAATTTTTTTTAATGACCTATTTATTCTGATTAAATTTAAATATTCTGCAAATAATTTTAATTGGTCACTAAATTTATAAAATGCCTATTCATCCCCCCTCTAAGCTTAATTCACCGTCTTCTAGATAATTTCAAGTTTAAATCTAAATGGGAATAGTTAAATAAGAGATTAATATGGTAGAGGTAAAGTGCAATTATAATTATATTTGAAATTTAAATATATTTAGATTTATTAGTATAGATATTCTAAGCACAACTCCGGGGGGGGGGGGGGGGGGGGGGGGGGGGAACACATGCTTTCGGCTTCGTTCGGAGTGAAAATTTTGGGGATTCTATATCTATATGTGTATGTCTATGTATATTCAGCATGTATATATCTATTTAATATATGGAGTATGGTAAGTTTCAAATTGCAAGCGGTAAAAAGAGTTTCAATCAAGCTTTGACTTTTGTTGCACTGGGCCCACCGAATGCGTGGCTTTATCTGAACCGTAGGATGCTAATTGGAGACATTCTGTACAATAGACGAATTTTGTTCCTAAAAGGAAACCCAATTGAAATTTTTATAATGAAATCTTAGTGCTTCTTACTACAAAACTGATGTGATCCCATTACAAATTATTTTATTTTTTACTACAAAATAAAACACTTTCTCTCTCTAAAAAGAAACACATTTGAAATTTTTGCAATGAAATCTCGTTAGTGTTTCTTACTACAAAACTGATGTGATCCCATTACAAATTATTGTATTTTTTACTACAAATAAAACACATTCTCTCTCTAAAATGAAACCCATTTAAAATTTTTGTAATGAAATCCTGTAAGTGTTTCTTACTACAAAACTAATGTGATCCCATTACAAATTATTGTGTTTCTTACTACAAATAAAAATTTATTCAATATGAAAGGAAATACTTGAATTTTGGGTGTATTTTTTATAGTATATTTTGGGTAAAAATAATTTCCCATTCAAATATCGTGATTATAGAAATGGTTTTTTTTATTGTATGGTAATTGAAAAAAAAATTTGAATTCAAATATAGTGATATTAGGTCATAAAAGTGTTCTTTTTTTAAAATTAACTATTTTAAGAAGATAATTTTATTTATTTATTTTATTGATAGTGAATAATTTGTGATATTAGGTTCATAATATTATGATATTTTTAATTTTATAAGAATTTTTTTTATTGATAGTGAATATTATGATATTATTTATTATGGAATGAATTTGTGCTATTATATTTTACTGTGCAAATTAGTATAGGGAATTTTTATGTAATTGTATATTTTTATGAATAATTAATTTGTAATTTTTTCGCATGGTATTCACGAATTGAAATGGTCAGACTTTGACAAAAAGTGAGTTGGATAGAAATTTATATTTTCTACCTATTTTAACCTTTTGTTAATATCAATAATTGGGACCCGCAGAAGGGCCCACAGAATTAGTGGCTTTATCTGGACTGTGGGATGGTTGCTGGAGAGGTGCTGTGCAGGAGACGAATTTTGCTCCTAAAACTCCATAAAACTAGGAAAAATACTGCACATATAATGATAACGGGAAAAAATCCTCTCCGGGCAGTTTGGAAAAATTACACAAACTACCTTTGAACTATGACATAATTGCATGTGATATTTCTTACGTTTCAATAATATCATAAACTACCCTTAAAACCACCTCCGTTGTAACACTTAACCCCTTCTGTTAAAAGACAACCCCTTCCGTTAAAAATCAATGATGGAAAATTTTCTTTTGGTCAATAAAGCCTATTTTTTGAGTAAACTTCCAATTTTGCCCTTATATATGCATGTTCCAATTTAACCCTTACTTTTACATACAAAAGTACTTAAATACCCTAACTTTTTTTCCAAATTGCCCTCACAATTTCATTTAAAAAAATATAAAAATTGAAATTACTTGTTCCAAAAAACACAAACATCAATGTTTTAGCAAATTTCATTAACATTAATATTAGTTTAAACCCCAGAAACTTAAATAAAAAGATTCTATAAATTATATTTTTCGTAAAATGTATAAATTTCAAAATATATATATATTTCGGAAAATATGATTTTTTCCGAAAAATATATATTATGTTTCAAAATATGATTTTTTTTACGAAAAATATTTTTTTTGTGAAAAATATATATTATGTTTCAAAATATGAATTTTTTCCGAAAAATAATTTTTTTGCAAAAATTATATATTATGTTCCAAAATATGAATTTGTTTTTCGAAAAATAATTTTTTTGCAAAAATTATATATTATGTTCCAAAATATGAATTTGTTTTTCGAAAAATAATTTTTTTGCGAAAAATATATATTATGTTCCAAAATATGATTTTTTTTTCTGAAAAATAGTTTTTTGCAAAAAAATATTTATTATGTTCCAAAATATAAATTTTTTTTCTGAAAAATTCATATTTTGGAACATAATATATAATTTTTGCAAAAAAATTATTTTTCAGAAAAAATTCATATTTTGGAACATAATATATACTTTTTCGCAAAAAAATTCATATTTTGGAACATAATATGTATTTTTCACAAAAAAATATTTTTATATTTTTTTAAATGAAATTGTGAGGGCAATTTGGTAAAAAAAGGTTAGGGTTAAATTGGAACATGCATATATAAGGGTAAAATTGGAAGTTCACTCCAAAAATAGGCTTTATTGACCAAAATTCATATTTTCCGTCATTGACTTTTAACGGAAGGGGTTGACTTTTAACGGATGGGGCTAAGTGTTACAACGGATGTGGTTTTAAGGATAGTTTATGATATTATTGAAACGTAAGGGGTACCACGTGCAATTATGTCATAGTTCAGGAATAGTTTGTATAATTTTCCCAAACTTATTTAACATAGAGTAATAGCTACACCTGTGTACTACCCAAGAGAAAGTCTATCATCTAATTGGTGTTTACGGTGGGGTGCATATTCAACCATAATTAAATAATTTTTTTTTTTTACAATAACAGATACAAGAACATAATATTGATTGCTAATATTCCATTTATAATTATCATCAATGAATATCTGTTTTAAGAAAAGTTTCATAAAATTGAATGAGAAGAAGATATGGAATAAATTTAGTGATCACAGAAAGAAAGAAAGAAATATTATATTGAGGGCTGATGAATAACAGTAAATTCAAAATTTATTATTCTACATATACAGAATGAAAACATAATGAGGGGGATAACTATGGTGGTAATTTTACTTCCATCAGTGGTATTATACATTATAAAATGATTGATAGTTATCTATACCGAAAAGATTAATATCAGTAGGATAAGGATGTTCTTGAAATTGGTTGGGATCGATGAAGCGGAAAGGTACGGCCACTACTGTAATGAGTCCTGCCACTATAGGTAAGAGATAGAGTTGGTTAAAGCCTACACTTCAACTTACATCCCGCACTTGACAGCTTGAAATTTTTACTGTTACTCCAAGCAATGTTTCCCTCAGATGAAAAGAAAATCTTAAGGTCCCTAAGGTTGACTATGCCCTGTGGTATAAAATGTGGGATCACTTATCAAAAATAAAATAAAATGTGGGATCATCCAGAAAGAAGATCTAAACGAATGAGGGTGCCACCTCTAAATGAAAATGTTAAAACTGATGATCGGCAAAATGGAGAAACATAAAATCAGAGACAGCACCATTTACAGAAAATACAGATAGCCTAAATATTCATTTGGTCGGTACAGGCGGATACCGTAGTTGGGGGCTAGACTTTCCATTCTCCTTGGTACTCTCGAGTCTAAAGCAGTACCATCCATGTCTACTTTCATATACCTATGAAAGGTTATCTATGGGCAGAACACAGGTTGAGAGGAAAGAAAGAAGATAAAAGACAGCTGCGGTCATAGTTTAGCAATTTTCCCTTTATAGGTCAAAAGGTAATAACTAGGGTCTTGTCTATTAATTAGCAAAGGAAGGGCTGTCGAACCTAACAACATCTACCCCAGACCCTGCTGCAGCGAAAGCTTTGTGCCTAGAGTTTGTCCTTATTTATTGATTAGCACAAATAGTTCAAGAGCAAGTAGTAACAAGGATAATATTTAAAGATTCCTTCACGTGCATGTTTGTTACGTTGGAATGGAATGGTTCATTCTTTGATTTGGTATAACATAATGAATGAGAATAATCATTCTCAATTAATGAAATTTCATTCTTAGGAATGGATTTTCATTCCATTATTAAAGCTATGGAATGGTCATTCTATTCCTTTAGGAATGCTTTTAAAACATAAAATTATTTAAATAACCCTCTCACATTTCAAAAAAATAAGCCACCATCGCCGTCGCAGCCACCGCCATTTCGCCACCTTTATTGTCCATTATTACTATTTCCGTTACGTTTTACCATTTTTTTTGAAAAAAAAATTAAAAAACAATAATATTTTATTTAATTTTATATTTAATACTAAGAAGAGTATTTTTGAGAAAAAAAATTCAAGTTCATTCCATTTCCAATGTGCTTCATATTTACAACCAAACAATAAAATGAGAATGGTTATTCTATTCCATTCTTATTCTTATTCAATTCTCACTTTCATTCCATTCCATTTCATTCTATTCAACGGTACCAAACGTGCCATTAATCTTTTTGTATTACTCAGTTTGTACTTATCCGATGAGCCAAACAAGACATAAAACAGTAACACCCTCATATTTTGGTTAATCCAAAACACCTATACTTGACTCGATGACTCTGGATATCTGCTCCATCATAGTTTAACTAAATTTTATGAACCGAGGGAAAAATGACTACAAATGACTAATTACACTCATTCAGATTTTATGTGTTGGTGTAGCTCCTTTAGATTTTAATTTTCTGATATGTAGCTTATTATAGAAAAGTAAGCTCAACCAGGAGGTGCATTACATCACAACAAGGGGAATAAGCAGCCCTTAACCGACTCCTAACTGACTCTTGAAATGTTTGTGCTAATCAATAAACGTTACCTAAATTATCTCTACATATTCAACATTTACCAAAATTAAGACTAAGATGCAATTGTGAAACCTAATTATTAAATAACTTGTATAATATTAAAGCAAACTATAATTAGGGCTTTCCATTTACAAGTCAAGAATTAATAATTAGTAGCAGATGGAGCAGATAACCAAAACCATCGAGTTAACTGTATGCAGTGTGGATTTAATTACTTACTGGGATTTCACGTGTTGGTGGTATAATTTTTTATTTTATGTTTGATGTATATGAAGCGTGTTACAGAATGGTAGACTCAACCAGAAAGTGCCTCCCATCCATAACAAAAAGACCAAATAGGCCCTTAATCAACTATTTACCCGTCGTGAAATGTTTGTTCCAATGCACTCTTCTTATTGGAGGATGCAAATAGGGATAAATTGGACACAAACTTATTTTTTGGCATTATTAGCATAAAGTAGTATGCCTAAGACTCAAACCAGAAACATTGCAGTCTAGTCAAGCCACATACTCGCCAGTGGTTTCTAAACCGCCAACCATATTTATGATGAAATGTCAGAGTTAGGAGAGATGACTTCTAGGTTCAATGTAACCATCGTAATTATAACTTTAAAATCTTAGCCAACAACCACATTTATGACAAAGCGCAACAAAACTAATAACAACATGAAAAGTAATCAGAAAAGGTTTCTACTTTAGGTTGCAGCAGTTTATTGTCTATATTAACCCTAGAATAACCAATCTCCTTGCATCCCTCATTGTTGCGTCATTTTTTTACCTCCTTTTGACGTTTGTGACTGAATTCGGTTCGTTAAGGCAGAATAAAATCCTAAAAGCAGCATGGTTGTGCAATTATTGTCATAGCTTGGGTAAGATATCCTCTGTATTAGAACCCTCTACCAATGGACACCCCATGGGCTAATGACCCTTATTCAAGAAACCTCTCCAACCCATTGCATTAAGTAGAAATATGAGAATAACAAAGGAGGGATTCGCACTATAAGAAATTAATACCCCTTGTATGACCCATTACTAATTCAACGAGAGGGTTGCTTCTGGAACATTTTGGGTTCAGACCTCCACAATTACATTTGTTTTCCCATTAGGTACTTGATTCTACCATGTCTATTTGCCTCTACACGTGCACACAGGAAGGAGGGTGTTAGACTTGATGGACATTACTGGGCTGTGCTTTGGAAGCTTAAGCTTCTAGGAAAAATAGTTGTCTAACATAGCGCCAGAGTTTTGGGAGGTCTTGGGTTAAAAAACCACCTTTTTCTAGTCTACCTGTTTGCTTCCCCGATGCGAAACGGGATTACAAATGAGGGTGCATGTTGGCATTACTGGCAATTTTTCTTTTTTTGATAGGTAAGTAAAAGTAGTATACATTACTGGCAATTTTAACATGATATGCAACAAATAATGACCAAACTTTTTCCTAATTACGAAGTTTGGCTACAACCAATCTTCTTTCATTTTATCCCCAATTTGTGCTTCTAGAACCATCTCCCGAATGTGCTCATTATATTTCTATTATTTCTAGTCTTACTGCAAATCCATCTCAATATTTGCAGTTCACTTCACGCAAATGTTGTCTCCTAGCCAGCCAACATTTTGTCCCGTAACATACAACAGTATAGCATGATAGAAGAGCCTTAATTCTGCTCATTCGAGAGGCCTTGGTTTTCTTTTAGAAGGGGGAGAGAGAGAGAGAGAGAGAGAGAGCTTTTAGGACAATTAGTAGTCGCATAACAAATCTCAACACTTGCAAATGCCTCCTCCTAGCAACCCGCATGTTTGCACTCTAGTGTCTCTCAATATCTCATTTGAGTCACGCATGGAGGAGAGTGTTAGAATTTGATATGCATCGTTGAGCTCATTCCTTGACAGATTAAAGGTCTGCTTGCTTTACATCTCTGAAAACAGTTCTCAAGAACTCACCAAAGACAGTTCTATCAAAACAGACTTTTTCATAACTGAGTTTTGAACCAAACAGACTCGTTGAACAGATTTCTGGTTTTCAGTTTTCTTTGTGGGAAAACTAGACTTGACGAGGGAAAAGAGAGGAAAAGATTACAGATTGTAAAAGATGAATATTAAGTTAATAAACTACATTCTATTTAATTCTGTTCACAGCATGTCTTGACATGTGCATAATTGGTGGTAGTGGAAGAGATGTGTAGCCAAGTATATGCAAGGATTCGTCAAAAACTGCCCCGAAATGGATTTCAGAAGGAAGATGTAGCAATTTGTTGGGAGCACATTCTGGTCAGTTTCAGAGGCTTACTGAAGAATGCTGATTCGGTAAATGCAATGAGCAGATGTAGAGATTTCAGTTCACGTGCATGGTAGAAGTGATTGGAGAACACCATCTTCCAAAACAAAGTGCAAGCCCGTGCGACCAGTACAACCTAAACAGAGCAGACCACTAAAACAACAGAAAACAAGCCCAACAGCAAGAGGCCAGCAATGCAATATTGGAGCAACATCACTGGCTTAATGTTTTCCATATGTGCCAAGCTAGAACACTTCATTGGACTCTCCAAAAGGCCTTTGTTGGCTATTTAAAAAGGGTAAGATGCATTTTATCGAGTCGTCTTTTGCAATCAGAACCTAAGACAAAGGAGAATGACATCATTATATCCTCCATCAACGCTTGTGGTTTAACTACATTATAGCACGTGCAATGTCTTTTATTAACATCTGAGCTATAGTCTTTCACTCTATCACTCTTGGCGTGGTTTTGGCAATATCATAGAGAGCGAGAACCATGATTTAACGAGATATTGATAAGTTCCTCTTTAGATTCTAAAAGTCAACTTAATGTAACCTGATTGGTTGTTTCATATATATCTTGACTTATAAACTCTAGATATGAGACATGGGAAATCTCACCTATTCAAATTGAATCAATATCCTAAGTATGATAACTTACATACATAATGCATCTTTCGCGTTCCACTAAGACCAGTTGATGTATAGAGTCTGGCATTAATTGAAAGAACAACCTCGAGAAACAAGTTGAAGAGAGCTGAACAAAAATAGTTTGGAATAATAAAAGAATGGATACCAATTCCACCAAAAACTCGTGTATCAATAATATATATATATATATATATATATATAGAAAAATATAAAAATCTCTCTGTTCTCCTGAATGGGGTGTCATTCCATTCTGAATTTATAAGGATACTACTAAACTTGTGATAATATATATACATATTAGCAGTGCATACTAGTATAACTTAGTAAGTTAAAATAGAAAAAAAACCTCACCAAGGATGTTTGCACAATCGTAAGAAAATTGCAGCAAATGCAATGAAGAACTATAGCTTCAAAATTTATGATACTAATTGATTTCATAAAGCAAATTATTCCAATAATGTAATTCACATGGAAAAGCAGATATTAGCAAATTAAATGAAATACTTCACAAGAATGAAGTATTGAAAGGCTGGATGTATTCAGTATCTTCCATTTGATTCATTCCCTATTGAAAGTTGGTATGTCATGTGTTCCTTACCAATCTAAGTACATTCAAATTAGAGGTTGGAAGCATAACCTGATGTATTGCGAGCTTGGATCTGTACAAAAGCGATCGGATACGTTCCTTACCTGAGATTTGGATGCAACTCCTTCTAAAATAATTAACCAGAATAAACTTTTAAATAATGGCCACAGTTGATAGGAAATAACAGTTTGAAGTTATAATTTATTGCACGAGAATATAAAATTACAAGTGACACATACATCAAATTTGATATACAAGACATTAAAAATTACACTGTTTTTTCCTTTTTACCAAATATCTATTGAAGAGCTTATAAGAAGAGGATGCGGCCCAGAGCACAAAAACTTGTTAGGATCGATTTATCAATTTGCTACTCACACAACACAATCACACACAATAAATGGACACAAAATTATACGTGGTTCGGTCCAAAAACGACATACGTCCACGGAGCACACAACTTCACTAATTTGGAGAAAAGATTTACAAATCACTCTCTACACTCCTTCTCTGTTTTTCTCTCTTGTTGTGGTGATTTTCTTGTACTGAATATACATGTATTTATAGTTGCAGAGGATGCCAAAGTTTTCTCCAATTCTGGTGCCAAACTTCAACTGTCAAAGTTAGGCCAAGCTAAACTTCCTTGGGCGGCTGCCAAACTTCCATGGACGGTGCCAAACTTTGACTCCATATCAACAATCTCCCACTTGGAGTCAAAGGACGCTCCATCCGTGATTAGTGAATAGTTGTGTGCTCATTTCCGTCTTCAGTCTCGAAGACTAACTGAAGCTGAACATAGCTTCAGTTTCTCTGTAGTTACTGTCTTGGTCAGCATGTCCGCTGGATTCTTGCTACCTTGGATCTTCTCAAGTGTCAGCACCCCATCTTCCAATAATGATCTGATAAAGTGATAACGAAGTCCAATATGTTTAGTCCTCGAATGAAATGCTGAGTTCTTTGCCAAATGTATTGCACTCTGGCTATCACTGTGCAAAACATTCTTCTCTTGCTTGAATCCTAATTCCGCCAACAGACCTTGTAACCATATCATTTCTTTGCTGACCTCTGTCACAGCTATGTACTCTGCCTCTGTTGTAGATAACGCTACAATCTTTTGTATCTGCGAAACCCAACTAACTGCTGTAGTACCTATTGTAAAAATGTACCCAGTAGTACTTCTTCTGTGATCTATTTCTCCAGCAAAATCTGAATCTACATACCCATGTAGCTTTACTTTTCCTTTTCCGAAACAAAGGCATTTGTTCGTGGTAGTGCGTAGATATCTCAATATCCACTTTACTGCTTCCCAATGCATCTTTCCTGGATTGGACATAAATCTGCTAACAGCTCCCACTGCATATGCAATATCCGGTCTTGTGCATACCATGACATGCATCAACCTTCCAATAGCTGAGGCATAAGGTACCTTAGCCATGAAGTTTTTCTCTTCGTTTGTCTTGGGAGACTGGTCCTTGGATAGTCGAAAGTGACTAGCCAATGGTGTGCTAACTGGCTTAGCATTACTCATGTTGAACCTTTTCAGAATCCGTTCAACGTAGTCAGCTTGAGACAACTGCAAAATACCCTTTTGCTTGTCTCTGTTGATTCTCATCCCAAGAATCTGCTTCGCTGCTCCCAAGTCTTTCATCTCGAACTCATTTGATAGTTGCTTCTTCAACTTACTGATTTCTTCAAAATCAGACCCAGCTACTAACATGTCATCGACATAAAGTAGGAGGATGATATAGCTTGTATCAAACCTCTTGAAGTAGCAACAATGGTCAGCGTTGCATTTGTTGTAGCCATGTCTCTGCATAAACCCATCAAATTTCTTGTACCACTGCCTCGGTGCTTGTTTTAAGCCATACAAGCTTCTTTTCAACTTGCACACAAGTTTCTCTTTGCCTTTGAATGAGAAACCCTCCGGTTGCTGCATGTAGATCTCATCCTCTAGGTCACCGTGGAGGAAAGCAGTTTTGACATCTAACTGCTCTAGGTGCAAATCTTCCGCTGCAACAATGCTGAGAACTGAACGAATGGTATTCAGTTTTACAACTGGGGAAAAGATATCGGTGTAGTCGGTTCCTTCCTTCTGCTGGAAGCCTTTGACTACGAGCCTTGCCTTGTGTCTCTTGGAACCATCATGTTCCTCTTTGACCCTGTACACCCATTTGTTTTGAAGAGCTTTCTTTCCAGTCGGCAACTTGGTTAGCTCCCATGTTTTATTGGAGATAAGAGATTGCATCCCATCTTTCATCGCAAGCTCCCACTTGCTGGCATCTACTTCTTGACATGCCTCTTCATAGCATTCAGGTTCTCCTCCATCAGTGAGCAACAAGTAATTCATGTATTTCATGTTCGGCACATGAGGTCGGGAGGACTTCCTAGGTTCAGGAATTGGAGTTGGAGACTGCGGTTGATCATTCCGTTGTGCATTGCTCTCTGCACTAGGTTCCTCTAGCTGGAAACTCTCAGCTGTCTGTTGTGCCTCACTGCTGTCTGGAACATCATCCAACTTGGCATACACAGGATCTCTCTGTGCTGAATAACTGGAGGTTATTGTGTGTATGTCCTTGTACATTACTTTTTCATTGAATACTACATCTCTGCTTCGGATCAGCTTCTTGTTTTGGTCATCCCAGGTCCGATAACCAAGTTCATCCTTGCCGTATCCAATGAAAGTGCATTTTTGTGATTTCAGATCAAGCTTGCTCCTAGCATGATCACTGATATGCACATATGCAACACAACCAAAAACTTTAAGATGTGAAAGTTTTACCTCTTTGCCACTCCATACTTCTTCTGGTATTCTGAATTCCAATGGTACTGAGGGACCTCGATTAATCAGGTATGCAGCTGTATTGATTGCTTCTGTCCAGAACTGCTTCGGTAATCCTGCCTGTATCCGCATGCTTTAGGCTCTCTCAGTCAATGTCCGGTTCATTCGTTCTGCTACGCCATTCTGTTGTGGTGTACCTGGCACAGTTCTTTCCAATCTGATACCATTCTCATAGCAGAACCTTTTAAATCCGGTGTCTTCATACTCGCCACCGTTGTCTGATCGTAGCTTCTTTATCTTCAAGCCTGTTTCATTCTCCACCATGGCTTTCCATTTCTTGAACACATCGTACACCTCAGATTTATGCTTCAAGATATAAACCCATACCTTCCAAGAATGGTCGTCGATGAAAGTCACGAAGTAAGACTTTTCGCCAAGAGATGAAACATTTGCCAGCCCCCAGACGTCAGTGTGAACTAGCTCAAGCTTCTCCTTTCTGAGGGTTCCGCCACTCCTTTGGAAACTCACCATTTTCTGCTTGCCGAGGATGCAACTCTCGCAAAATTCGATATCAACTAATTTTAAGTCTGGTAGTTTTCCCTTTGAGTGCATAATCTTAAGCCCCTTTTTACTTATGTGACCTAGCCTCTGGTGCCACAGGTTCTGATCCTCTTTGCTTTCTGCAACTGTTATTGACATGCTAGCACTGGTAGTAGTGTAGAGTGTACCATTCTTCTTTCCATGTGCCATTGTCATAGCTCCCCTGGAGACCTTCCAATCTTCATTGTTGAAGGTTGTCACAAAACCTTCACTTGCCAGCTGGCCTATTGAGATCAGGTTCTTCCTCAGGTCTGGAATGTGTCTCACATCCTTTAACTTCCATACAGATCCATTGAGCTTGATCTGTACATCACCCTTGCCAACAACGCTGCAGGGTTGATCATCTCCAAGATAGACCTTTCTCAGGTCACCTGGTATATAGCTCTCAAAGAGCTCTCGACTTGAGGTGGCATAAAATGATGCTCCAGAATCTATCACCCAAGATTCTGACTTGCTCTCCAAAGAGCATATCAGCGCATCATTTGATTCTTCCTCTGAGACAATGTTTGCCTCAGTCTTGTTCTCTGGTTCCCTTTTCTGAGATCTGCACTGGTGTTTGTAGTGACCAGTCTTGCTGTAATTCCAGCATTCAACTTCTTTGAAATTCCTGGGTTTCCGAGATTGTGATCTTCCATTTCTGGACTTGGAACGACCACGCCCATAGCCTCCACCTTTCTTCCGATTTGAACTTCTGCCTCTGCTTTCAACATTTAATGCCGAGCTACTGGTAGAAGAATCTGACGTCTGTCTTCTGATCTCTTCTGTGAGTATCATACTCACCACGGAATCATACTGTAGCTTTTCTTTCCCTGAAGAGCTACCGATTGCAGCCACTGTGCCGCTCCAACTCTCTGGTAATTGGCTTAGAACTAAAGCCGTTTTCATTGCGTCAGAGATTGGCATATCAACTGATTCCAACTGCCCAACAATGTCATTAAGAACATTAAGATGTTCACTGACCTTTCCATTTTCGGACATCTTCAGATTTACCAATCTTTTAATGAGATGTACTTGGTTTGCTGCAGACGGTTGTTCGTACATATTAGAAAGGGCGTCCATGAGAGACTTCGTTGTCTTCTCATTTCTGATGTTGAAGGCTACTGATTTGGACAAAGTTAGTCTGATCGTGCCGAGAGTCTTCCGATCGAGAATTTTCCAATCCTCTTCTTTCATCGTCTCTGGCTTCGCTCCTTCCAACGGTAGAAATAAATTTTTCTGAAATAACAAATCCTCGATTTGCATTTTCCAGAAAGCAAAATTTGTACCGTCAAATTTATCGATCATGGTTGACTTGTCTTCTGAAGTTGATCTCATTGCTCCACAAAAATTATTTTGTGAACAATACCGTATCTGGGAACAGTGTCGGATGAACAGTGACCGAATATATATATATATATATATAATTTCAAAATTCACAAAAATTATAATATATATATATATATATATATATATATCTCCCACCAACTAAAAGAATATTCTTGTCCCCCACTTGTCCCCTTTTTTTTTTTTTTCTACTTTCCACCGAATTTTCAGAAAAATTACAATATATATATATATATATATATATATGTATATATATATTTAATTCTCTCTCCTACCTTTTGTCCTCCACTCACACTATATATATAATATTACACTCTTTTCTTTCACCATTCACACTTCACACGACACTCACTTCTTTTCTTTTCTTTTGTTTTCAAAAGCTTCACACCACCAATTTTTTAATCATTCTTTCACTCCATGCTTAAGCGTTTCTCACTCCCACCCGACAAGCACTCCCTCAAATAAACAAAACTTATTCTCTCATAAACAAACTTTCCTTTCTTTTACCCAAACTTTATCTATATATATATATATATATATATATATATATATATTAGGAAGCTTTGTTGTACAAACAGAGTAGTTTGCTCACAAAGAGGGAGCCAACGGCGAACGGCAGAATAGCGGGTACTGGAGCAGTGCGATGGCGGGGACTGGAAACAGAGACGGTGGTGATGATCGGCTGAATACGGTGGTGCTTATGATGGTGTATTTCTCACGGTGCGTATTTTCCTAACCTATGCTCTGATACCAATTGTTAGGATCGATTTATCAATTTGCTACTCACACAACACAATCACACACAATAAATGGACACAAAATTATACGTGGTTCGGTCCAAAAATGACCTACGTCCACGGAGCACACAACTTCACTAATTTGGAGAAAAGATTTACAAATCACTCTCTACACTCCTTCTCTGTTTTTCTCTCTTGTTGTGGTGATTTTCTTGTACTGAATATACATGTATTTATAGTTGCAGAGGATGCCAAAGTTTTCTCCAATTCTGGTGCCAAATTTCAACTGTCAAAGTTAGGCCAAGCCAAACTTCCTTGGGCGGCTGCCAAACTTCCATGGACGGTGCCAAACTTTGACTCCATATCAACAAAACTATGGCCTGAAACGATTCACAAAAGACGAAAGAATCTCCATAGATTACCAAGTACACTCCATAACCGGAAGAAAAATAGAGAACTAAGCCCAAAATATCCAAAGACCCCAAGGAGCCTCCACCTAATCAAAGGATCTCCTGCTCTCCTTCTTCTTCTAAAGAACCCACCACCACAAAAAGGGGATTGGCTTAGGGCTGCCCCAAGCAACCACCCCAGGAGGCAATCAAAGCTCACCACGAGTCTCCGGTATGATTAACAGATATATTATCCAGCCCTTCCGAGCTCCGGGAGAATGAAGCAACGGATGGTCAACTAACTCCTTTACCTGCTTGAACGTGCAGCACCAGTTGAACATAATCTGAAGTCTCTTTCTCGAGTAGACAATGGTCAATATCTTCCCCAAAGTTCTTATCTAACCGATTCAAGGGGCTTGCGAGCATCAAATATTTTTTCACGAAAATGATATCTCATGAAACTCCATCAAACCACAATAAATCAAGTGCACCTCAAATCTTTCACGACTCTTACCGACTCAAAGCTACACAACTGTCCCCTTGTTGGAATCAACTGACTCCAACAACTCAACCATCTCCTCCACCTTATGCAGAAAAACATCTCGATTGAACATCCCAAAAAAAACTCCCGTCATCAAGGTGATAGATAGAAGTGATTGTCATCTGCCTATCTATCTCAATCACAACCATTCTCAGAAAGAATCTCAAACAACCTCTATCCACATCAAGGGTCAAGTCAACCAATAAAAAGACAAGGCGCCCATTCCCTGATGCTCTTCCACAAGCCAACTCCCAATGAGGATCTCGAAACCAACTAGCATCATACAATTTTATCCTCACCAAATCTATCCTCTCCTCCCCAAAACACCAAGATAGTTTGCATTACAAAGTTTTGTGGAACAAGTCCAATTTCCTCATGCCCAATCCTCCCATCAGCATGATCCTACAAATTTGCTTCCACACAACAAGGACAAGGTGGTATTTGAACTCTCTTCTACCATACCTCATCAATAGAATTTCCTCTGGGACCTCCCTAACCTCCTCACCATAGAAGCCGAAATTGAGGGGGGAAAAGGATATAAACTAAGTGGGAAGGCTCAAACAGGTGCAATTCACCAAAGTTGAAGGCCCCCTTCTTTCAACCAGTAATGCATCTTCCAGCTAGGCAATCCCCTTTCCAGTTACTACACTACTAAATCCCAAGAAGAAGCTCCTCAAATCTAACCCCAAAAAGAAGCCCAAACTGACATAGGGCAAAGTCACCACCCGACAACACAAGATGTTGGCCATATAATCAATCTCTCCACCACTCCCACGGGCTCAATCTCACTCTTCTCAAGATTAACCACAATCTGGAAGCACACAAAATCCTTATCGAGTACCTCAAAAACCTCTCCTCGGCATCCCAAAACAAAATGATATCGTCCACCAAAAAAAAATAAAAGAGTGATAGATCTTCATTTGGCTAGATGGATTCTTCCCAACCTTGGAACCTCTATGTAATCATCTACCTATTGAATGCCTACATTCCAATGAGAAATATAAAGGTAGATAACGGATCCCATTGCCTAATACCTCTCGAGAAACTGAACAATTCAAGGGGACACCATTAACCAAGAGCAATATCTAGCCGTGAAAATACCAAACCGAATTATCCCTCCATCTTTCCCCAAAATATGTCCTCTACGAGATGTATATTAGAGGATCCTAATTCATATGGTCATAAGCTTCCTCACATCAACCTTACATACCACCCTTGCCTCACCACTGTTGGATCTGGCATATACACCTACACTAGCTACCAAAATGAATATTAAACTCTAGCGACCTCCTAAAAAAATAACACACTTAAATCACCACGTCAAAACACTTCAATCAGCCTTGTTGCTAGGATCTTACTTATAAGGTTGCACATACTGCCCATCTAAGTAGTAGGCAAGGTGTACTAAGGCGTTAAACATATCCTAAAGCTTTGGAGCATGTTACAGTTAAGTGAAGCACACAATAAAAATGCAATAAAAAAAATATAACTACTACTAAAGCATTTATATTCCATATTAAAGATGGAAATGTTGTCAAAGCAGCTACACACCCACATGTGCAAATCGTGCGCCTCTATGAACCTGAAGCCTAGGCGCACTTTTAACAACACTAGTGATAGGCTGAAATCCACAAGGTTAATGGCTCCAGGGATCGAGCCAGAAAATAATAGGAGAGGGGGCAAACAAAGAATTTTTTTTTGTAATTTCATGGGGGGCAATATTAATATTTACTAGTATATTAATATTTTCTTTCAAAATAGTAATAGAATTCTATGTAAAATATAAGGGGGTGCAAGTGACCCCCATACACCAAAGGTGGGTCCGTGCCTAGATGGCTCCACCTTTCTTAGGAATGAGAGCAATGAAGAAGGCATTCGTGGAATACTCAAACCTTCCATACAAATGGAAAAAAATGAGTTGTTGCCATTATGAAACTCTTCATTGCCTCCCACTTTCAGTGAAAGAAGGCCATAAATAAACCGTTAGGATGTGGCGAAATTCTATTGGTTATGTGATGTGTGTGGTTGTGATTGGTGGTATGATGTGGTCTTTCGAATAGTCAAAAGGGCAGCCTTTGGTTATGAAGAAAGGGCAGCCTTTTGTAATGAAGGAAGGGCAGCCTTTGGTGATGAAGGAAGGACTGCCTTCATTGCCTATATATATGGGAGTATACTTCATGTTTGAAGTAGAAAAGAAAAAGATAAGAGGAAGAGAGGAGTGAAAAGGTGTTGTCTGCACCAAAGTGAGGGTGTTGTATGTGTCTATGTAAAGGTGTTGTGTACACCAAAGTAAGAACATTGTGTGTGCCTATGTAATATCTTCCTAATAAAATATCTTCTATCCGTGGATGTAGGCCGGGTTGTGGCTAACCACGTTAAATGGTGTGTTGTATGTAATCTTGTGTTGTTTGTTGTTTAGATTTTCACGTTGTTGTTTGTTTCCGCTGCGTTTAAGAATGGAAATTAATTCCTAAAGAAAAGAGTTAATTTCTAACAAACTGGTATCAGAGCTCAAGGGTTGTGTGAGTAGCACATGGGTACGCGATCACAATGATGAGCGTTGGAGAGACGATGTGAGAAGGTGACATGAGGTGCTGCCAAGGAGGAACCTATCCATTGGGCGAGTGCACTGTGGAACTGCACAAGGAAGCGATGAAAGGTCGCACTAGCAGGAGGTTAGGTAAGTTGAGACTCGAGGGGAGTTGTTCAAGGCATAAGGCACAGTCACAAAGTCGTCACGCTCGAGAGAAGTTAGAATCTTTCTCAAAGATTATGGTTGTTGTGTGTCTTCCATTTTAAAGAGGCTTGTCTTGTCAAAGCCGCAGATTGTTAGTGAGAAGTTTGTCAGAGCCAAAGAATTCATGTTTTGTTGTATGGTGGAGATCCAAGAAAGGGGGGAAAAAAGGGCATTGGTGATGTTTAAATCGAGGTGCAGAGATCTCAAGTGAAGGTGGAGAATTTTCGTCAAGGTGAAGATTTGTTAGGATGTAGCGAAATTCTATTGGTTATGTAATGTGTGTGGTTGTGATTGGTGGTATGATGTGGCCTTTCGAATAGTCAAAAGGGTAGCCTTTGGTGATGAAGAAAGGGCAACCTTTGGTAATAAAGGAAGGGCAACCTTTGGTGATGAAGGAGGGATCGCCTCCGTTGCCTATATATACGGGAGTATACTTCATATTTGAAGTAGAGAAGAAAAAAAGAAGAGGAAGAGATGAGTGAAAAGGTGTTATGTGCACCAAAGTAAAGGTGGTGTGTAAACCAAAGTGAGGGTGATGTGTACACCAAAGTGAAGGTGTTGTGTGCGCCTATGTAAACGTGTTGTGTACACCAAAGTGAGGGTGCTATGTGCGCCTATGTAATGTCTTCTTAGTAACATATCTTATCTCCGTGGATGTAAGCCAGGTTGTGGCTGAACCACGTTAAATAGTGTGTGTTGTATGTAATCTTGTGTTGTTTGTTTCCGCTACATTTAAGAATGGAAATTAATTCCTAATGAAAGGGGTTAATTTCTAACAAAAACCATTTGGCTCGGCAATTTGTCTCCACCACAACTCCCTAAAGCTTGGACCACATCCTTCTCAAACAACCTCTCCATTTTCGAAGATCTTTCTTTAAAAGTGAAAGAATGTTCACAAGCACAACACTCCAATCACAACAATTGAACCAATTCCTAAAAATACTTCCACCACATAAACTAAAACTTCAACAAAGTCTTCCTCCTCAACCTCCCACGATTTGTTTTTCCTATATATAAGTAAGAAAAATATATCGAAAAGCGTTCAAAAGGGAAGCGCGTCCCATTTACAAAGAGAGAAAATCCAAGGCCTAAAATAACCCAAAAACTTCTCATTTTCCTTTATAGATTTACGGAACTTGCCTATGACATAATAAAAAAATAAAAAACATGCCCTTAATGATGACTATGGCGAACTCGATCTCGTCAAAGCAACGGCAATCGCACTCTAACTAAAGGCACCACCAAAGACATAAGGGCGCAACCCCCAAAAAATCTCAAGCCTGAGCACCCACAAAACAACTTCTCCCAATGGATAGCAAAAAGAACCCACAACAGGGACTAACAATCACGAGAAACCTAACAATATAAAAGGAGGTGATTAACGGACTCACCCTCCCTTTTGGAAAATAAATATCAATTAACCACACTAAAACCTCCTTAAGAGGATCTCAAAAGTGAGGATGCAACTCCCCACAGCAAACCAGGAAAAGAAAGCCATTGTCGGTACGGTCTTAGATCGCCAAACTGTCTTCTAAGGAAAAAGGGGACCTACTCGGTCTAAACAAGTGACGAAACTATGAAGAAACCTCGAATCTTCCATAGAAGAAAGCATCCAAATAGGAAAAATCTGTACCCAGTCCAACTAGAACGTGGCTATAGAATAGCTCGAGGAGCGCCGAGACCTCCTCTAGCTTTCAAGTCCTGAAAATGTCGCATGAACCGCACATCCCATAGTGACCTATCATTATCAAGGTGATAACAATCCACCACCAAAGCATTTCGAACACAAGTGATGCCAAAGAGCTGCGATGAACAAGATAGCCAAGGATGAATCCCCACACCACTTATCCTCCCAGAACCGAGCATGCCTCCCACCCCTCACACCAAACCTAAGATGCTCTGAAAAACCTATCCCACCCTCTACTAATGTCCCACCATAACCCCGCCCCTCTTCTGATCCTCAACTACCTCGAACACCACCACCTACCTCCTCCCTAAAATGACAAGCAATCACCCTCCTCCATAGGCTCTTCCTCTCCACCCTAAAACGCCACAACCACTTTCCTAAAAGAGCTCTATTGAAAAAGCCCAACCTTTTAATCCCCAAACCCTGTTCCCTCTGCTCAATCCCAAAAACCCCATTCCCTCACAAGCCTACACACCTCCTCGTAAGTAACCAAGTGATAAAACACAAGAATATCATCAGTGAAAGAAGTCGTGAGATCTCCACTGGTCGGATCCACACAGAGCCCATTTTGAAACCTTCAATAAATCCCAACTCCACAACCCTCCCCATAAGCCGAGTCAAAGCCTCCACAACAATTAAGAACAGAAGAGGGGAAAGAGGATCATCTTAGCAAAGACCTTGAGAACTCTCAAAGAAACCAGACAGGGAACCATTAATGAGGATTAAGAATATTGCCGAAGAGATGCAAAACTCAATTCACCGCCTCCACCTCATACCAAAACCCATCATCTCCAACAAATAAAGCAAGAAACTCTAATTCAAGTGGTAATAAGTTTTCTCAATATCCACTTGACCATAACACCCAGAATGCCACTCAGAAGCCTACCATCAATACACTTGCTTGCAATGAGACATAAGTCAAGGATTTTCCTTCCCCTACAAAAGCACTCTGATAATTGGATATCACGTCGTCCAACACTCCACGAAGAGGCAAAGCTAAGACCTTGACAAACAATTTATAGATGCAACCCACCAAGCTAATAAGCCACAAGTCCTTATTGTTAGTCACTAATTAACCCTAGAGGGGGGTGAATAGGGTGTTCAAAAATATTTCTAACTCTTTTCGAAATTGAAACACTCTATAACCAAAAATCAATTTCTCAATAAACAAGTGGATGATCCAATTTAAAATTCTCTAACAATTAATTGCAAGACAATTTATAGCATACAAAATATTCAAGTAATTATAGCATGAAAATTAATCAAGTAAAGAGAAAGAGATAGAGAGATTGACACCGTGATTTTTTCGAGGTTCGGTAACTCCTACTCCTCGGCTCAAGAACCCCTTCTTGAGACTTTTCCCGATCCTTTCACTATGGCCCTTCCTTAACAGGTGGAATGACAAACCTTTACAACACAAGCCTCTCGAGCTTGTCTCTCAATCAAGAGAACAACCCTCTCTTGAACATTCGGTGGACTTCACTTATCCGAGATTACAAAATTCGTATGTAATCAATAAAATCACTCAAGAACAAAAACACTCAAAACCCAAAGGTTTTTATGGAAGATAAATCAATATAAGCTCAAGTGTTTTTTGTGATTTTTCAATAGCTCTAGAAATGTATTCTCAAAGGATATGATCAATGAATGATATTTGGAGAATAGGAAGAGATACTAAAGGTTTTGATTTTCAAAGAAACTTGTAGAAAATCATATTTTCAAAGCTTGGTTTCAATGGCTTTTGTAGAGAAAATTTCTGCATAATTTTGAGAGTTTTTCTTCCTCTTCTTTCTCTTTTGTTTTTCAATCTATTAGCTTACAATACACATATCTCATTCTATATATATCAATACATTAGGGTTATGAGAGTGAGTATTGATTTAGAGAAGTCAAGAGCCGTTTGAAATTCATTAAACATGATGCACAAAACATGGAAACTGTTTTCTGAAAAACTGCAGAATTTGAGGTTCAAACTAGTCGACTACTTTGAGCTTCTAGTTGACTACTTTGAACTTCTAGTTGACTAGATTGGTTCTAGTCGACTACTTTGGAGCTTTAGTCGACTACTTCAAAAATGGATGAAAACTTGATGCTACTAATTGTTTTAGTCGACTACTAGAGAATACAAAGGATTCTTCTAGTCGACTATAACTTGAAAAACATTTAATAAAAATATTTTTCTTTCCGTTTAAGTTTGGTAAAGCGTTTTTCATTCCATTTGAGTTCGGTTCATTTTATACTTGAGCTTATATGATAATATCGACGCATAAAATTACCTTGTTACAATGATCGCTCCCCGACCTATTTACCTCGAGTCCTGAGTCTTCGACTTTCGCCTTTTGCGTTGAATATTTGAATTTCCATTTTCGCGCTTCAATTTCTTTCTCGGCTTTTCGCTTTTATTCAATCTTTCTTTCCGAGCTTGCTTTTCAATTCGTTTTCTTTCCGTGTTTGTTTTCCGAGTCGTTCACCTGTCTTTTGCTGAAAACATGAACTCGGTAATTCATTAGTATTAAACACGCTTTAAATGTTTTGTTAATATCAAAATAGGATTTATTGTCCGAGAATAAATTTCAAGGCCAACAATCTCCCCCTTTTTGATATTGACAAAACATTTCGTGTTTACGTGTAAATGGTGAAGTATCAAGTGATACTCTCCCTCAATGTGTGCATTACATGCTCCCCCTTAGTAAATATATTTTTTCAATTTCATACAACTAGCATGGAGGCACACATACACATGACTTACACACGCGAAAGCATGATACACGAAAGCAACTAACTTCTCCCCCTTTGGCAACATAAAAAGGTGGGAAGTGACGGTTGAATAAAGAATTTTTCATGCTAATACATCAACGTCCAAAGCCAGCTCAATTTCTCTACGAAATTTTGAAAGAGAATCCTCCGGAAAAAGCTTTGTGAAAATATCCGCTAATTGATTTTTAGTGTCAATAAAAACCAATACAACGTCTCCTTTTAGCAACATGATCACGTAAGAAATGATGTCTAATCTCGATATGCTTAGTTCGTGAACGATGAAAAGGATTTTTTGATATACAAATTGCGCTTGTAATACCGCATTCAATGAGCACATGATTGAAAATAAGCACATAGTCATATGCATAAAGCTTGGGATTTCTTCCCCAATCACCAATGAGCAAAGCTCCCCCTAAGAATGTGCATACAACATATACTCATCAACTAATTTTCTCCTCATTTGACATCATCAAAAAGAATAGATACAATTAAGTACAAGAAGAGAATCAAGTTGCATAAATGAATTGTGATCATAGAATATATCATTTGAAGTAACACAAACTCATATTTACCATACTTTTCATGAATATGCTTAAGATGATACCAATTTACAAACATAGCATTGCATTCATGATGGCAACAAGGATATGTTAGCACATGTCATCAATGATGACTAAAACATTTGTTTGATTTTCATAGACAAATAGGATATATAATCAAAATAGATTTTCATATATGAAGTACATGTATCAAGTGAATGACTCAAACGAAGAGTAACTTAATGTTCAAGTGTGTGTGTTTGAATTAAAGCTCAAACCATAAGTATTCAACATACTATATGTAAACAAAGAACACTCAAACACTAGATCATTTAAACTCACATAGTCATGTATGAAAATTCACTTAAAAACACATATGAGCATTTAAGAATAAGTCAACAACACCTTTATCTTAATCACATGAAAATAAATAAACACATATGCAACATCTAATCATAGAATGTAATGTGAATAGAGTAAAAATCATGACAATGACTAAGAAAAGAATATTCTAAAATAAGCAAGTGAAAAATACACAAGACAAATGCTAACACATTAATGTTCAGAGGCATTTCCATATCTTTATGAAATTTTACACAATGAGTTCTTTTGGATAAACTTTGTGAGAATACTGACGAAAAAAATTATAATCATGAAGGTGATCTCAATATTTCTCATAAGTGCATGTCTTTGAAAACTTTAATGTAATGACAAAGATATGTAATCTTCACAAGTGCTAAAAACACAAGATATAGAAAATATTGTATATCATTGAGAAAATCATAATAATGCAAGAACAATAAAAACATATGTCTTTCATGATATGTGCACATAAAACTCATGAAACATGTTTCAATAAACATTCAAGATAACAACATTTGAGCACAATATCTCCATCTTTTCAATATGTTTCCTTCAAAGAGGAACCTATAGTACCTTTTCATAATAAAGATCCAAGCATATATTAAATAGTTTCAACCAAGGTTACAATTTCAAACAACAAAGGCTAAGCACATGAATATCATTTTTATGAAAATCTTTATGTAAATACCTCTAGAATGATTACCAAGAAAATATATAATAGAGGATGATGAATTATTTAATTGCATAGAATTTCATCACATATTCCTTATCCTCATTTGCACTAGATAGATTATTCAAAGAAATTATGCTCTCTTGAGGTTTACTAGTTTCGACATATATGATTAAACATATATTCCAAGACCGGCCAAAATTCACTTCAAAATTAAACACCTCAAATAAATGTTCAATATGTCATATCAATAGAATTTAGATAAAACACTAAAATCATGAAGGCCTATGAACAAATATCAAGACATAGCTACCCAAATAATCAACCAAAATCAAGTGAAATAGCTTTGATGGTCTAGAGTTGGACATAACTATATTCTTTACAATTCATGCATGATCAAGACTTACATTCATATATCCAAGTCCTTTCAAAGCAAGCTACTATCAAGAATTCATCAAGAGCATAGTTAATTGCATGAACCAAGTAGCCAAATACCCAATCATCAAATTTACTCCATGGCATATCAATAATGTTACAACATACTTGAATAATCGTATGTATGTCATGATAAATCTCATCAATGAAAGCACATTAGTCATGGAGGATAGAAAATGTGTACCATGGTGCTAGTTTTACCCATTTTACTTAGTGTTGCTTGTAGATGATTTGTATTGTCCACTCATTTTGTGAGAGACTTTGATTTCATCTCCCCTTGTAATTTAAAGCATTACAAATGAAGGAATCAATCCACACCTACAAAATACACTCAAGTAGTTTTCTTTGGTACCCTTTTTGCTCTAGGGTCCATTTGTGTTAGCACATTTATGGGCAAGAATCATTATAAGCACATTAGCACAAAATCAATGATCTTCAACAACCATTATGCTCCAATTGAATTTACCATTCAAGAACATTTTTATGAAGTGCATTTGTCAATTCAAATAGTAGGATATGCTCATGGTTATTTAACAAGTACATGAATCAATATGAAATTTATAATATGAATGAAACTCTATTTTATATATGAATCATAGTAGGCAACCATATGCATCATTCATGTTCAATTTTCAAGAGTTGATAAGAAAACCGATATAACTTTCCTTGATTAGCAAAAATAAATTATATGCCATTTTCAAGATTTTTAAAGCTATAGCGCATAGGAAGATTCATTTCTTTTTCATTTCAAAATTCTTTGAACATTTGAAAGCACAATGAAAATATATTTTCATAAGAGTCACCCTTTTGAAATAATTTCACTCTAAATCAATGTGACACTTTTTTCATGCAATTTCAAGAAACAAAAGAATGTGATACATGAACAATGATCATTTATCAATCAATCAATACATTCATAAATCAACATGGTATACAAATTTCCGTTTCTTTTAGCATTTGACAATTGTTTCTCATCTTTCTTAACTAAGCATGCATTAGTCCTAAAAATAACGTCATAGCCATTGTCACACAATTTGACTAATGCTAAATAAGTTATGGTTCAAACCATCAACCAAAAACACACTATCTATAGAGAGAGTGGAAGATATACCAATTGAGTCAATCCTTATAATTTTGCCTTTAGAGTTGTCTCCAAAAGTTACGTTTCCTCCTTCATAAGTTTTTAGAGAAATGTACTTTGATTAGTCTCCCGTCATATGCCTTGAGCATCCGCTATCAAGAAAATATAGAAAATATTGAAAACTTTAATGTAATGACAAAGATATGTAATCTTCACAAGTGCTAAAAACACAAGATATAGAAAATATTGTATATCATTGAGAAAATCATAATAATGCAAGAACAATAAAAACATATGTCTTTCATGATATGTGCACATAAAACTCATGAAACATGTTTCAATAAACATTCAAGATAACAACATTTGAGCACAATATCTCCATCTTTTCAATATGTTTCCTTCAAAGAGGAACCTATAGTACCTTTTCATAATAAAGATCCAAGCATATATTAAATAGTTTCAACCAAGGTTACAATTTCAAACAACAAAGGCTAAGCACATGAATATCATTTTTATGAAAATCTTTATGTAAATACCTCTAGAATGATTACCAAGAAAATATATAATAGAGGATGATGAATTATTTAATTGCATAGAATTTCATCACATATTCCTTATCCTCATTTGCACTAGATAGATTATTCAAAGAAATTATGCTCTCTTGAGGTTTACTAGTTTCGACATATATGATTAAACATATATTCCAAGACCGGCCAAAATTCACTTCAAAATTAAACACCTCAAATAAATGTTCAATATGTCATATCAATAGAATTTAGATAAAACACTAAAATCATGAAGGCCTATGAACAAATATCAAGACATAGCTACCCAAATAATCAACCAAAATCAAGTGAAATAGCTTTGATGGTCTAGAGTTGGACATAACTATATTATTTACAATTCATGCATGATCAAGACTTACATTCATATATCCAAGTCCTTTCAAAGCAAGCTACTATCAAGAATTCATCAAGAGCATAGTTAATTGCATGAACCAAGTAGCCAAATACCCAATCATCAAATTTACTCCATGGCATATCAATAATGTTACAACATACTTGAATAATCGTATGTATGTCATGATAAATCTCATCAATGAAAGCACATTAGTCATGGAGGATAGAAAATGTGTACCATGGTGCTAGTTTTACCCATTTTACTTAGTGTTGCTTGTAGATGATTTGTATTGTCCACTCATTTTGTGAGAGACTTTGATTTCATCTCCCCTTGTAATTTAAAGCATTACAAATGAAGGAATCAATCCACACCTACAAAATACACTCAAGTAGTTTTCTTTGGTACCCTTTTTGCTCTAGGGTCCATTTGTGTTAGCACATTTATGGGCAAGAATCATTATAAGCACATTAGCACAAAATCAATGATCTTCAACAACCATTATGCTCCAATTGAATTTACCATTCAAGAACATTTTTATGAAGTGCATTTGTCAATTCAAATAGTAGGATATGCTCATGGTTATTTAACAAGTACATGAATCAATATGAAATTTATAATATGAATGAAACTCTATTTTATATATGAATCATAGTAGGCAACCATATGCATCATTCATGTTCAATTTTCAAGAGTTGATAAGAAAACCGATATAACTTTCCTTGATTAGCAAAAATAAATTATATGCCATTTTCAAGATTTTTAAAGCTATAGCGCATAGGAAGATTCATTTCTTTTTCATTTCAAAATTCTTTGAACATTTGAAAGCACAATGAAAATATATTTTCATAAGAGTCACCCTTTTGAAATAATTTCACTCTAAATCAATGTGACACTTTTTTCATGCAATTTCAAGAAACAAAAGAATGTGATACATGAACAATGATCATTTATCAATCAATCAATACATTCATAAATCAACATGGTATACAAATTTCCGTTTCTTTTAGCATTTGACAATTGTTTCTCATCTTTCTTAACTAAGCATGCATTAGTCCTAAAAATAACGTCATAGCCATTGTCACACAATTTGACTAATGCTAAATAAGTTATGGTTCAAACCATCAACCAAAAACACACTATCTATAGAGAGAGTGGAAGATATACCAATTGAGTCAATCCTTATAATTTTGCCTTTAGAGTTGTCTCCAAAAGTTACGTTTCCTCCTTCATAAGTTTTTAGAGAAATGTACTTTGATTAGTCTCCCGTCATATGCCTTGAGCATCCGCTATCAAGAAAATATAGAAAATATTGAAAACTTTAATGTAATGACAAAGATATGTAATCTTCACAAGTGCTAAAAACACAAGATATAGAAAATATTGTATATCATTGAGAAAATCATAATAATGCAAGAACAATAAAAACATATGTCTTTCATGATATGTGCACATAAAACTCATGAAACATGTTTCAATAAACATTCAAGATAACAACATTTGAGCACAATATCTCCATCTTTTCAATATGTTTCCTTCAAAGAGGAACCTATAGTACCTTTTCATAATAAAGATCCAAGCATATATTAAATAGTTTCAACCAAGGTTACAATTTCAAACAACAAAGGCTAAGCACATGAATATCATTTTTATGAAAATCTTTATGTAAATACCTCTAGAATGATTACCAAGAAAATATATAATAGAGGATGATGAATTATTTAATTGCATAGAATTTCATCACATATTCCTTATCCTCATTTGCACTAGATAGATTATTCAAAGAAATTATGCTCTCTTGAGGTTTACTAGTTTCGACATATATGATTAAACATATATTCCAAGACCGGCCAAAATTCACTTCAAAATTAAACACCTCAAATAAATGTTCAATATGTCATATCAATAGAATTTAGATAAAACACTAAAATCATGAAGGCCTATGAACAAATATCAAGACATAGCTACCCAAATAATCAACCAAAATCAAGTGAAATAGCTTTGATGGTCTAGAGTTGGACATAACTATATTATTTACAATTCATGCATGATCAAGACTTACATTCATATATCCAAGTCCTTTCAAAGCAAGCTACTATCAAGAATTCATCAAGAGCATAGTTAATTGCATGAACCAAGTAGCCAAATACCCAATCATCAAATTTACTCCATGGCATATCAATAATGTTACAACATACTTGAATAATCGTATGTATGTCATGATAAATCTCATCAATGAAAGCACATTAGTCATGGAGGATAGAAAATGTGTACCATGGTGCTAGTTTTACCCATTTTACTTAGTGTTGCTTGTAGATGATTTGTATTGTCCACTCATTTTGTGAGAGACTTTGATTTCATCTCCCCTTGTAATTTAAAGCATTACAAATGAAGGAATCAATCCACACCTACAAAATACACTCAAGTAGTTTTCTTTGGTACCCTTTTTGCTCTAGGGTCCATTTGTGTTAGCACATTTATGGGCAAGAATCATTATAAGCACATTAGCACAAAATCAATGATCTTCAACAACCATTATGCTCCAATTGAATTTACCATTCAAGAACATTTTTATGAAGTGCATTTGTCAATTCAAATAGTAGGATATGCTCATGGTTATTTAACAAGTACATGAATCAATATGAAATTTATAATATGAATGAAACTCTATTTTATATATGAATCATAGTAGGCAACCATATGCATCATTCATGTTCAATTTTCAAGAGTTGATAAGAAAACCGATATAACTTTCCTTGATTAGCAAAAATAAATTATATGCCATTTTCAAGATTTTTAAAGCTATAGCGCATAGGAAGATTCATTTCTTTTTCATTTCAAAATTCTTTGAACATTTGAAAGCACAATGAAAATATATTTTCATAAGAGTCACCCTTTTGAAATAATTTCACTCTAAATCAATGTGACACTTTTTTCATGCAATTTCAAGAAACAAAAGAATGTGATACATGAACAATGATCATTTATCAATCAATCAATACATTCATAAATCAACATGGTATACAAATTTCCGTTTCTTTTAGCATTTGACAATTGTTTCTCATCTTTCTTAACTAAGCATGCATTAGTCCTAAAAATAACGTCATAGCCATTGTCACACAATTTGACTAATGCTAAATAAGTTATGGTTCAAACCATCAACCAAAAACACACTATCTATAGAGAGAGTGGAAGATATACCAATTGAGTCAATCCTTATAATTTTGCCTTTAGAGTTGTCTCCAAAAGTTACGTTTCCTCCTTCATAAGTTTTTAGAGAAATGTACTTTGATTAGTCTCCCGTCATATGCCTTGAGCATCCGCTATCAAGAAGTCATTTCCTTTAAGGCGGACTTCAAGCATACCTACAAAACAAATTTAAGTAACATTTGTTGGTACCCAACTTATCTTGGGTCCACTAGGGTTAGAGAGAGATGCAATGGTTCCTTTTGGAACCCAAATCATTTTTGGTATAACATTATCCTTTCTATGTAAGCATGCAATGGTTCCTTTTGGAACCCAAATTATTTTTGTTATCACTTTCTTCTTTCTAAGTAAACATGCATTTGCATTATGTCCATTTTTCTTGCAATTATAACATGTAACATGTTTATGATCATTTGAGGATGCATGAGATGATTGTCTTGTAAATGTATGCCTTAAAGATTTTCTCTTTTTCAAGATAATAGCATCTTTATCAAAAGCATCATACCCTAGACCACATTTATCAAATGATCCTCTTTGTCTTCCCAACATAATACTAAGGTTCTCCTTTCCTTTTGTAAATTTAGCTAAGACATTTATTTGATCATCTATAGTATTTTTCAACCGATTATTTTCCTTTTCTAGCTCAATGTTTTTGTCATTGCATGAAACTTCTAAGTTGGAAGTATTAGAGCTACATGAAGATTTAGCTTTCTTAAGAAGAATATATTTTCTAGCTAACTTTTCAAATTCATCATGCAATTCTTCAAATGCATCTTGTAATTCACCATAAGAAGAGAGAAGTTCATCATATGATAATTTATCTTTATCTAATGAATGTGAATTTAAATGTACATCTTCTTCATTTGCCGTGAAACAAGGGTTTTCCATTTCTTCATCATTTTCCTCCTCACCCGAGTCACATGAGTCGTAGTCATCCCATGTGGCATTCATAGCCATCTTGCTTAGTCTTTTCTCGTTCTCCTTTTTGAGCTTGAAGCAATCACTTTTGTAGTGTCCCGGATTTCCACAATTGAAACACGTTGGAGGTTCCCTTTTCTTAGGCTCGCCTTCTGATTCAATTATCCTCATGAATTTTCCACCATTGGCTTTTTTTCTTTGAAGGTATTTCTTGAATTCTTGAGTGAGCAACGCAATATCCTCATCCACTTCTTCTTCATTAGGCTCAATGGCTTCATTTTTGGTAGAGGCTTGCAAAGCTATACCTTTTCTTGGCTTGATGTCGTCTTCACGAGATTTCAATGTGATTTCCCAAGTGAGTAGAGAGCCGAAAATCTCATCAAGACTCATGTTGTTGAGATCATGAGCTTCTTTGATTGTCGTTACCTTTGCATCCCATTTGGCCGGAAGACTTCTAAGCACTTTGCGTGACGTATCGGATCTAGGAACAATTCTACCAAGATGCTTTAGTCCATTCAAAATGTTAGTGAAACGAGACATCATAGAATTGATATTTTAATCTTCCTTCATGGCAAATAATTCATATTCATGCATAAGTATATCAATTTTAGATTCTCTAACTTAAGTAGTACCTTCATAAGTTACTTCAAGTTTATCCCACATTTCTTTTACCGTGGAGCAAGTAGAGACACGATTAAATTCGTTTGGACTTAAGGCACAATTTATATTCACCTTAGCTTTAGCCTTAAATGACATAAATCTACGCTCATCATTATCCCATTCGTTGGGAAATTTGGGGATAGTTTTTCCATTTACTATTTTTGTTATAGTGAAAGGTCCATCAACAATAACTTGCCAAATATGAAAATCAATAGCTTGAAGAAAGTCTACCATTCTAGTCTTCCAATAGCTATAGTTTGAACCATCAAACCATGGGGGTCTAATAATAGATTGTCCTTCAACGTGAGTGACTAAATGTGAGGCCATGATCGTTCTCTAAGACGGTTAAGTCCAAAAAATAGAGATTAGGCTCTGATACCAATTGTAAGTCACTAATTAACCCTAAAGGGGGGTGAATAGGGTGTTCAAAAATATTTCTAACTCTTTTCGAAATTGAAACACTCTATAACCAAAAATCAATTTCTCAATAAACAAGTAAATGATCCAATTTAAAATTTTCTAACAATTAATTGCAAGACAATTTATAGCATACAAAATATTCAAGTAATTATAGCATGGAAATTAATCAAGTAAAGAGAAAGAGATAGAGAGATTGACACCGTGATTTTTTTGAGGTTCAGTAACTCCTACTCCTCGGCTCAAGAACCCCTTCTTGAGACTTTTCCCTATCCTTTCACTATGGCCCTTCCTTAACAGGTGGAATGGCAAACCTTTACAACACAAGCCTCTCGAGTTTGTCTCTCAATCAAGAGAACAACCCTTTCTTGAACATTCGGTGGACTTCACTTATCCGAGATTACAAATTCGTATGTAATCAATAAAATCACTCAAGAACAAAAACACTCAAAACCCAAAGGTTTTTATGGAAGATAAATCAATATAAGCTCAAGTGTTTTTTGTGATTTTTCAATAGCTCTAGAAATGTATTATCAAAGGATATGATCAATAAATGATATTTGGAGAATAGGAAGAGATACTAGAGGTTTTGATTTTCAAAGAAACTTGTAGAAAATCATATTTTCAAAGCTTGGTTTCAATGGCTTTTGTAGAGAAAATTTCTGCAGAATTTTGAGAGCTTTTTTTCCTCTTCTTTCTCTTTTGTTTTTCAATCTATTAGCTTACAATACACATATCTCATTCTATATATATCAATACATTAGGGTTATGAGAGTGAGTATTGATTTAGAGAAGTCAAGAGCCGTTTGAAATCCATTAAACATGATGCACAAAACATGGAAACAGTTTTCTGAAAAATTGCAGAATTTGAGGTTCAAACTAGTCGACTACTTTGAGCTTCTAGTTGACTACTTTGAACTTCTAGTTAACTAGATTGGTTCTAGTCGACTACTTTGAACTTCTAGTTGACTATTTTGGAGCTTTAGTCGACTACTTCAAAAATGGATGAAAACTTGATGCTACTAATTGTTTTAGTCGACTACTAGAGAATACAAAGGATTCTTCTAGTCGACTATAACTTGAAAAACATTTAATAAAAATATTTTTCTTTCCGTTTAAGTTTGGTAAAGCGTTTTTCATTCCATTTGAATTCGGTTCATTTTATACTTGAGCTTATATGATAATATTGACGCATAAAATTACCTTATTACAATGATCGCTCCCCGACCTATCTACCCCGAGTCTTGAGTCTTCGACTTTCGCCTTTTGCGTTGAATATTTGAATTTTCATTTTCGCGCTTCAATTTCTTTCTCGACTTTTCGCTTTTATTCAATCTTTCTTTCCGAGCTTGCTTTCCAAGTCGTTTTCTTTCCGTGCTTGTTTTCCGATTCGTTCACCTGTCTTTTGCTGAAAACATGAACTCGGTAATTCATTAGTATTAAACACGCTTTAAATGTTTTGTTAATATCAAAATAGGATTTATTGTCCGAGAATAAATTTCAAGGCCAACACTTATCAGTCGCCTCTCCTTTTTTGGGAACCTCCAAAAATCAAGCAACAAAGGAATATGATTTGACATTAGACTAGCCAATACCCCTTAAGCCATGTCTGAAAACCTAAGAACAAGAATCGGCCCCCAAGCAATATTTAATCGAAGGCATGAGGTGCCCACTAGGCCATGTCTCATTACATTTGCTTTGACATTCCGAAATCTAGTGCACATATTTCCAATGGCCACAAAAGTTTCTGACACCATGGATGTTGACTGTTGAGGCAACCCATAAAATAAATTTTGTTTCTCCTTCTTCTTCAACAACCCCGGGCATCCAACTTTAAAACACCAAACATTGAGGAATAACATCACTTCCCCCACAACCTTCTCCCTTCGTTCAGCCCCATCTTAGCTTCCTTCGCTAAAGAATTAAACCATAGAAGACCATTAGGCAAGGCTAATACGCCACCCCAATGGACACTTTGCAGTTCCTTGAAACCCACTTTATAATCTAGAGCAGGCTACCCATTACCCAATCAAATATCCTAACCAAACACAACTTTTCAGCATTGCAGTTTTTATGGTCATTAACACGAAACAAATGTCCTTGGCTTGTCGACTTGCCTTCAACCTCACTGGAGATGGAGAGACGAGGGAGACTAACTACCTTTAAGAATGAACCTCCTCTCCCTCAAAAGATCTCATGGCTTAATTGCATTGACGTGTGGTATTGCTTCACTTGTTGATTATATATATATATATATTTCAAAAGAAACAAACGAACCAATTCTTGCCCCAAATTTCTATTATGCAAGACAACGAATAACATTACGCCTATGTTACATGGACTATTCTACAGTAGGTGAAGTAACCAAAACCGACTAATATGTAGTATGACATGGGTCTGAGATATGTGTCAGACACTTTTTGTTGGACATTGACCTAAAAATTTAGATCGAATGATTCCATGTTATATTATTATTTTAAATGAATGAAATGTCTAATTTAAATACTATTTAATTAAAAAAATTATTGTACACTTAAGAATAACATAAAAATATTAAATAAGATGAATATTTAACCGTGTCCATGTAGGGATGGCAATGGGGCAGTTTTGTCAATCCCCATAACCAAAACCACGAAAATTTCCATCCCCCATAACCGTTTAAAAATCTCACCCTTACCCCCGTAACCACCCTAAACCGTCACCCCGTCCCCCATAACCGCCCCAAACCGCCTCATTAAACCAATTTTTTCCCCTAAAAATAAATAAAATATAAATACATTAATATATACTCTAATTTACAAACTCAATGGGTAAATATTCTCCAATTTGCATGTCATACCCAAATCTGTAAATAATAAATTGGAAAAATAATGTGATTTATTAAACTTATACTAGAGTTATATAAGAAGATAGTAAATAATTTGTTTAAGGATATTAATAGACTTAGACTAGAGTTAATTTGTTTAAGGATATTAATGTAATTTTAATATAAGAAGATAGTAAATAAATATATACTTATGTAAATTTAATTAAAATAATTAAATATTAATAATGCGGTTTGGGGCGGGGAGGTTCCCCAATGGAGAACCCCTCAAATTGTCCCCCGTCATTTTTTTTAACCCCCATAACCACCCCGTTTTTAAATGGGGTGGTTTTGGACGGTTACCCTGCGGGGCGGCTTTTTCTACCATCCCTAACCAAGTATTTTTCTATTAAATATTTGACACATCCAACACGATAATACATACATGTGTCTGACACACGCAGCCAATGTAACATGGCATTATGCTACAACCCTTAGTGGTGTTGAGTTATTATCTTGTACAGCAGTGAGCTCGCCCTTTTTACTTATTATTCAAGGTAAGGTACACGAGGACTAATATTTATTGGTTAATTGTTAATTAGTACCTACAAGACTCGGGGGATGAAACTTTATGTAATGTTTTTTTTGCCTACCTGTCTAAGCCCTTATTGCCTATAATGAAGAAGGGTAGAGGTTATGTGGTGTTCAACTTCCGTAATCAATGTACTCGACTTTGTGGGACTAGAGTGTTGTTTACGTACGGAGTTAAATTTAGTGATACTTGGTAACTTATGGATAGCTCAATAAGATTTTAGCCATGCCACGTAGAATAGGGGTGAGACGTTCCAAAGTATACGATGTCAAGTTTTCCTACCCATGTCCATGTCGTCTCATGCCAACACGTTACATAGCACCAAACTAAAGAGAAAAACAATTGGACTGACGCCCCATTTTGATTATAGCTTTCAGTTGCAGAGTGTTGTGAGTCAAAATCAGAATATATTTGGTAAAATAAATTTGTCAATAGATTACAATGGAATTTTGTAAAAACATACAAAACACCAAAACGATGTCTTCTGTTTTAGCCCAAATTTCAAAAACGGGTTGGTACTGTTTTTAAACACTCGGGTCAGTACCAAAAACATGTTTCAGGCTAGTGCTTCGCTACAGTACCGGACCTGCAACATAAAACATGACACGGAAACACCAACCACGAAGGGCTAGCTTTGCATATATTTTTTTCCTTTCTTTTTAAGTTCTTCTGGGGTAACTTGCAGCACCAAGGCATTTTCTCCCAAAATTAAATTTATTCTACTTAAAAACACAAAAACATTTTCAAGGACAGGCAATTGAATTAAGGTATATCTATTTCTACCATATGCAAGATCATATATACACGAAATGCTGGGCAATCAATCTACAATTATCTCTCCCAATTCATAAGCATCAAAAGATAATTCAACTACTTTCAAATCATTTTAGTAACAATATATTCAAAAAAAAAGAAAAGAAAAGAAAAAGGGTAATTTGCAGCCACACCCCCTGAGGTTTGCATCTATTCCACCTAAATGGAGATTTTCGGAATTTTGACACAAACACCCCCTGAGGTTTGGTTTTGCTTGCCATGACACCCCAAATGATGAAAATACTCTTCACAAAATTCCAAAATATTAAGGGTAATGTGAAATGACCTTTATACCCCAATCCCAAATATATAAAATTTTGAAAAACATATATATAAATTCAAAAATATATATAAAATTCGAAAAAATGTATAAAAATAGAAAACAAATATTTAAATTTTGAAAAAATATATATAAAATTAGAATAAAATATATAAATTTCGAAAAATATATATAAATTTTGAAATATATATAAAAAATAAAAATATATATATATAATTCGAAAAAATATATATATTTTTTGAAAAATATTTAAATTCGAATATATATATTTCAAAATATATATATAAAATTAAAAAAATTATATAATTTCGATAAACATATATAAATTTCAAAATATATATAAAAAATTCAAAAAAATATATAAAATTTGAAATATATATATAATTCGAAAATATATATATATAATTTGAAAATTATATAAACTCAAATATATATATATTTCAAAAAAAAAATTAAAAATATATATATTTTCAAAAACAAAATTCAAAAAATTATATAATTTCGAAAAACATATATAAATTTCAAAATATATATATATAATTCAAAAATATATATATAATTTGAAATATATATATAATTCGAAAATATATATATAAAATTTGAAAAATATTTAAACTCGAATATATATATATATATATATATATATATATATATATATATTCAAAAAAAATAAAAAAATCAAAATATATATATTTTCAAAAACAAAATTAAAAACATTAAATAATTTCGGAAAACATATATAAATTTCAAAAAATATCTATATTTTTTTTTTATATATATATATTTTCAAATTATATATATATATATATATTCGAATTATATATATATTTCAAATTTTACATATTTTTTGAAATTTATATAAGTTTTTCAAAATTATATAATATTTTGAATTTTGGTTTTGAAAATATATATATTTTGAATTTTTTATTTTTTTTTTAAATATATATATTCGAATTTATATATTTTTCAAATTATATATATATATATTTTCAAATTATATATATATTTCAAATTTTATATATTTTTTGAAATTTATATATGTTTTTCAAAATTATATAATTTTTTGAATTTTGGTTTTGAAAATATATATATTTTGAATTTTTTATTTTTTTTGAAATATATATATATATATTCGAATTTATATATATTTCAAATTTTATATATATATTTTCGAATTATATATATTTCAAATTTTATATATTTTTTTGAATTTTTTATATATATTTTGAAATTTATATATGTTTTTCGAAATTATATAATTTTTTTAATTTTGGTTTTGAAAATATATATATTTTTTGAATTTTTTATTTTTTTTGAAATATATATATATATATTCGAATTTATATATTTTTCAAATTTTATATATATATTTTCGAATTATATATATATTTCAAATTTTATATATTTTTTTGAATTTTTTATATATATTTTGAAATTTATATATGTTTTTCGAAATTATATAATTTTTTGAATTTTTTATATATATTTTTCGAAATTTATATATTTTATTTTAATTTTATATATTTTTTTCAAATTTTAAATATTTGTTTTCGAATTTTTTACATTTTTTCGAATTTTATATATTTTTTTGAATTTATATATATGTTTTTCGAAATTTTATATATTTGGGGGTTGGGGCATAAAGGTCATTTCACATTACCCTTAATATTTTGGAATTTTGTGAAGGGTATTTTCGTCATTTGGGGTGTCATGGCAAGCAAAACCAAACCTCAGGGGGTGTTTGTGTCAAAATTCTGAAAATCTGCATCTAGGTAGAATAGATGCAAACCTCAGGGGCTGTGACTGAAAATTACCCAAAAAAAAAAAAGCAATGCCATCATAAGAAAAGAAAAGAAAAAAGTAATTACAAAATTAAAAAAAGTAAGAGAAGCTGTCTAATAATCCCCCTAATTTTAGTCGCTATGGAATTAAAGTCGATCGAAACTAGAATATAAAAATGGAGGAATACATGCGTGTGTATATATATATACATGCGTGTGTGAGTGTATGATATGTGTAATTACTTACCCGGAATCGGGGTTGGAGATTCTGTGAATCCGAAGGCATCTAGAAGAAGAATCCCAAAAGGAGAGTTGGATTACACTCTGACACTTCCATGGATGTGAATTGGGTATTTTCAAATCGAATAATCCAGGTAAACTAGGGTTTTGACCATTTTACGAAGTGGACCATTCAATTTTGACCAAAAAGTAAATTATAAAAAATAGTTGAAATTTTGAAAACGTCGAATTGTTTTTATTTTATTTTTCTGCAACAAACAAAAGGAGCTAAGAAAGAGTAATTTCTAACCATATTTAAATTTGATATCGAAGATATAATAAATAACACCAATTCATTTTTATAATTTTACTTTTCAATGATCGGTGCATTTAATAGATACCTTACCATAGTCAAATAGAAAGAAAGGAGAAAAAAAGTTCATGTTATAATGTGGCAAAATTTCATAAGTTAAAATAGTGGCGGATGACGGAATTGATGAAGCATCCAGCATCCAGGATGAGAAGTATATTTGTTGGTGGCATCATTAAGTATGAGTTCTGAAATTGTGGGTTAATCAATCTCATTGGCTGGAATTGTGGGCAATGAGTCTTGCTGATTACTTAACAATAAAATTTAATTGTTGTCTATTTGCTTATATACATGGGAATATACTTCAAGAGAAGAGTAGAGAAAGAGAATAAAAAGAGGAAGAGGGTGGGTGTTGTGTGCACCAATGTGTTGCGTCGCTTATATAATATGTCTTCATAGTGAAATATCTTCTCTTCTTTTGTATTATTTTATTTTTTGTTTCCGCTACGTAAAAACAATGGAATTGATTCCTAATGAAAGGGATCAAATTCCTAGCAGTTCATATATTGATGTTGTCAAGCACGGAGCCACTAAGGCTCCAATGGGGGCAGTTGCCCCCATTCAAATTTTTTTGTTTTTGTATTTTTTAGTGATAATTTCTGTATTTTGAAGAAAATATAGACAAAAATTAACATTTGACCCATTCAATTTTGAAAAAATTAGGCTTATTGCCCCTCTTTGCCCCGTTCACAAAAATTCCTGGCTCCGTCCCTAGATGTTGTGGACATAAGTTAATAGTCGTCAATATCTGTGTAATTTATCAAAATTAAACTTACTTAAGTCAAAATTTAAAGTCGTAAGTGCAATAAATATGTGTAAAAACATGTCTTTGGACACACAATAGTCATATGGGTTGTTGGATGTAATTGTGCTAAATAAAATTATTATTATAAAAAATAAAAATTATATTCAACGGTGATTGTGATCGATGTGTGTGAGTATCTTTGTTGTTTATCTGTAAACAAGATATTACTTTCGTGCATATATAGAGAACAATGGGGAATGGTATTGATTTATCTTTTGGTCACATTTGAGTAGGGCTGCAAATGAACCGAGCCGTTCGTGAGCAGGCTCGGGTTCGGATCGTTAAGAGCTCGGCTCGTGCTCGTTCGTTTAGTAAACGAACCGAGCCTGAGCACAATTTTTAGGCTCGTTTAATAAACGAGCCGAGCTTGAACATTACTAAGCTCGGCTCGCCAAGCTCGTGAACAAGCTCGTCTAAGTTAAATAGTAAAATTATATCATATTTGATAAAAAAAAATGTTCAAATTGAACAAATTATGAAAATTATTATGAAAATATTATAGAAATTAGGCGGTCATAACATAAAATTCATTCATAAAAAATTATACTAATGAAAATATGTTAAAACAGATATGCAACAACTCAATCCAGACAACTATTAGGAAGATTAATATATGTTGCACTGAAACGAGTCGTTCGTGAACAAGCTCGGGCTCGGCTCGTTAAATCTGGCGTTCGGCTCGGGCTCGTTCGTTAAGCAAATGAACCGAGCTTGAACACATTTTCTAGGCTCGTTTAGTAAATGAACCGAGCTTGAACATTCCAAAGCTCGGCTCGGCTCGGTTCATTTGCAGCCCTACATTTGAGTTCTTCCTTCAAAATGTAAAACTTTAATAGTGGTGAAGAATTAGACTAAAGCACATTTCAACATGAATATCTACACAACACAAAAATCACTATCATCTTGATCTATCTAATAGTCTAGCAGATAATCTTAAATTCACTGTCCTCCGTGACATGTATTATTTGGATTAATTCCAAATGATGAAAAGTGTAACCTTGAAGATCCTGTGCTGCATATACATTTCCAGCTCTGATCTTAGAACAAAGGTTTAAAGCTCTGCAGACCAATATCAACATATAGAACACCGGCACAAGAGCCCTTGTTTTATTTAAATTTTCCACGAAAATTAAAGCCGATGATGAATTCAAATGATCTTATACAGCGTTTGGGAGAATGAAATGAAATGTTCGTTCCCTCCAATAGAAAATCCATTCTGCCCGATTCATATAAAATGAGTTGTCCCTCTACCAAACATTCAAGCTTCTGTTACTACAGATGATACTTTCACATACGACGAACCCATTGCTCAAGTCGAAGCTGCTTTAATGGAGGACCAAGATTCGGCTTATTCTTCTGTGGACACCTCCATTTTCCAGCAGTTTCCACTGCATCACAACTTCGAATATTGGTCATTTCTGATAACACATTTCTTCCTACATTAGTACCCTTGTCACTGGCTGTTGAAACTGCATTCTTGTTTCTCAAGGACACAGATTTTACTGCAAACAGCCTTTTCGAAGAACTCTCATCATTTCTTTTACTAACGCACTTTTTCGTAGAAATGAAAGCGGTTCCTGCAAAGTCATGTCCATCATTTTCTTTGTTGTTGCTTCCACTAGTACGTTTTCGCATTGAATCTCCATTTACTGTAGCCGATTCTGCATTACTTCGCTGAGGTTGAATCTCAACATTTTTTAGTTGAGCTTTACCTGTGAAGTCCCTCCCATGAAGCAACTTTGTTGGAGATTTTCCGCCGTTATTAGCTGCAGAATCTTCCCTATACAAGCTTGAATTTTTGGCAGCTTTGGCTGCATCACTATATGGATTTTGTGTTGTTGCTTCTTCCAAGATGGGTTCAGAAATCCGTTGCAGAGGTAAGTCATCAATGACACCTGAGTTTTTGCACCCATCAACCCCGTGGTTACCCTAATGTTCCAAACAACAAACATATGCTTAGGAAGAATAAATGTAACCATTGCATTTTACAACTGAAAGAGATTTCTAGGTAATGAAGATGTAATCATACACCCTCCCCAAAACTGAGATTTCTAGGTCATGGGACAAAAATTTGTAGTCTAGACAACAGAACCAATAGGCCTGAAAATATTTAGTCAGTTAGCACAATAAAACTTGATAGAATCCCTGAAGAAATAATCTAAATGTAAAGTTCGTGTCCAATTAAACTTCATGAGAGAGGCCTTCACCGAAGATGGAGTTGTGTTCTTGCCGCTAGGTCACAAACTTCAAACCCTTAGCAGAACTTCCATAAGTGAATAATGTGGATTACATTTTAATAGTAATTATGGAATGCAGAACGAACAAAATGGAAGAATGTATAAAGAAGAGTACCTTGGGTACGCACAGGTGACCATAGTTTCTATTTTCGAAGGGGTTGTTACTTTTAACAACCCCATTAGAAGCCATCTTCTCAGCAGCAACCAATTCATCCCCCTTTCCTGTTCTTATAGATTCTCTCAAATTCTCCTCTCTTTTGCTGCTCTTTCCAGCATTAAATCCCCCTCTATCACATTCACTTTCTTTCAGGTAAGAAAGTTCAAAATCATCACTTGTATTCAATAGTGGAGATTCATAAACATAGCTTGAGAACCACTTTTCAATGTCAATGTTGGGAGGCTCTGATAAACCAATACATACAGAAAAGTCAGCACTTCCTAGGTAGTTTGATTGATGCTCAGTTTGGTCGCCGAAAAGTAAGGAAAGCAAAGAAACTTGGAACTCTGCAAACAACTCCAATGTCAAAAAAACAACCTTTTATACAAGGTCCCAAGTTTCATTTCTTTTATTTTCCTATGGTTTTGCAGGGACCAAATGAGCAATTGTTGGAATTTTGAAAAAATAAAAACAAAAAAGGAAATTGGGGAAAGTTTTACAAACCAGAGTAAAGGGAGAGAGAATCTGAAGAATCCAAAACCTGCAATCGGAAAAGGATGCAATGATGAAATAGTAAATTGGACTGACTAAAAATTTATAGCTTTACCTCTTTAGTTTTAACGAGAAGTTGTTGAATAGGAAATAAATTTGTTATCTTAGTACTTTAAACTCAATCTAGTATAAAACATTGGGTTCTTTTGTTTTCCTAAATTTTTCTAAACAGTGTTAAATATGTAGCAGACAGGTATGTTAAGGAAAAGAAGGTATTAGAGAAAGAAAAGTCGCAGCTTTGAGGTCAAGATGTGAACATTTTGTATTTGATTTGTTAGACCATCCCAAGTCTACATGATAATGACGAGATCATTTGACAAGTGATACCTTCTTAATAACATGTTACCAAGGGATCTATAAGTAGCAAGCTCATGTTCATCGACGCATGATGTCTGTCTACATGTATGCTTTGACCTAACATTAGTTAGTAAACATTGAATTCACTTAGAGATTGCACACCATACAGGTTAACCCTGACATAGCTAAGAAGAATGAATGACAGCATGAATGAATAATTTGGTTTTCGGTAAGCAATGAATGAATAATTTTGAATATTCTGATGTGTCTCTAATTATTTAAAAGAAAAGGAGAATTAATTTTTTGGGTAAAATCGATCATAAAGAAAATATATATATATATTCACTTGAAGCACCTAAAGAGCTATTCCACACAGCATCAATCAATGATCCAGATTTCTGGAACACCTAGTAGAATTCAAGTTAGGGGTGATGTACGATTTCGAAACAATAAACAAACTCATTATCTGGTAAGACTAATGGCCTAAGAAGTCTGCAATAATCACCTCATAATTCTAGGTCTGTGATTTGTCGTAAATTTCATACAAGTTTACAAGATCTATTTTCCTTTTCCAGTTAGTTCTACTCTCATTACTAACATTACTACCAGCTAGTTGCATGCATGGTACATGAACACCACTTCTTTGGTGATAAGTTTGATCCTGAAATGCCTTTTGAGTTAGTTCTTTCATATTTGGTGAATTTCATCATTAACCGTTCACAAGACACTTTCAATTTCACAAGTGTGTTCAATATACAGGTAAAATACTTATACAAAACGCTTATGCTTCGTTTGGTTGGAGGGAAGGGAGAGCGGGAGGGAGGGATGAGACATCCTTAGGGAAGGGATTGTGTATCTCCTAATTTGTGTTTGATTAAATGGAATGGATAATAGAAAGAATGAATGTAGTAATATATTCTTCGTGTTTTGTTGAAAGGAATGGATACATAATTGTTGAATTAATTTTACATATTTACCTTCAGTATGTATAATATAGTGTATGAGTAGATTGTTAGGAAGGCTAAAAATATAAATTTTTATATTTTGAGAGAAGTTAGTTATTTTTTCTCTCCTCTTCCGCCCAAATTTGGGCGGATAGAAAAAATTTAAAGGAGGGAGGGATGAAGCATCCCTCCTTGTCTCCTTCCTCTTTTCCCTTCCCTCCGACCAAACACAAAATAATTACACTAACCTCCCTCTTATCACTCCCTCCTCAATCCATCCTTCCAACCAAACATAGCATTAAAGTCTTGAGGAATGAATAGAACAACTTTCTCAAGTATAATGGCTTATCACAGATGGAGACTGGAGAGACAAGCAGTCTAGTTGGAAGATCCATCAGAATGGACGACAGGAGCATCAGGAATCTTATGCTCACAAGCTCAAGCTCACACTAGTAGAAGGGCAGAGATTTTTTTCTCAAGACCTCCCGTTAACAAGGCTCAACTACCACTTAAGATGACAGAATAATATTGTCATTGACATCATACCCACCTCCTCTTAATTAGGACTTATCAACCAGTAAAGAATCATCCACAGAAACAAAGTACCTCTATAGTGAAGAATATTGTCAACCTTGCAATCTTGACCTTTGTACTCCAAACAGAATGGAATAGGCAAGACAAGGAGTGGTGTAATTTATGTTTTTTCTCTCTTTACTGTTCAATCTTAAATAAAAATAGTGTGAAACTTATTCTACAAGTTCCATGCATGTTAATGACTCAAGGTGATGAAGCAATGATGTAATGAAGAGGATGATGCATGCAATGACCTACATGAAGGAGTGATGCATGCAATGACCATTAAAATGGAAACTTCCATGGAGTGTTCAACTTGATAACATCTTTGACAACTTGCAAAAAGAATTCAAGATAGAATTCTCCTCCTTCATTTACAGAGCCTATAAATAGAGGCATACACTTGTTGTATAATTTTAAGCTCAATTTCTGTGATAGAGCAAGTGTGAGGGTTGAGAGAAAATCCGAAATATATTGAGTTACCCCTCCGTGGACGTACCCGATTTTGGGGAACCACTTAAATATCATTGTGTCTATGTGTTTGAGTAGTATTTAGGTTCAACAATTGGTATCAGAGCCGTTTCTTTCGGACTCTATTTCGAAGCAAACCAAGCATCCAACCCAAACACAAAATATACTGGGAGATTGCCCATCAAGAGAGGAAGGTTTTCCCGTTGAAATCAGGCCAAAAGAATCCTCCACACGCCCTAACGCGCCGCCAGAAGATCGGCGCGTCAAGGGGCATCGGCGGCACACGCCCACGCGCCTTCTTCCTCCAGCGCGCATGAGGCCCACGCGCTCCACGCGCCTTCTCCGGGGAACCTGGTTTTTCCGGCTAGGGTTCCGGCAACTTTTCCGGCGACTGAACTTTTTCCGGTGATGACGTCATCAGATGACGTCACTGCCACGTGTCTCAGTCATATGTTGACACGTGTCACCAACCAGTTTTAACACGTGTCGCCATCCAGAAGCTGCCACGTGTGCCCAATAAGGGGCTGCCACGTGTCACTTTGTCAGCTGCCACGTCATCAAATTTCTGATATTTACAGTTTTGCCCTTCTACACTGTTTTGGTCATTCCGAGCTCGTTTTAAGTCCGTTTTGAGTAAACGAAAGGTCGATCCTAGCTAAATCGATCGTTCCGGATTCAACGGTGGGCTCCGTTTTTCAAAATTAGTACTCTAATTTTGGGAAAACCTGGTTTGAAGTTTTATTGCTCCTAGTTGGTGCGTTAATTTCATCAATTTTTTTAATATCTGTTATTTCAAGTCATAACTGAAGTACAGGATACCGAGCAATCAGAGGCCAGAGATACTGGAGGGAATACTGTTGGGACGAGCGGTTCTATGAGGAGAACCATGTTGTCAAATGCAAAGTTTGAGGTGGAGAAATTCGACGGCACCAATAACTTTGGCATGTGGCAATGCGAAGTCCAAGATCTTCTATTTCGAGATGGTTCCCAAATTGCCTTGGATGCTAAGCCCAAGGATATCTCGGATGAAGATTGGACATTTGTGAATCGTCAAGCTTGCGGCACAATCCGATTGTGTTTAGCGAAAGATCAGAAGTACTTTGTGATGAAAGAAAATATGGCGGCAGATCTGTGGAAGAAACTGGAGGACAAATTCATGACGAAAAGTCCAGAAAATCGCCTTTATCTGAAGTCAAAGTTCTTCAGATTCCAGTACAAGAAAGGTACCCCTATGATCGAACATTCAAACAATTTCAACAAACTAATTGCAGATTTACATAATTTAGATGTTGAAATTCTTGATGAAGATAAAGCTTTGATTTTATTAAATTCTTTGCCTGAAAGCTATGATCATTTATCCACAACTTTAATGTACGGAAAAGATGAGGTTAAATACATAGATGTTGCTAACGCTTTGGTAAACAATGAGTACCGGAAGAAGGATCAACATGATCACCGGGACAATACATCAGAGGCGTTGACTGTAGACAGAGGCAGGTCGAATAACAGATCAAAAGGAAAGGGGAGATGGCGGTCCAAATCCAGATCATAACTAAATAGATCTGAATCATCCAGAAGACGGCAAGAGAAGGATGAGTGTTTCCAGTGTCACCAGAAAGGGCACTGGAAGAGAGACTGTCCAAACAAGGACAAGTCACATGCCAATATTGCCCGAAAGAATGAAGATGAAGATGAATCAGCCTTTACTATTTCATCGTCAGACACTGATCAGTCTGATAGATAGATTCTTGATTCAGGTTGTTCTTATCATATGTGTCCGAACAGGAACTGGTTCTCTAGCTTAGAGGAGCTGGATGGAGGAGTTGTGCTAATGGGCAACAACAACACCTGTCAGACCAAAGGAATCTGAACAATACGTCTGAAGATGCATGACGGTACAATCAGAAAACTCTCAGATATCAGGTATATTCCAGACCTGGAAAAAAACCTCATTTCATTAGGGGTTTTAGATTCCAGTGGTTACAAGGTGACCATGGAAGGTGGAGTTCTGAAAGTAGTTCAAGGTGCATTTGTGGCAATGAGAGGTATTTTGAAGAAAAATCTGTATTACCTAGATGGGTATACAGTAACTGGAAGAGCAGTTGTGGCGAGCAGTTCAGAAAACAAGACAGTTGATCTTACCCGACTCTGGCACATGCGTTTAGGGCATGCGGGTGAGAAGGCGTTGTAAGGCTTGGTAAGGCAAGGCAGACTAAAAGGTGCCAAAACTGGCAAACTTGACTTCTGTGAGCACTGTGTGCTAAGCAAATAGACAAGGGTCAAGTTCGGCACGGCGATTCATCGAACGAAGGCAACACTGGACTATGTTCACACAGACGTCTGGGGGCCATCCAGAATCGCTTCATTAGGAGGTAAACGTTGGTTTGTAACGTTTATTGATGATTTTTCTAGATATGTCTGGGTTTATACTATGAAGCATAAAGATGAAGTGCTAGATATCTTTCTTAAATGGAAGAAAATGATAGAGACCCAGACAGGCAGGAAGCTCAAGAGGCTCAGATCAGACAACAGTGGCGAGTACAAATCAGATCCCTTCATGGAAATCTGTCAGAATGAAGGGATAATTAGACATTTCACAGTGCCTAGAACGCCACAACAAAATGGAGTAACAGAAAGAATGAATCGCACTTTGGTGGAAAAAGTACGATGTATGCTATCTCAATCTGAGCTAAGCAAGGCATTTTGGGCAGAGGCGTTGGTATACTCCACTCACATTGTCAACCGACTTCCTGCAACTGCACTAGATGGGAAAACTCCCAAGGAGGTATGGTCCGGATATCCAGTTTCTGATTATGATTATTTTCATATATTTGGGTGTCCAACATACTTTCATGTTGTAGAATCTAAACTGGATCCTAGAGCCAAGAAAGCTCTCTTCATGGGACATAGTGAAGGAGTGAAAGGATTCCGATTGTGGTGCACAGAAACAAAGAAGATCATCTGTAGCAGAGATGTTACTTTTGATGAGTCTGTCATGCTGAGACAGACAACTCCAGTTGAAAAAGAAGTGAATCCAAATATTCAGCAGCAGGTGGAGTTTGAGAGTCACGAAGATACTGAGCCACCAGTTGATAGTTCTGAAGATGATTCTGATAATCAGGACGAGGACTCAGTTGAGGTGGAAACTCCATCTCCAGTACAGGTGATTAGTCAGCAGCCAGAGCAGACCCAGAAGGGTCATTCAGAAGCCTGCCCGATTTATTGACATGGTGTCATTTGCCCTTTCCAGCGACAAAAGATGATGTCCCTAACACTTACAGAGAAGCAGTGCACAGTACTGATAGTAAGAAGTGGAAGGCAGAAATGGATGAAGAGATGAAGTCTCTACATAAAAATCAGACTTGGAAGCTCGTTCAACTTCCAAAGGGCAAGAAGGCTATTGGCTGTAAATGGGTTAATGCTCAAAAAGAAGGTGATCCCGGCATAAACCAGATCAGATACAAAGCCAGACTAGTAGCGAAAGGTTACGCTCAAAGGAAAGGAATCGACTACAACGAGGTATTTTCGCCTGTTGTTAAACATTCATCTATTCGGATACTTTTAGCTTTAGTAACACAGTTTGATCTCGAGTTAGCTCAACTTGATGTCAAAACTGCATTTCTCCATGGCACTTTGAACGAAGAGATCTACATGACTCAGCCCGATGGGTTCAAAGTTTCAGGACGTGAGAACTGGACATGTAAATTAAGCAAGTCCCTGTATGGCTTGAAACAATCCCCGAGACAATGGTACAAAAGGTTTGACTACTTTATGAAGCAACAAAAGTATACCATAAGCCATTTTGATCATTGTGTATACCTTCAAAAACTCCCGGATGGTACATTTGTATATTTGCTCTTATATGTAGATGATATGTTGATAGCATCTAAGAGCAAGGTGGAGATCGATAGACTAAAGGCTCAATTGAGCTCAGAGTTCGAGATGAAGGATCTTGGCGAAGCTAAGAAGATACTCGGGATGGAGATCAAGCGGGACAGACAGAAAGGCACAGTGTGTTTAACTCAGACAAAGTATTTGAAGAAAGTGCTTCAGACATTTGCCATTGATGGCAACACAAAAACAGTAAACACACCGCTGGCCTCACACTTCAAACTGAGTGCAAAGATGTCACCAACCACAGATGATCAGAAAAGGCAAATGGAGCATGTTCCATATGCAAATGCAATTGGTGCCCTTATGTATGCAATGGTATGTACCAGACCCGACATTTCACATGCTATAAGTATGGTGAGTAGATACATGCACAGTCCTGGTAAAGGCCATTGGCAAGCAATGAAGTGGATTCTACGGTACATTCATGGTACTGTGGATATCGGTTTAAAGTTCGAGAAAGCGAAGACAGTGGGTAAGCATTTAGTTGGATATGTTGATTCCGACTATGCTGGAGATCCTGATAAAATAAAATCTACTACCGGTTATGTCTTCACTATGGCAGGCGAACCAGTATGCTGGAGGTCAACATTACAGTCAACGGTGGCTTTGTCTACTACAAAGGCAGAATATATGGCTGTAACTGAAGCTTTCAAGGAAGCTATTTGGCTTCAAGGGTTGACTACAGACTTGGGTATTTTTCAAGAAACCGTGAAGGTTTTTTGTGATAGTCAGAGTGCCATTTGTTTGGCAAAGAACCAGGTCCATCACAGTCGTACCAAGCATATTGATGTTCGGTTCCACTTTGTTCGAGACATAGTAGATAATGGGAACATTCTACTACAGAAGATAGGAACTGCAAATAATCATGCAGACATGCTTACCAAAGTGGTTACAGGGATCAAGTTCCAATACTGTTTGGACTTGATCTATATCTCTCGGACTCATAGCACTTAAATGCGCATTGGGGGGTAGCTCAATCAGAAGACTTAGTAAGTGAACTCTTTCGTCATGGTGGAGATTTGTGAAACTTATTCTACAAGTTCCATGCATGCCATGCATGTTAATGACTCAAGGTGATGAAGCAATGATGTAATGAAGAGGATGATGCATGCAATGACCTACATGAAGGAGTGATGCATGCAATGACCTACATGAAGGAGTGATGCATGCAATGACCATTAAAATGGAAACTTCCATGGAGTGTTCAACTTGATAACATCTTTGACAACTTGCAAAAAGAATTCCATATAGAATTCTCCTCCTTCATTTACAGAGCCTATAAATAGAGGCATACACTTGTTGTATAATTTTAAGCTCAATTTCTGTGATAGAGCAAGTGTGAGGGTTGAGAGAAAATCCGAAATATATTGAGCTACCCCTCCGTGGACGTACCCGATTTTGGGGAACCACGTAAATATCATTGTGTCTATGTGTTTGTGTGTGTTTGAGTAGTATTTAGGTTCAACAAATAGGGCTATGCTGTATCAAACATTCAAACTATGTATGTTCATCTATGTCACCACTGCCTATTTCTTTAATTGAAGGTGGCCCTAGATTATCCATCTCACATGCAAATTAGGACATAGCTTAATAGTTGACTTAATGATCAACTAGGAACATAAACCCCTAAAAATTAAACTTGTTTTCCTTTTTCGCTTTAACAAGGGAAGTCGATCTCAAGTTCCAGCTCTACCATATCAAGAAAATGCCCAATCTGTGTATCGTCAGTTTTAAGGCTATATACTCCATGGGCCACAGCAGACCATGTGCAAGAGGGCATCCCAACAATTTATATATCACATTTTCAGTTCAAATCAATTTATACGAATCCAACAAAGTCATCAAGTATTAAATCAGAATCATAATTTCCAAAAACAACTACTACTAACATTCAAAAAGAATTGGCTGTAATGTGAACAAGATGATAATCTTCAATTTAAAACACAAGAAAAGAAAATGGCAAAAGAGAAGTCCAAAATTGTACCTTCCTTGCACACTCACTCTCTCCCACAACCGTCATAGCGTTAGCAAATCGAATTGAAGCTACATCTTTATCAACAACCAATTCATCCCTTCTTCTTACTATTCTTGGTAACCCAACATTCTCTTCTTCTTTGTTTCTCTCTTCACCATCAAAGCCCTCTTTCTCGCAATTACTTCCCCTAATACCAACACAACCTTCAAACTCATCCACTCTATTCGATTCCGGGGACTCATACGCATAGCTTGAGAACCAGTTTCTGATGTCAGGAGGTTCTAATTCAAAAAAATTAAAACCAAAAAATAAAAATAAAATAAAATAAAATAATTGGCCATAAAATGACAATCTCATTGGAGCCCCATTCAATTGCCCAGTAATTATTTGAAATTGAAAGGATACAAACAATCCCCGAAAGTTTTCCTATCATATCTTGTGTTTTCTGGGCAACCAAACAGGGTATGAGTTTTAAGCGGAATGTAAAGAGCTTTTGAAGTGAAACAATACTAACCAGAAGGAAGCGAGAGCGAGTCAGAAGAACCCAAAACCTGAAACACGTATATGTGAGGAGTGAGAAAAGTATGAAGCTTTCACGCTCTTTTTGGTTGCCGAGAAAGAAAAGTTCGAAACCGTGTATATTTTCTCATTGCTTTTCCATTATTTTCTCGGCAACCAAACAGGAAATACAACATCATCTTCTGCAGAACAACAAAATGGACACCGTAATAGGGAAAAGCTGGCTTACCTGAGAATCGAAGCTGTTAAGGAGAGAGAAATTAGGGGCTTCGAGGTCTGAATGTCTAGCCATTCTCTCTCTCTCTCTCACACACACACAGAGTATGTCCCTCTAATTGGCGCCAAAATTTATTTTCTATCTCTACACGCGGGCAATTTGATAATTTCCCTAATCTCCCTCTAATTGGCGCCAAAATTTACTTAAAATATAAAACCAAAAAAATAGTTAACTCTAGGGTAAATTACCCTGACCCCTCCTATTTCATGCTTAAATATCATAAAGTTCCCCTTCAATTTTTGTGTCTTCAGTGAGCACCAGTGACCTCCAATTTTATAACATCCGACCTGTTTGGTAATCGGTCTGGTCTGGTCTGGTTCCTAAAATGAAAGTCTGTTTAGTAAGTGGTTTGGTCTGGTGGTCTCAATCTGAGAAAAATGAAACCAGACCATTTATAAATATATTTTATTTAATTTATTATTTATTCATTTATTCATTTATTTTTATTTTATTTATAAATATATTTTATTTTATTTATTATTTATTTGTATTAATTTATAAATATATTTTATTCAATTATTATTTATATTATTATTTATTTATTTATTAATTTATTATTATTCTTTTTATGTATTATTTAATTTATTTTGTTTATTTTTTATTCATTTATTTTTATTAATTTATAAATATAGTTTATTTAATTTATTATTTATTCATTTATTTTTATTTTATTTATTAATTTATTTTTTATATTATTATTTATTCATTTATTTTTTATTTATTTTTTATTATTATTATTTTATGTATTATTTAATTCATTTTATTTATTATTTATTATTTTGTTTTTTTATTCATTTATTTTTATTAATTTATAAATATTTTTATTTAATTTATTATTTATATTATTATTTATTCATTTATTTATTTTTATTCATAAATATATTTTATTTAATCTATTATTTATTCATTTATTTATTATTATTATTTTTTTTATGTATTATTTAATTCATTTTGTTTTGTTTGTTGGATGATTGGTGTCTCAAAATTCTAATTTTGGTTACCAATTTTTGGAACCAGACCAACTTGATCCAACAAAAAACTGGGTCAAAAAACACTCCATTTGATTCAATTTGGTCTCATTTGGTCATGGTCCAATTTTTTTGACCAAATCAAAACAAATATGGTCTGGTTTCTAAAAATCAAGACCAGACCTGATCAAATGAACCCGAAACCAAAAAACAAACAGGGCCTTAGTATTGTCTACTTATCATAGACTTACAATTTTGCACATATTACTCTAACACCTTTTTAACACATATTTTAAGTCAAATGTCATTTTATTCTCACTGTTTTTTTATTAGCGTCAAAATTCTCTCAAATATTACTCTCGTGCATATTCATCAAGTTTGAACACATAATATGAGATATGAACTCCAAAATCGGATCTTCAACTCAGTCTTTAGTTCATAGTTCCGAGTAACGAGTAGGCACAAATAAAATTACAACCTATTGAGTTCTGTTTTATTCACCGAAAAATATAAATATTGTAGTTTACCTTCACAATTATAACATTTCATCTCCTTTAAACGCCCATCATGGATTTGTATTCTAATTTTCTCACACTTAAATTTTTTCTTGTCAAATCAACAAGTTTTCTAAAGTAAATAGAAATACAAAACATATACATATAGTATTTTTTTTCTTGTCAAAACTGTTGGGGTTTTATGATAATAGCATTGAGGAGTATTTTGGACAATTATATAAAATGATAGAACATGTGAGGAGCACATGTCCAATATACTGATGGACTTAACTGACTAATGACGGAAAGGGGGCTATTTGATGCAATTGGATAGTACATGGCATGGATCTATGAGATGTTAGTTGATTAAATTCAATAGTATATGGGGATTTATTGGAATTAATCCTATAATAAATAATCGCTAAGTTTTGCCAATATAAGAAATAGACAATTTATTAAATTAAACCTGATTAACTCTTATCATTACATGTGTAACAAAGAGACGGTGAATATCAATATACAAACTCATAAGCAATTTGCATATTTTTACTGAGGACATTTCAAGCCAATTATATTAGTATAAGATGGCAACTTCTATTAGGTGGTCGTGTTTGTGTTATTAATGACGGATTTGGAAAATTATTTGATTAGGGGCGGCAAATTTTTAATTTAGAGGGTCCATGACAAAAATAATTTTAATTCTCAAGCTATTACAATGAACAAATAAAATATAAAGCAAATTAAAAAAATGTACATCCACCATTTAAGTCCACATTTAACTTTACATGATAACCCAAAATTTCTTTTAGAAAAATATAATGAGCAATCAAACATAATTCGCTTCAATTAAATGACTATATAACCCATATAATGATATATCTATAGGACCTAAAATAAATAACCAATAGAGTAAAAAGAATGATTATTTTGAAGACAAAGTACTTAGAGATGACATTATTTTTAGTAAGGGTGCGTTTGGAAACTAGTGTTTTCGTTTTCGTTTTTTATCTCTTGAGAACAAAAAAATTTCTTGTTTTTGTCCTAAGGGTAATCCGGAAACAAAAACACGCTTGGTTGGAAATTTTGTCTAAAAAATTTTTGGGAACAAAAAAAAAAAAAAAATTTGGAGGTTAGGGTTTGGAAGTTGAAGATGGAAGTTATGGTTTGGAGGTTGAAGATGAAGGTTAGGGAATCTGCAATAATTATTTTTTTTTTTGTGAGAACAAACAGTGCCGAAAACAAAAAAAACATCATTTTGGTGTTCTCAAATTTTGAACTAAGGGTGAGAAAATGTTTTTTTTACTGTTCACGAAAACAAAAATCATCAAAGGCTTCCAAACGCGTTTTTGTTCCCGTGAACAGTGAAAAAAACAATAACAAAAACGGAAACACCCCTATCCAAACGCACCCTAAGGAATTTTTCATAATTTTAGGGGGCATATATAAAATTTACAAAATATATAGCTGTATAGTATTAAAAAGATATCAAATGCCCCCACATGTCCTTTCTTAAATCCATCATTGTAATGTCGTCAAAACGGATCAACTCATGACACCGTTATTCATATATGGGCTTGCCCTGGCATAGAGGTTGGTTAAAAGAATAAAAAAACTTAGAGAAAAATATAAAAGATTAAGAGGATTATTTACAAGCATTCAAACCTTGATGGAATGGAATGCTTGTAAGTGATGGTGATGGAGCTTTCAACCTTGATGATGGGATCCACCCTCGCCATGCGCGGGATTGACTGAACCCTAGGAAAGTAATGTTGTCTTAGTTGTAATTAATTAAAAGAATTTTTATATATAGTTTATGTAATGATCATCTAACAAAGAGTCATACATGTGTGACATGTGATTGATTTTTCAAATCATCGATTAATCATTTTATTTTTCTATCTTGTCTTAGAGAAAATTTACAAAGATTAAATTTGTTACATATTTGCTTTTCACGATGATTGCAAACATAATGATAGTAGCTAGAATATATAAATAGTCAAAATTTAGTTAATTATAGGGTAATTTGCATTGACACCCCCTGAGGTTAGGGTCAATAGCAATCAGATTTCGGTTAACCTTTTTTTGGCACTCACACCCCCTGAGGTTCCTCCTTCGTTGCAATGACACCCCCTGGACGGGTGAAATGACTATAATGCCCCTTTAATTATTTCACTTATTACATTAGGGTAATATATAAAGTATGAAATTACTCATATGCCCAAACATTTCATCCCTCTAAAATTCCTAATTACACTTTCACCCCTTATTACAAAATATATATATTACGAAAATTACAATTTAATTTTTTTTCTTTATAATATAATTTGTATATATAATTACAAAAATTAAAATTACGAATATATATATATAATTTTTAAAAAAATATATAAAATTTGAAAAAACATATAAAATTCGAAAAAATATATAAAATTTGAAACAATATATAAAATTAAAATATATATATATAATTTGAAACAAATATATAAAATTCGTAAACAATATATAAAATTCGAAAAATATATAAAATTCTAAAAAATATATAAAATTTATATATATATAAAGTGTGACTGAATTTTAAGTGGACAAGCCTCAAAGTCATTAGTCAAGGTAACGGATCATCTCCAACTCTCTGCAAAGCTATTTCAATGGCCACGATGGCAACACATACCCTACTATGGTGACCGAAATCGGAATCGAACCGATACTTTATTAAAATATTTTAATCAAAATTAAATATATTAATATTTGGATTAAAATTAACGGTTCGTTTCCGGTTCTCATTTTTAAAGAACCAAAAGTATCGGAACTGAACCGTTAATTTTGATCCAAATAAAAATTTACTTTCGGTTCTTTAAAAATGAGAACCGGAACCGAACCGTTAATTTTGATCCAAATATTAATATATTTAATTTTGATTAAAATATTTTAATAAAGTATCGGTTCGATTCCGATTTCGGTCACCATCGTGGGACATGTGCCGTCATCGTGGCCATTAAAATAGCTATGCAGAGAGTTGGAGATGATCCGTTACCTTGGCTAATGATTCTGAGACTTGTCCACTTAAACTTCAGTCACACTTTATATATATATATATATATATATTTGAATTTTATATATATTTTAGAATTTTATATGTTTTTAGAATTTTATATATTGTTTTCGAATTTTATATATTTGTTTCAAATTTTATATGTTTTTAGCATTTTATATATTGTTTACGAATTTTATATATTTGTTTCGAATTTGATATATATATTTTTTAATTTTATATATTGTTTCAAATTTTATATATTTTTTCGAATTTTATATGTTTTTTCAAATTTTATATATTTTTTACAAATTATATATATATTTTCGTAATTTTAATTTTCGTAATTATATATACAAATTATATTATAAAGAAAAAAATTAAATTGTAATTTTCGTAATATATATTTTGTAATAAGGGGTGGAAGTGTAATTAGTAATTTTAGAGGGGTGAAGTGTTTGGGCATATGAGTAATTTCATACTTTATATATTACCCTAATGTAATAAGTGAAATAATTAAAGGGGCATTATAGTCATTTCACCCGCCCAGGGGGTGTCATTGCAACGAAGGAGGAATCTCAGGGGGTGTGAGTGCCAAAAAAAGGTTGACCGTAATCTGAGTGCTATTGACCCTAACCTCAGGGGGTGTCAATGCAAATTACCCTTAATTATATATTTGTAATAGATATAGTTAATTGTCAAATAGGTTTGTAATATTAATAGTCAATTATAATTCGGCCCGCTATCTTGAAATCCTGGCTCCGCTCTAATTGCTACTAACAGTATTTATTTTATTTGGGTTCTAAATAGTGGGTTCAACAAAGTCTACTTTCTCAAAGAATATATGAATTTGAATTTGGGTATTAAATAGTCGATACGCCAAAGTCTAGTTTATCAAAGAGTACTATGGATACTGGTTCCATTGATCTAAAGTGCCGAAGTTGATTGAAACTATGGCTGACAATGAACTGAGCCGGACCGAGCTTTAGGTTGTTCGGGCTCGACTCGTTTGTTTATCAGCTTAGTTTGGGTTTGAGAAGAGTTCTCAATTTTGTAATCAAACTTGAGCTCGTGATGAACCTGAAAATTTTGGGCTCATTTCAGATTGGCTTGTTTTTTAAAAAAATGCAACTAATATATAAAATTGGGTTAAACTCGTCTTCATGTTCGTCAGACTCGTTTACTAACACTACAATTCTAATATATATTTTCAATCACTTGCAATCAAATGAAACATAAAAGCAATACAAAAAAAAAAAATATTAGGCAAAGAACTCAATTTAAATGTGTAATTACAAAGAAATACAAGTTTTATACGAGCTTATGTTCACAAACATAAATGAGCCAATAAGAGTTCATGTTCACGAACATATACGAGTCGAGCCACCATTGTTGAAACTCGCTCATTTGTTAAACAAACCTGGAAAAATTGAGATCCGGCTCAGCTTGTTTGCTTAACGAACGAGTTTGAGCTGAACCCTTAACGAGCTGAGCTCAAACTGTTCATGAATAACTCGATTCATCTGCAGTCCTAGTTGTATCTTATGACATAATTTCAAGGTGTCTATTAGAGCAAATAGTGGATAGATATTGTCCTAAGCACACAATATCAAAGATTGGTTTGATTCTTTAAGTCAAGCTCTTATTTATTTATTTATGTGACATTAAATTTAATTGTTTTAAATAATCATATTAATTAAACTTTTAAATACATAGTTATATTTCAATAAATATTTTATTAAATATTAGCATATTACAGCAATATTCTGATGACAGATAACATCTCTTTAATGGTTTGTTACTATATTTGATAATATTACGAGATATGACATTAATATATGGACCAATGTTATGAGCGATTTAATGTTTACTTCTTGGCAAAAGATGAGAAGACGGAGATAATTATAAAAGGGACCCTTTGAAAGAACTATTTGGACGATCGGAGGTTAAAGGAGACAACGAAGAACCATCAACAGTTCAAGCAACTCTTTATTACTTTCCTCGTGCTCTTCATCTCAGGTATATAAATGGTTATATTTTCATGTATTTAGAAGTGTTAATTAGAAAATTCATCGCTTTTTAATTCTTATTTTCTAATATAAGTAGTTAATAGTCAATGTAGAATTGAGAATTGAAGCCTATATGGATCGTTTGGACCGCCGAAAGGCGAAACAAGCAGGTAAAGATAGCTTTTAAGTGTAGTCTCGATAAGTATGTTTTGACTTGATTAGACCATACTTTGATTGAAAACGATCTACCTAGAAAACCACATCGTAACTACTGATCTAAAGCATTCTTCCTTCATAATCTACCATTTAGTATCCGAAATTATATTTTCCCAATTTGGGACATTTCGAGATTTTCGGTATAAATCTAAACAGAACTGCATTCTTTTGGTATATAATAATTTTTAGAATTTTTTTAAAAAAATTATGTTAAATTGAATTTTCAACAACTTTTTTTGATTTCTTACAATGTAGGGGTTCATTTAAAAAAATGTTCCTTTTAATTAAAATAATATGTACATTTTTTTCCATTTTTTTTAAACTTGGGTAATATAAGGTTGGTTCTCACGCATCGTAAAGATTTACAGCTTCCGACCTATTAGTAATAGAAATTAGTTTCAATTAATTATAATATGATAAAATCAATGACTAACTTCGAACAAGTCCTTGTCGCTAGCGACGGATCCAGTTAAGGACCAGTGGAGGCAGTGGCCCCCACTGATTTTTTTATATATATATATATATTTTTACCCTTAAATTTGGGATTTAGCATGTAGCCGCACTGAAATTTTTTTTCTTACATTTGTTACTCTTAAATTTAAGATTTATAACATTAGCCCCCACTAACCTCCATGCCTAGATCCGTCCCTACTTGTTACTGTAAGTTTTGAGATATAATAAGATATAGAAAGAAGAAATGAAGTGTGATTGTGAAAGATGACTATGATGGAGTGAAAGTGGGATTAGGAGGTAAATGTGGTTTTATTTTGTCTTATTTAGTATTTCAAGATAAATTATGTTGGTTTCCTCATCATATGTATATACAATTCCTCTTCTTGGTCAAATTGCATTGTCCTCCTTTGTTAATTTTGTTTCATTCGTGTCATTGACTAACGAAAGGGAGTGATGTGATTGACATACATATTCCAAGGGAAGCAAGTGCAATTTTTTATAAACAAGGTTGAGGTTAGTGTAATTTGACAAAACTTCAAGGTTGGTCAGTGTAATTTACCTTTATTATGTATACATATTTTCCGTCATTTACACCTCCGTGAATGAAGACTAATAACAAGTCCTCATTTGACAATTTTCATTTATCGAGGGAAGTTCTCTAACGACATATACTTGTTGACACATTGTTTAAGTGCATGTTGTGTACTCAAACAATAAATTTCATAATAAATTAAAGTTACTTTTTCCAAAGATAAAAAAAGTCGAAAGATTTGTGTAATTAAATGTTTGATATGTTGTCAAAATATCTTGATTGAACATTTTATGAAACTAAGTGTATAAGTAATTTAAGGTTCACCCACTTAATAAGTATACAAGACTTAAGATTCAATTATCTTTAGATAAATTGTGATATAAATATAGGATATGTGTATTGCTTAAGTGTTTTAATATCTATTCGCTCAAGAAATATAGTTTCTTCTATCATTATAATGATTAAGTAAGTACATTTTGATTAAGCATTCAGTTAAATAAGTGTTGCACGTATTTTGCACGATGCACTTGAGCAATGACTTTTTACCAATAAAAATTTAATATATAAATTACAATTATAAAGTATGGATTTCTATAATTTTTAAGATTAATCAATTTAATAGGGGTCTAAATCTTACTATTAATTATGTAAAACATAATAATGATGATACTATAGAAGTAATATGAAGTTTACCTTATTATAGTTAAAATAAATTTATGCGAGTTTTATACTTCAGTTAAGTTGAATGCCATGAGATATAGGGAGAATTGCATGTGTTGTTGGAGCTTGAAACAACAAAGGAAATAAATTATTCTACAGTGAGGCATGATCAAAGAGAGGAAGATAATATCAAGAATTGTCTTTAAAAAAACCCTAATATGTGTGTGTTATAAGTTATTTTGGGTTTTAGAGCAACGTAGTTCACTCTTCACTTCGAGTTCAAACCTTCTGAAAATATAGGATTCTTTCATTGGAGCTTTGTGTTGTAAAGTTATGGTTTTGTCTCATTGAGTTATGTATCTTAAATTGATATTTGTGTTCAACTTGTGAAACAAAATTTGTTGTGGGTCTTGCAAGTTATTTGAAAAGTTGGGACCGGGGTTAGTACCAACAGTGTAAACCCCTGTAGTGTTAAATGGATCCACAAAACTATATTGATATCAGCACTACAAACTAGTGAATTCAAAAGAACCACTATTGTGTAATGCACCTATCCAATAGAAGTAACGAATTGAGTTCGACCCTACTCATTTGACTTAGATAATTAACTATATAGCTCAACCCCATTGGTCTAAGTTCATGTGGTTCGGATCAGTTAAACTCATTTGGGTTAAGAGGATAGAGAAAATTTTAAAGTCTTAATTGGGTTTGATCTAAGTCATTTGCCCGGACCAATTACTTTTATGGCTCAACCATATTAATTCTATGGCTCAACCACTTCCCCATAATCTCGAACCCAATTGGGTTAAGAAACCACAACTCCAGTCTCCTGGAGCGGGTTAAATTATCATCCCTAACTCTACCATCTTCTAATTTGAGTTTGTAACAAGCCCAGGGTTCTTCATTTAACTGATTTGGGTTTTTAATTTAATACGACCCAACTTGGTGGCTACTCCGGCTGTTAAATCTTTTGCCTTTTCATTTGGGCTTATCACACCCAGTCCAAAATGGTCTTTGGTTCTGGGTTCAATATTTTAGAACTTGATTGGGTTTATTTACAACTGGCACTCGTGTGCGGTTTTGTTTGAGTCCAACCCAACCAAATCCAAGTCAAATGACTCGAATCCTATTGTGATCTTCCTTTCCCACACTTACATATAACAATATAAAAGTTGTTAGATAAATAAATATAAATATATTTCATCTCAACATTCATGTATGAAATGAACATTATCCATAATTCCATCAAATTATTCGGGTTATTTTAGGCTAACTGTTAGGTTGAATTCACTTTATATACTTAAATTACATATTCTCTAAGAATTTAAAATTTCAGAATAGTTGGATAGTCAACATGATATTATAATAGAAAATCTTGTGTTCGAATCTCATAGTCACCCGTATTTAAATATAAAGTTTAAACTTTTAGATTAGTTGGATAGCAACACATATTATAACAAATGGTTGGTTCTACCCTTCACATTTACAACCATCTAGCTAAAATCCTATAATAATAACAGCAATAAAAATTAATAGTGAACAGATCATTATTCGCCAACCAAAAAGAAATGATTACCCAAAAAAATTGCTTGAATAGGCCATGTGAAGATCACATAACGGTTCTCTTTTAAGTGTCAATCTTAATAGATTTAAAATGATCAAATTATTTGCTGCCAGTTATAAGTCATCATTCAATACCAGCATAAATGGCAAGTACTTATCTTCCTCTTCAGTTTCAGTTACTATATGAACTGTGCATGAACTATATACATTTCAATGAAAGATGATAAACATAATATTGATGAGAATTGGAAACAAATCAAATTATTTATTCATGCTTTATATTGTGCATCTATTACCAAATTCTGATAGCTTCCTTGTAAACAAATGTATCTGTATCTGTAAAAAAAAAAATTAGCATTTAATATTTTTTACCTTAATTCTTATAGCTGATGGTGATCCCTTACGGTTTCTTAGGATTAAAAAAATGGCAGAGAATTCAAAAGCTCGAGTTGAGATCAGTAGCGGAACAAGCTCTTCGGGCTCAGACAACCTCCACGACCCTGACTACTCTGTCAGGTTGTCAAACAGAAGGATGCAATGGAAGAAATCAACTTCATTTGAAGATAATAACAGCAGCAGAAACATAGGGAGCTCAGCTCGAAGGGGACAAAATGGCGGTCGGCCTCAGAAGAGGAGGCGCAGCAGCGACGCAGATGAATTGGGAAATTCAATGCAAACAAGAGATGGAGTAGCGAAAACCACCAGAGCTTCAAGAAGGCGTGTCAGGTCGACAAGCAGGCGAAGAAGACAGATCGTTGAAGCGACCATACTGTCTTGGCTGATTGATTCGAAGACGATTGTAGAGAATGAGAGGGTGTGCTACATGGATGAGGCAGGGGAGAGTGTGAGAAAAGAGGGGAAACTATCGCGCGAGGGGATAGTATGTTGCTGCTGCAACGAGGTCTGCACAGTGCCCGAGTTCGAGGTTCATGCTGCAGGGAGCGAAATCAAAAGGCCTTACGAAAGGATTTTGACCATGGAGAGCCGCGTTTCGCTCCTTTCCTGCATGATGAAAGCGTGGAACGAGCCTCGGGAGTCGATGAACCACCAGTTCAATCTAATTGACAATGAAGGCAAGGCAAGTGACTGGTACGATGACGCTTGCATAATCTGTGCTGATGGAGGGAACCTCATGTGCTGCGAGAAATGTAATTCCACGTACCATCAAGCATGCATGGGAATGGAGGTATGGACATTCTTTCATTAGCAAATACACTCTTTCTTTCTTTTTTCCTCTAATTTTGTATGAAAAACTACTAGTTTTCATTTGAATTACTATATATTCATCTCAAATTCATGAATTTCGATTGCAGGAACTCCCGGAGGACTTGTGGTTCTGCCCGTATTGTGTATGCATACTGTGCGGCAAAACTGATTTCGAAAACAGCCATTCAGACTCGTGTTCCCAGTGTGAGAAGAAATGTATGTAGCCTGGTTTGTTGTTCTAAATGAGATTTTTGAAGTTTTGGTTTGGTTTAGATTATGTAGATTGTTTAGTGTGAAATATTATAGCTTCTCAATTTATTAAAATGAGGATGAAAATTTTGACATGTATTTCTTATATAGATCATTGGGAATGTCTGCGAAGCAAAGACCCTATGGTCATAGACCTCAACAGTAAACCACTCTCCATTTGCGGCCAGAGCTGCAAAGAGGTACTTCTCACCAATCTCAAACTTCCCATCTTTCATTTTATGATTTAATTCCAAGATCCTATTTTTATTTGATGAATCCGAAACTAGGAAGATCATACTTAGTAGTGAAAAAATTCCTAGTGGAGCCATAAACACCACCTTATTTGATGAGATTATGACTAACCTGAATTTTTGTGGAAAGGTTTACGAAAAGCTGGAGAAAATGATGGGAGTGGAAAATGAGATCGAAGAAGACGTTACATGGACGCTTCTTCGCCACATGGATCCAGAATTTGGAATTTATGTGGATGATGAATATAATAGAACAGAATGCCATTCCAAGCTTGCAGTTGCTTGGAGAGTGATGGAGGAATGCTTTGAGACAATCGTAGATCGCCATACAAGAATCGATGTTATTCAGAGTGTTCTGTATAATTGTGGGTAAGTAGAATTAATGGTGTTCATTGTTCCACTATAGAACAGTAAAATTAACTAGCATTACCATGATCAGTGTTTTCAAATTTGTTCTCTAAACTATAATTTTCCCATTTTCTTCAATCAAATATCCAAAATGACAACAATATTGCTGACAAGTCCTTGTCTTTCATTCTTGTCTGACTAAACTTACATTACAAATTATTTACATTAAGATGTAAAAATGTGCTCACTTAGATTTATTTTACTTTTCTCTGACAAAATGTTTTTGCAGATCGAATTTTAATAGGATCAATTTTAGGGGCTTCTATACTTTTGTATTGGAAAGGAAGGGTGAGATCATCTCTGTAGCATCCTTGAGGTATCCATCATCACATGCTTATTTATGTACACAAGTCTGTTTAAGTATGCATCTGATATATATATATATATATATATATATATATATATATATATATATACTGGAATATATATTGGGCTGATGGTTTTCTTATATAGGATTCATGGAACCAAGATTGCTGAGATGCCCTTCATTGCAACCAGAGAGTTCTACCGGTGCAAGGGGATGTGCTCCAAACTAATGACAGCCATTGAATCTGTATGTTACTCAATAAAATTAGTCTTTATGATTCTTCCAAATAGTTTGAGAATGACTATTCACATATATTTATATATCCCTATTGGTCTAACTTGAATTTGTAATGAACTAAAGCATATGATACAGGTACATAATTATGCGACCACATTGTCCCATTAGTTTAAAAATCTTTATAAGTCCTTTTCATTGTAATTTTCATAAAGATAAATATTAAAACATAATGTGCATTTCAGTTAATCAATGACCAAAACAATCAAAAAAGACAAAGGCAATGCACAGGGCCGGCCCTGACCATAATCATAGGCCACTTAGGCGGTAGCCTAGGGCCTCCGGTACAAGGGTGCCTCAATTTTATTTTATTTTAGTATTTTTAATTTAAGAAAATTTTATATTTTTATAGCCCTTAAGAAAATTAATTAATTTTTTAGTCCAACTCAAAATAAATCCTAATATAATTACACAATTTATGGCCTCAACCTCAATATTTTTTCAAAATTTATTTAACAGCCCAATTTATAATAAATCCAAAACCAATTTCACAAGGTAGGGCCCAAAAATTTATATTTCACTTACTGTTACTATATACTCAAAAAAAAATCTCTATTTTTTCAAACTAGAGTCTAATTTAAATCAAATCATTATTTTAAATAGGGTTAGAAAATTCTTGTCGCATTCGCACAACGTTTCATGACTACACCCACGACTGCTGCACTCGCTCAACGAAAATAATTTTTTACGCGGCTATACTTTAGCTTTCGCGCATGTCGCATTCACACACAATAAATTTTCATGACAACACCAAAATGAAAGTTGTTTTCAAAATTTTAAATATTAGTATATTTTTTAAATATTTTTTCTCACAATTATCACTTTTTAAGTTTTTTTTTTTCGATAAGTTTATTGATACTGCAAAAAGAGCACAAGCCTAACTTTTTAAGTTTGTGAAGTCTTATACATAAAGGGACCTCACATTTAATCTCGTCCGGGACCTCTACGCATTTTTTGTGGCAATGCATGATTTAAGCTAAAGCGGTATAATTTTGATTATTTGAATTGGTCTATGCATCTTGAAATTAATAAATAACTTCTTGTGCTGATTTAATTTTCAGACTCTCTGCTATCTGAAAGTGGAGAATCTGATCATTCCTTCTACTGAAGAAATGATCGGAAAATGGATAGATCGTTACGGCTTTCGAAAGATTGAGGACAAAACAATCAAGGACATAATGCAGTTCAACACTCTTATGTTCCATGACTCAATCAGACTGAGCAAGACATTGTGTGCGTCAAATGAGGCAGAACCGGATGCTGAGATCAATGAAGGTTCTCCCTCTAGTTCTATACATACACATACATATATATATATATATATATATATATATATATTTGTCCTATTCTGTTGATGTGCATTGTTTTTTGACACTACTGGTGAAAATACTGTGAATTAGGTGTCTTGCAAAAATTGGAAAAGCCGGAACCTTTCAACCTCAACGCAGAACCGGAACCTGAAGAAAGAAATAAGGATTAAAAATTGCAAATTTTGGTTGGACAAGCCCAAAAAAAAGAGGGAATTTATTTAGTTGAATATATTTGGAAGCCCCATTTCCCAAAATGTTTAGTACTTGTAGTCTTGTAACAACATAGATAGACATGTACTAATTGTGTGATACAGAATGAGGAAAAAGAGTGGTTGGAACAATAGAGGTTAGACTGTTTTTCAGGACTGAGATAATTGGTCCTATATATTTAGCTCGGTGTTGTATCATCTCTTAGTGGCGAAACTCCATTTGTATTTCTAATTTGTATTTTTCTTTAAAAATAAAAATAAAAAATTGGTGTTGTAGTTGTACTTTGTTGGAAGCTCTTCAATTAATTGATGGGTTTATGGAGTTAATTTCATTACTCAATCGTCTTATTTTTATTGGGATTATGATTTGCAGTGTGAAATTATACAAGGATAGTTCATGTAGATCATATTTTGTGATGGTGACAAATGCAGTGTGAAACAGCACATTTTTTTAAAGTCATGGATCAATTCGAGTTGTATTACTGAGATTGGATGTTTAACAGGGTTAGGCCATTGAATTTCAGCTATCTTATTCAAGGTTGTCAGAATTGGGAGTGGAGAGTTTAGGTAGAATTGTTTTGGGATCCGTAAAATCGGAATCGTAAGATTTTATCTAAACGTAATATTTTTAAAAATATATATTAATAAATAAATATTTGATTTAAAAGTCTAAATCATATTAGAATTCTAATACATTCGCTCTTTAAATATTTTCTCATAAATTTAGGTCATTTATTGGAATATTTGACTAATAATAAAGTTTTTGGGCATTTCATACGGAGAACTTAATCATCCAACCATTATTTCAATGTAGTCGAATCGTAGCAAAATTGTAAAATTTTACCAGTTAAAATCGAGATTCTGAGAACTATGGTCATATTGTGAGCTTGAGGGAAATAAATAGATATTATTAAGGCAAACAACCATTTTTTATTACCAAATTTTCAGAAAACTGATCAAGCAAGATTTTTTTATAATTTTTTTATTTTCAATTTTTAAAAAATTATTTTCAGAAATTCAAATCAAACAACCTTATTATTTTTTTGTTTTTTTTAATTTGGTAGGTACTCTCGGATTGAGATGACAGTTGTAAAACTTGTAATCCGCTTTTTCCGAATGAAATGGATGTGGTAGAAACAAAAACACACATTGAATTTGGGAAAAGACAAATTTGGTGTGTCTCGCCCACTATGACCCAGTTACTTATTTACTATGAAGCACGAACACGGACACAACACGACATGACACAGACTCGGCGACAAGATAAAATTTAAAAAAAAAATAGGATACGACACAACTTCGACACGTCTATAAAAAATTATAATTATTTTTATATATACATATTATATTACACAAATACTTTATTTATTATTTAAACAATGAGAATCAAATAAACTTATAAATAAAAATAAACAAATAAGTAAAATGAAATGTCTGACATGTTCATTCTACTATTATCCAAAGAATCAAATGCATCTTCTCTAACATTCGTCATCTTAGTCTCTCTTTCTCTCGTTATATTATGAAAATTTTCTTGATTGAAGACAAAGATTGGAAGGTATAAATACCAAATTTTTGGCTTTTTGTGATGTTATCTTGTTCCTCTTCAAATAGTGGATAAATGAATATGTGCTATAATTCCTCTCACAAGATGAGGATGAACAAAAATATTCAAGTATCTTCAAAGCCAAAGATTGAATTAGAGGTGTTGAAGTTTCTTAAGTGATTCATTAAATTATCGGCTCCATAAGACTTCTATATTTCATTGAATCAACCAACCCACCGCGTGTCCGACACGCGCGTATCATCCGAGTGTCCGCTAAGTATTCAATTTTAAAAAAAAGTTAGGACACGTATTTTTAGCGTATCCGCGCGTCCGACACTAGTACAGTGACCCTAAACGAAGTGTTCGTGCTGCATAACTTATGTATAACTGTTAGGGTTAAATGCAATAAACCCTCCTGAACTATAAATTGTGCCCCCCCCCAAACTATCACATTTGTTGCAAAATGCCCTATTTTTATTTTTTTATAAATGACTTAAATGCCCTTTATTTAATAAATATTATTCAATATATTTTTCTTATTAACTTAGATTATGAAATAATTAAGAATAATTTGATGGCATATTCTTCATTCAAACTAATATAGAATTACATATGATTTTTAAAATTTTATGTTTTGAATAATTTATTTAGGTTGTTTAAATAAGAATTAAATAAAATTCTAAAATGCTTAGCTATTTAATTAAAACTATTTATATATATAAAATGAGAAAATCAAAAGGTGAAGATTATCTATGTAAATTGTGATTTATTTATGAATATATTTATATGAAAAGAAGTTTTCATTTGGCATAAAAAAATTAAATAGGATCATGAGTTTTATTATTTAAGTCAAACTAAATTTTAATAACAAGTTAATTAATTTTAAAATAAAATAATTGCAACTTATAATTTATATTTTTTAGCATTTAAGAGTATATTTGCTTTAATACATTTAAGGTGAATGGTATAATTAATAATCTAACTAAGAGAAATTATATTTATATAATTTAAAGAATTAGCAAATATAATAGTAAGGGCATGATAGTTTTTTGCAATAGAATTGAGGCAAATTGTAACAAATTAATAATTGACGGGGGTTTATTTTAGTTCAGGGAGGGAGGTTAGTTGCAAAAGTGTAATAGTTCAGGGGAATTTGTTGCATTTTACCCTAACTTTTATGATATATATCAACGTGAAGTGAATATGAATAATTTAAAATTTAGCCAAATTCATTTCAATTTGGCATCCCTACTCGCACATACACACATTTTCACGTATATATGGTCTCTGGCATCAGGAGTAGGGCTCGCAATTCGTATCCGTGGATTGTGATTGTGTCGGATTGAGATCATGTCGTGTCAAAAAAGATATGGTTAATATACGTGTTAAATATGTTTAACCCTAATTCAACCCACAGGTTATCCGTGTCGATCCATATAATCCATTTAACCTATTTATTATAATACATTAAATTAAATTTGACACAATCCAAAACGAAACAAACTATTTAACTTATTATTAGCAAAATTAAATTGAATTTGACAAGATCCAATAATAATTTATTGATATATTTTAACTCATGACCAATTAGAGAAGAGAAAAAAATATAAATAAATATAATCGTGTCGTGTTCAGGCTACTCGTGTCGTATTCGGATTGACCCTTATATTCTCGTGTCGTGTTCGGATCGATCTTTATACAGCTTCAATCATAACACTTTTAATTCATATCGTGTCTCATTTTATTTGTTCTAATAAGGAGTGCAACCCAATTTGGCCATTGGGAGTAGACCTGTCAATGGATCGGATCAGTTAAATCCAAATCCAATTTGTTAAAAAATCGGATTATCGGATTCGGATCCTAATCGGGTTATCGGATTTTATTTTCAATCCATATCCGGCTAATATCGGATTCGGATCGGATTCGGATCATAATCGAATTATTGATAAGGATGACAAAAACTCCCAATCCGCGATCCGAATCCGATAATTCGACAGATTTTCACTTAATTAATTCATATTCGAATTTCTTCATTATAGAATATCTGATCTGAATATTTAATTAAAAAAATACAAAAATCAATAAATACTGAAACACTAAAATTATTCACACTTTTAATAATTGTATTTATGATCAATCATTATTAATAAATAATAAAATAATTAACAGCTAACATTTATATACATGTACAATATTAAATATATACACATATATATAAATATATATATGTATATTTTATCGGATCGGATTATTATCGGATTGGATTAGGCTAATCCAAATCCAATTTGTTAAGGAATCGGATTATCGGATTCGGATCATATTCGGGTTATCGGATTTTTTTCGCAATCCAAATCCGACTAATCGGATCGGATTCGGATCAAAATCCAATCAATTGACAGGTCTAATTGAGAGCGTATATGGCCTGTGATGGAGTGTAGAAGGGATGGAGTGGAGCTCGCCACTTTGTGAGACCCACAAGAAACATTACACTTGACTCTTCACATATAGAGAGTCAAGTAGCGAGAGGAGAGAAAAAAAGGTGGGCCATCAAGAGAATGAAAAGTGAAAAAAATATTGGTTGTCACACTTGTATTGTATTTTTTTCTGCCACATGTCTCTAATACTATATTTTAAATAAAAAAATTATTATATATTTTGTATATTCTTATATGTATTGTGTTATTTTATATAATGTTTTTATTTCAATAATTTTTTTTTTAAAATATGAAGTTATGTATCAAATTAAATTTATTTAATCTTTTTAAGATTTATTTAATAATTTTATTTAATTTAAAATTTTAAAATAATAATAAAGTGGAGAGTGAAATTCAAACATCAAATTTTTTTGCATGTTTATTATTTTTCCTGTATATAAGAAATTATTAATTTATTTTTTTAATTGTTTCATTTAATATTAATTTTTGTATTTATAAATTTAATAATTATTAAATTATTTTAAACAATAAAATATAGTGAAAAATAAAACTTCAGATCACATACTCTTCTCTAAATAAAATATAGAGATCCAAATTACTCACGTGGCCACTCCTCATGTAAAGGAACAAATTTCGTCTACTGTACAGTCTCTCTCCAATTAGCATCCAATGGCTGCTAAG